>JAJJWW010005717.1:0-38811 GCA_023531295.1 Papaver armeniacum | reverse complement strand
TGGGCCCAATTATTTTCATATTATATAACAAGATTTGTTTGTAAAATGCTAATCACGCAATTTATATGTCATTTAAAAGCGCAAGTACTGGCTCTTTCTGGACTAGTGATACGACATGATAATTTGTCATTTATTTTAGTTTCATGACAATAACATTAGTTTTGCATTTGATGTTTGTAGTATCAAAGTTGTTTCAAGACTATAAAACAAGTTTCAATAGAAATAAAAAGTGTAATGAAAATGCTTATTTTAAAAGTCGGAGGAAAATTGAGATGTTGAAGTAAACTAAAGTTGCTAATAATAAAGATAAGATTGAAATGTTGCTCTCGTTCGACCTCCAAAACGAGAAGGTTCACTTCATTTGACTAATAAAAGATGGGATTGCCTGGTCCCATATTTTAGTTGATAAATTCCCCGTTTGACTTCCATTTGCTGCATGATTGGCTAGCCCGTCTCGCTTGATTTCCTTCACCGTAGTTGTCGAATATCCGCTCGCGGATTTGTCGAAATTTGAATTTTATTTCCTCTATCATACCCGATATCCGCCAAGGTGGTGGGTTAGAGAAAGTGATAAATCGCAGGAGGTTCTTTGAATCGGTTTCAAAGAGAACTCTTAGCCATTGTATTTCTATTGTTGTTCTTGATGCTAATAGCACGCCCAAGTTTCTCGCAGATTAAGGCGCCGTGATTCCTAGTGGCCGAGCTAGAGCCATTAAACTTCGTCGTCAATATCTCGCATATAAATCATGCCCCGAAAATCACGGGTGACCTCTGGCTGCTCCATGTGTATTAATCTTAATCCAATTGATGTGTGGGATAGACCATCCTATGGATATTGTTGATATCCTTTTGTCTCTCGTTAGATGGTTATATAATGGAGCATCTCCTGGTATGATTGGTGGTGCAGAGTGTTGTGCCCCATAGAATTCTTGTTGTAATTTATGTGCCCATGCTAGGATTTCTTCCGAAGTTGTTTTCTTTTGTTGGTATATTAGGTTATTCCTAGCTAGCCATAAGGTCCAGAATAAAACAGGAAGAGGAGATTACATAAGTTGATGCAGGTTGTTTTAGGAATTGAGAAATTGAGCGAGTAAGGTGTTCCAAGAGGTAGTTACCGTTGGACATTGAATAAGAAGGTGACTTGCTGATTCTGGATCAGTGTTACATCTGAGACATATGTCTGAGTTGGTCAAATGGATGTGATGTAAGAGTGAGAAGGTTGGTAATCCTTCATTGATGGCTTTCCACAAGAAAAGCCGAATTTTTGGTGGACATGGTAAAGTCCATAGGAATTTGGTGAGTGATAGAGTAGTGTGGTTTGGGTTATCAAGGGTTAGACATTTGTATCCCGATGAGGCGGTGTAGTTTCCAGATTTTGAGTGCGGCCAGATAATTTTGTCCTGAGGGGCATTTTGGGGAAGGTGGATGTTCATGATTTTTTGGGTTATGGTATTGGGAAGGGAGCTTAATTTTTCGTGATTCCAAGTGTGTGAAAAAGGATCTATGATATCTGCTACCATTCATATTGGATAGCATTGTGATTGGTCCAGGTTTGTTGAGTGTGGAATCCAATTAGCCTCTATCGGAGTTGATAATCCATTTCCAATGCGATGGAATATCAAGTGTTGCATGGTAGGGACAATGGTTGCTAGTTGTCTCCATTGAGGACTGGATGAGGAAGGCATGTAGTTAATGCCCTGTAGAATTGGTTGGTGGTTAAGATATTTTGCACTGAAGAACCTTCCGCAGATAGAGTTAGGTTGTTCATGAAGATTCCAGATTCTCTTCATGAGAAGTGCTTTATTATGATCACTGCTCTTCCTTATTCCTAAGCCTCCTTCGGATATTGGTTTTGTTACTTTATCCCATCCTATAGGGTGAAGTTTTTTAATGGTTGAATCATGTCCCCAGAAAAAATTCCTGGTGATACGATCTATTTTTTTATGAATATTGCTGGGTAGATTTTGTGTTTGCATAATGTGGTTTGAGGTGGAATTAAGGAGGTTTTGATGAGAGTGAGTCTGCCGGCTGGAGTTAAGCATTTTGTCATCTATCCTTTGGCTTTTAGGGCTAATCTTTGTAGTATGGGAGCGAAGGTTTGGATGGATGCCCTTCCTTGTTTGAATTGGAATCCTAGATAGATTGGAGGTTTTGAAGTAGCCGGCATATTAAAGAATTGTTGAATTTCGTTTACTTTGGTCGCGTATAAATTTGGGTGATGGATGATTACTGATTTAGAAGTGTTAATTATCTTCCTCCATGTGCTATAGGAGTGCGATGGGTTTTAAGGTCTTTGGTTACTCGATTGGAAACTTTATATGTAATTAGTAAGTCATCCGCATACATTAAATGAATAATGGGTGGTGCTTTTTTTTGATATGTTGAGACCCCGAATTGACTTTTGATTTTATAGGTTTTCCTAGATTTGTAGAAAGGATTTCAGCGCATATAATAAAAATATAGGAAGATAGCGGTCTCCTTGTCTAATACCTCTAGTTGGGATGATGTAGCCACCATGGGGTGTGTACCATTGATGTTGATTGAGTATGTAACTCATGTGACGCATAACATAATGTAGTCTATAAAGGTTGATGGAAATCCAAGTTTTGTGAGTGAGGTTTTAATGAAACCCCGAGCCTAAGCTATCATAGGCTTTCGGATATCAAGTTTGAGAGCTATTTTTGGATCTTTGGTTAGGTTAGAGGTTTTGATATGATGGAAGAGTTCTCCAGCAATCGTTATGTTATCGTGTATTGATCTTTGTGAGACAAAAGCACTTTGGAAGGGCTTATTAAGAATGGGAGAAATGGTCTAATTTTGTTGACTAGAATTTTTGAAATGATTTTATAAGTGACGTTACGAGTGCTGTGGTCCGAATCGGAAGGTTTTGATGGATGGTCGATTTTAGGTATTAGTGTTATGTTTGTGTGATTCATGAGTGGATGAATATTTAGGTTATTAAAAAAACTTCTAACATTGCTATCAATTGGTGTTGAGTTGTTTCCCAAAAACTTTGAAAACTTACTTGTGTAGCCATATGGACCTGGAGCACTTTCAATTTATGGAGAAGAGGGCTTGTTTGATTTCCGTTGTAGTTACTTCCTTTATGAGTAGGTTCGACCGGTCGGGAGTTAATCTTGGTCTGGATATTTGTGAAAAGGTCTTCGTCAATCATTGTAGGTGGGGCCATATATTGTCAACGTGGTGATCCAAATGAGTTGAACAACGTGTTCTTTCTTTCTAATCTAGTTATTTTGTGGATCTTGTAATTGTTGTATATTGTTACAAGCTCTGTGGATAGTAGCTTTAGTATGAAAGAAGGTTGTGTTGAGATCCCCTAATTGTAACCATTGAATTCTAGATCTTTGTTGCCAATATGTCGCATGGCATTGTAAGAGTTCTACATGATCTATTCTTAGCTGTTTTTCTTGATGTAGCCAGAATTCCAGGTCAGAGCCCGATTGGGTTGCACATTGATGTTTTGCGTGCTTTATCTTGGTTGTTGATTTCTTGATCATAGTTGGTAGGTGGCCAAAAGTTTGTCTGTTCCAGTCTAAGAGGGTTTTTCCGGTTGTTATGAGTTTTAGTTGGAGGTCAAGGGTAGGTTCACTATCTTCTTGTTGCTCCCATGCCGATTTGAATATCTGCTTGAGTTGGGGATGAGAGAGCCATAAGTGTTCAAATTTGTAGTTTTTTGTTCCTTGCCAATCCATTGCTTTCCTTTGTAGCAGTATTGGGGCATGGTTGGAAGCTATTCTTGGAAGATGAGTAATTACCGCATGAGGATTTGTCGTTCGCCAAAGTTGGGTTGCTAAGGCTCTATCTAATCTTTTTAGAATGTTCTCCTTCCCCATTTGGTTGTTTGTCCAGGTGTAAGGGTCTCCTCGGAATCCCAGATCTATAAAACCCATTTGATCCATTAGAGTGAGTAGTGGTTGAGATTGAGCATATGTTACGTTCCTTCCTCATTTTTTTTCCGATTGATCTAGGACGTCGTTGAAGTCTCCTAGCAAGATCCAAGGAATGGAGGGATTGATGTTGCTAAAGATTGTTGGAATTCCTGCCACAAATTTTTCCTTGTGTCCTGATACGGCGGCCCATTGATACCCGTGCAGAACCACGGTTGCTCTGGGGGTGGTGGTGTAACTTTTGTGTGAATGTAATTTTGAGAGTGGAATAAAATTTGGATATTTAGATTATCTTTCCACATTAGACATAGTCCGCCTCGCCTTCCAATTTTTGGGACTGGCTTGTTTTGACGTAAGAAACAAAGAAGAAGAAGAAAATGGACGAAGATTTTAGCAATTGTTCTACTTGAACAGCTAAGTAACATCTTCTTGACCGCTATGCTACCTTGAAAATGATTTGTTGGAAAGAGGGACCGTATATTGTTCATAGTAATTAAAGAAAATAAAAGAAATTAAGTGAGCCATAAATTTTCTGAACGGCTAAAATAAATTAAAGCCTAGAGCATGGTATTTAAAAGCGTACACTTCGCTTCAAAATTATTTCCCTCCAGACCTTTTTAAATTTAAGAAAAAAAGGAGTTCCGAGGGAATTCGAACCTCAGACGTCTGAATTCAACCAGTGTACATCAAACCACCATACCAGACTTCTGATTTTGATAACATTTGGACATAAATTAAATTTATATAAATATTATCTTCCTAAATATTGTAGTTACCATTAAAATTTAATGTTGTTTATAAGAAACCATCCGCTTCAAACATCAACCATGAAGCGACACTTCACGCTTCAACATACGCATCGTTTCTTAGAAAATGAAAAACGATTCATGCTTCGCTTCGCGCTTTAAAAAACTTGGCCTAGAGCTTCTGTTTCTTTTGGGGTTGACGATGAGATTAGTCTTGCTATTCCTTGTTCAAATTTTCCTTTATCATTTCTAAAAATTAAAGAGAAACCTGTAGGCAAATTTTCAGATATCCATACTGCATCTAAGTTAATTTTCTTTTGTGATCTCCTAGGGGATTTCCATAACTCATTTTTCTTTTTCTTTTCTTTTTTGATCAAAAGAGAAGTTGTATTAAAAAGAGTAAGAATGTACAACTATTCTACCAGCAGTAGATGAAAGAAAGAAAGGAAAAAAACAAAGGTAAAAAAATAATACAGAAGATTACATAAAGATAGTATCCCATGTAGAGAGTACTGAATTTGAAAAGTTCAAATGGATATGGTGACCTGAGGCTGCTGCCCAAGACAACACAGATGATTTAGCTTCCTGAATCAGATCGTCATCTATCTTATAAAGGTATTTTTCTTCAAAACGTCTACAATTTCTTTCCCTCCAAATGGTATTAACAATCGCTGCAGGGATTAAGCCCCAAATATAATTTCCTGCACTTGAAAACTGATTTTGATGCCACATGTTTGCCAAATTTATCATCGATCCAGGCAAAACCCAAGTCCATCCTGTATTAGGTAGGAGACCAGACCAAATTTTGTATGCAATTTTGCAATGAAGAAAAAGATGGTCTTGCGACTCCACACAAACTCCACACAAAACATATGAGTTATACAGATCCATACCTTTACGATTCAAAGACATCAATGGTATTTAGCTTCCCATGTAAAAGGCACCACATTAAAATGTTTATCTTCGGAGGTATTGCTGGTTTCCAGATAAATTGAAATGGAAAGTTATCCACCCCAGAATCAGCCACCAACTTTGCGTAAAGTGACTTTACTGTGAAAACACCTGAAGTGTTAAGCTTCCACCTTCTCGTATCTGGCAGTGCATCTTGAATTGGAGGAATATCACCGATAATATTGATGAGGACAGCATATTCTTCTACCTCTAAGTTTGTTAGAACACGCTTGAAGTCGAACTTCCAATTTCCTTCCAATGACACCATATCTAACATAGCATTCTTGTGTCTCGACAACTTATATAGAGTTGGTGTTACTGATGCAAGAGGAAGTTGTCCACACCAAATATCATTCCAAAAAGCAATGGCACTGCCCGAATATACAAATAGAGTTAAGTTTTCACTCACTATGCATGCAGTTTCAGCAATCCCACGCCAACATGATACTCCATATGTTTGCTTTACAATTCCAGGAATCCAATTGGAAAAATCAGAACCATACTTGTCTTATACTATCTTATACCAAAGTTTATTCTTTTCTACACCAAATCTCCAACACCATTTAGCCAATAAAGCTAAATATATTAGCCTGAGATTACAAACGCCTACGCCACCCTTTTCTTTTGTTGCTTGAACAAGATCCCAGTTAACCAAGTGTGAAGTCTTTGCACCCTCCTTGTATTCCCAGGGAAAATTACGCATCTTCTTTTCCAAAATCTTAATAACTGAAATAGGTGCCTTGAACAACGAAAAGTAATAAGTGGGTAAAGAAGATAAGATACATTTTAGAAGAGCAAGTTTACCTCCTTTAAATAAAGATATTCTCCTCCAGACAGATAATCTTGCATCAAACTTCTATAAAATTGGATCCCATATTGTTATTACTTCTAGAGTGGGTAACTGAAGTCTTTTTTCTTACTAGAGTTATTGCCAGTTGTATTTGTAACTATGTACTTCTGTTTATGCCAGAAAACTAAGTGTCTCTGGATTTCTAGAGCTAGTTGCAAGTATGGTTGGTGTTTTTTTTTCAAATGTTCTATTACGTCTTTCCTTCCATATGAACCATATTTTTGTCATAATGATTTCTAGGGGTAGAATTGCATTATCTTCGCCTAACTGATCTTTCTGTATACCAACAAATGTGGTGGAGGTACTAAAATTTAATTTTACTGGATATGGACCAGCGGCCCAAACCGATTTTGCATAAGGACGATGGAAAAGTAAATGTTCCAAAGACTCATGTTCTGCGCAGCCAAAAGTACAGTTAGGCGAAACACCATGCATGAGATCGGTAGATACAGCAGCATTCGGAAGGCATTTCCAAGTAAAGATCTTAAATTCTTTGTGACACTTCTAAGGCCCATAAACCTTTCCTGAAAGGATCTGTCCGACGTAGGTTCAGTCCATATAAATCAAGTGCAATTTTAGAGGCAATGGGAGTCGTCCATCTCATATGAAAAAAACAGCCCATTTAAATCGGATGGTGAAAACAACATATGAATAGGCATTAGGAATTTGAAGAAAAAACTGAGAAAATTCGTATGGCAGTTTAGAGCATCCAGTTTATAAAGGTTTCCGAATCCTTATACAACCAGATAAAGCAAACAACATATACTTTAGGAATTTGAAGAAGAAGAAGAAGAACAAAAAAAAAAAAAAAAAAAAAAAAAAAAAAAAAAAAAAAAAAAAAAAAAAAAAAAAAGGAAAAACTGAAGAGCAAAATAATCAAGGAGAAGAAGCGGAGGAAAGAGGAATAGTTGTGGAAAAAAAGGAAACAACTTGTTCCAGCAGCATGCCTCACCCCTTTCTGAATTTTTTCATTGCACTCGTTACTGCAGGAAAAACAGCAATTTTGAAAAGAATTGACCAAGGAGAAGAAGAGGTGCAGCAGCAGCACGGGACAGAAAGAGGAGCTATTGTGCTCGATAGAAACGGAATTGATGGAGTTGAAGAGCACGACAAGGAATGGATATGTGCAAATCTTCCCGAGGAATTGATGATTGAAAGTATTCTGACGAGATTACCAACCCGGACGCTAGCCGTTTGCTGTTGCGTTAGTAAGTTATGGTACAATTCAATCCTTAATGATTCAAGATTTTCTATGATTCACCATATTCAAAACAAAAATAAATTATTTTTAGTCTTTGATCTGCTTAATGTGTCGAGAGCCGGCAAAAAAAGTATTTATTTGTTCAATTTATTAGGACGAGAAAAAGAAAAAGTGGATATTAGATTTCTCTCAGGTCAAAAAATCCGGGGCATATATGAACTAGTAGGTTTTTGCGATGGTTTAGTTTGTATAAAACTTGCCGATTCACCTACTGATACTGATGGTTCAATAACTATCCTTAACCCGAACACAAGTGAATCACTTGTCTACTCTTATTTATGTCCTACTGGGGAATACATCTACTTGTGTCATGGTTTTGGTTTTGATTCATTATCACAAGTATACAAGGTTGTCATTATTTTTGCTTCAAAAGCATGCAACGAGTTTCTTTGCATGGTCATTACACTGGGAACTATGTCATGGAGAAAGATAATCTCTAGTACTTTTGGTATGTCACCACCACTGGGTTCTTCTCCTTTTCCTATTCGAATGCTTACTAGAGTTTCAAGAATGTTATGTAGACAAGCCACCTTTTGCGGTGGTGATGTTTTTTGGAGGACGAAGAATAAGGTTGCTAATAATAATGACAAGATTGAAATGTTACTCTCGTTCGACCTCCACAACGAAAAGATTCTCTTCATTCGACTCCCGACTGAATGTACTTCGACAACGGAGACATATGAGCGTCAGTGTTTAGTAGTTGACCATCTTCTGGAGTTTAAAGGATACCCTTGCATTGCACGTTCTGAGAGGATAACAATATCCAACGATCATCACGGCCATCGTTGTAGTTATCGGAGTGGCGTTTGTTGTTGTTGTTGTTGCAAGGTTGAAATGTATATATTGAACGACAAAGACAAGCAAGCATGGACCATGGAGGAAACTTTCAATGTTCAGATTATGGGTCAGGAAGGTTTACTACCAACTCCCCTCTGTCAGTACTTCGACACTTATGATGCTATGTTTCCTCCTACACTGATATTAACTTTTTCCGATCAGGTGTTGTTGTATTGGTTTAATGGGAACGTCTTATATTCTACAGTTTTCAAGACAAACATCTCAAGGTGGTGGAATGCGCCCACTCCTATCCTGATATTTTTCAATCTAAGATGAACGAAAACATAGAGCGATGTATTGGTGATGATGATAATATTTATTGCCCGTCCATGGATTATCAGCTCCACGCTCAAGTGGAGAACATGGTTTCCCTGAAAACCTTTATTCCTAAAGAAGCTAAAACTAGCGAATCTGATTGTGATGATGGGATTAGGCACCTTGTCGAGAATAAGGTAGCAGCAGGATGGCTGACTACGGGAAGAATAAAAAAACACTTATTATGTTTTCTCTTAACTTCGTTCTGAGGGTTGTTTTAATTTTGTTTGATCCTATTTCGGTTTTCTGTTCCAACTAAATTTCATTTAGGGTTGTTTTTTCGTTTTATGCTTCGGGTTTCAAGGTTGAAGGCGTAGATATATAAGTTTTGTAGTACTTCTCAATTTCAATTTCAAGAGTAATATAAGTGGTTTCTTAGGCTAAGTCCTATGGGCTAGATTGGACTGCTAGATTGGCCAAAAAGTGTTGCAAATCATGAAAAAACTGTGAGAAAAAAGTTAACACTCTTTCTGGCTACTTCTCTCTCCTAGCATTTGCTCGCAGTCCAACTATCAGCGAGATTGAAACGATGAATCATTCAGCGCTGAAAAAGTGGTCCAAACGCCGAACCATTCAGCGTTTTGGGAATATTCCAGGGTATCAACGCTGAACCATTCGGCGCTTCCCAGGACGCCGAACCATTCGACGCCGGATACTTTTAATTAAAAGTTTCTGATACAGAGAGAGGAACATATATATATATATATATATTATAGCTAATACCTAAGTTACTGATGGAGAGAGAGACTGGTGAGTGGAGTGACGTATAATGAGTGGACTGGGCAGACATAACGTATTACTGAAGAGAGAGACTAATAGCTAACTAATGGTGAATTAATGAGTGGAATGAGTGGACCGTATCAAAAATGTGGAAGAGAGTACGTGGAAGAGAGATAAAGCATGTGGAGTGGATCGAAATATGAGTTGATTTAACATATCCATATGGAAAGAGAAGAAATTTTGGGACGATGTTTGGTTCAATGTCATTGACTGGGTCAAACGTCGTTTGGAATGGGGCATTGTACGACATTGTTTTGTTCAGCGACTAGCTGCTAAACCCGTCATCCCATAGGACTTAGGAGGTTGCCCAGGCTGACGTGGATGGCCAATCTGGCAGCTAGATATCTAGCCCATAAGACTTAGCCTTAAACGTGCGTCAAATTATCAGCTTGAAAGGAAGGAATATATATAAAAGTAAAACTTCAACAAAAAGTTGGATATGCTTATGTTGCATTTTCAAAACCTTTATAACGGTAAAACCTTGACAAAGGAAAAAGAGTACATAAAAGCTTGACAAAGGAAAAAGAATACATAAAACTATAACAAGATTAACTATCTAAAAGTAGAATTATATTCATAATTCTTCAAATTTGTAGAGTTTCATCGTTCTCTATCGATAGCCGAAGAGTTGTCTTCTAATAATGGCAACATGTTGCCAAAAGCAAGTTTTGGAAGTTGAGCATTTTCGTTATTGATAAAACAATGTATGGTAGAGAGCCCTTTTATCAATAGCAAGACTAATATAAGTGTTGCGCTGGCTTGGCGGATTAGCATTTTCTACAATCAAGGATTTATAACATAAGAAGTGTGTATCCGAAGAAATACGAGTATACGAGTCACAGTTTGTAAAACCCGACCAAGACAATACATAACCAACTATATAGTTACATTTAGGGTTTCTATGAACATTAAAGACCCTCGAACTGTTTCCTTCTTTTTTTTTTATTCAAAAAGGTTTTTATTGATAGGAGTTGTGAATTAAGAGTTACAGAATATTTTTCCCTGTCTATCCAGATAGAAATATCAAGAGGGAAAACATCATAATATTCAAAACTAGAATTGCTAACCTAGCTTTCATAGCTATATATCTGCAGCTCTATTCATATCCATAATGTATTGTTCTTAAATAAAGACTTAATATCAATAATGAAATTATGGTTAGACCAATGAACATACTGTTCAGGTTACTTGACTGACTTTATTAGTAACTCATTGTCAGATTCAAAAACAAATCGCTCCAACTTCTTCAAAATGGCCCAGTCCACTGCAGCTTTAAGTGCCAAACATTCTAGGTGCTCCACTTCTTGATCCTTAGTTAACCTTCCTTCAGAGTGCATGCCACTAATTGCATAGCATGAACCTGCACAATCACGCAGTATCAGTTCCAATCCGGCCTTTCCTGTCTCTTTGTAAAAGAAGTTATTTGCATAAAATTTGTATCAGGCGGATCCCATAATCTATCATTTCCTGCTAAACCAATAGATTGTAAACTATTTTGCATTATGGAAACAGGACAACATTCATTAGAAAGGTGCTTTATTCTCTCAATAGCAGAGACTCTGTTAGGCTTAATGTTTTGAAAAATAGCTGCACATCTATCTTTCCAAATCATCCACATAGCAATCATAAGAGTATACAGAGTCTGCTCCATTTGAGTAGCAGTTACTCCAGTAGATACAGTTCCTGCAGAAAACCAGCTTAAAACCCAATGGAAGACATCAGCATAATCATTAAGAACTTGAGAAACATTGACACCAACCCCCAACCAGATTGATCTAGCATAAGGACATTCAATAAACAAATGTTCATTAGTTTCATAAGCATGATTACACAAACTGCAATGAATATCAATATCTGTTTTATATCTAAAGATCTTGGGACTATGTTTCTGAGACACTTCCATATGAATAATTTCACTCTATGTGGAGTTCGAGTCTTCCAAAGTGATTTCCAGATAGTAGTAGTCACAGGTGAATTGTTAGGAAGGGTACTATTATGTGAATTCACTAAACAGTTGTAGGCGCTCTTAACAGAAAAATTTCCTTTTCTATCAGGCATCCAAATTAAAGTATCTTCCCCACTAGCAGGGACATGCATAGAGAATATCATGCTAGCAATCTTACCAGTAAACAATGATTCAATCAAACCTGTATTCCAAATCCTAGTGTATGTCAAAACAAGTTCACAGACAAATGTATAAGCAGAAGAAAAACTAGCTGTATTAGCAGGATAGGTGGCTGATGTAAACCAACAATCCAGTTATCAAGCCAAATTCTAACTTTAGTTCCACATCTGATAAACCAGCAAGAATTGTTTTTAACCAATTTTAAACCATTATGAATACCTCTCCAGATCCAGGAGCAATTATGATGTAGGAAATCAATATCTTTTGAATATTTAGCTTTTAAGATTTTAGTACTCAAATCATCAGAGTTCTTACATATTTTCCAAGAGAGTTTAGAAATTAGAGCCTGATTAAATAGTTCTAAATTTTTTAAAGCTAAACCACCCAACTCTTTAGCAGTGCAAAGACTAATCCAAGCTATGAAACAGATACCTCTATTACTATTATGTCCCCACCAGAATTTTCTTTGCAAAGTATCAAGTTCAGTAATAATGCTGTTAGGGATTTTAAAACAACCCATCTGATGAGTAAGAAGAGCATTCAACACTGATTTAATCATAGTGGTTCTACCAGCTTGATTTAAAGATGTACTACACCAATTATTTAGCCTAGCTTCAAAAGAGAAAGATTTATGTTTGTTTTGACCCAAAAAAAGTGGAACACCTAGGTAGGTATCTGAGTCATTAACGATGTTCTTATTAAGAGCTTTAGCAAGAGTTTCACATGCACTAGGAATCATGTTTTTACTAAAGTAAACACAAGATTTCTAAAAGTTAAGAAGCTGACCAGAAAGCAGTCCAAATTTCTGAATAATTTGAAGAATACCATTGACATTATCCATATTAAATAATAAAGTCCAAATGACCTTATAACTCACGAGACTTTGACATTCAACCGGGATCGAACAACGTATGAAGATTGTAATTTTGACTGAACATTGTCTGAAGATTGTAATTTTGACCTACAAATTGAATAGATTCTAACATTAGGGATCGTCCAAAACTGTATTTTGAGCTATCACGAACTGGGGATTATACTGTTAAATAATAAAGTGTGGATTTTCGAGAATGAACTTACAAATTGTAATTAACGAGACTCACATTAAATCGAGATTGAATAATGAAGCATGAATTTCAGAGATTTCTATTATAATATTTTAATAAGAAACCTAGCAAATTAGAGGTTGACACTTGACACTTCTGCAAATATGTAAATTTGACCTACCAGTCGACAAACTGAGAATTATCCCAGTAAATAATAAAATATGATCTACTAAGACATTAGAGACTAAACACTATCCAAAAAACAAACTAATGACGAACGAGATTCTAGATTAGAGATTAAACATTCTCCTAAAGATGTATTTTTGACATATAACAAACGGATCATTTTGACATATAACAAACAACGGATTCTAGGTAAACAATAAAGTATGATTTTCTGATAATGGAATGTGTTTTATTGTTAATGATATTTGTAAACCAATAGTTTTGCATCAAACCGTCTCGGTCTGATTTTGTACCAAACCGTTTTTGACTTGCAAAAAAAAACAAAATTAGACTACCACACATGAGTAGTAGAGAAGTCTATAAATTACCAGAGTTTTCAAAATTTTAACCGTAGGAAATTAGCTCATTAGAAAAAATCATACCTCTGGAACTCCTAATTTACCATTATAAGAAAATTACTTCAATCAAGCATTGCTTCTTTCTCTTTCTTAACAGCCGATGCTGACTTCAAGCAAGCCTTATTTCTTCTATTACCTGGCACACCATGACGATATTGTAGTAAAGCAGCCAATCAACGTAAACACATTCAAATAACCCAAAGAGAGTAGCAATAGAAGGCGTGAATGGAACACGCATCTTTTGACTTGCAGTCAGACGTGCCACCATTGAACCCCAGGTTCACAAGTAGTGTGAACCACTATAATACAAGATTTATATGATTAGCTTTTGAATTTGTGAATTGCGAAAACATTAAATAATCTAAACAGACACAAGCTAACACAGAAAGTGAATTGGACAAATATTTTCATGAAACCTTGGACTATGCTTTGTATTTCAGCGCCAACAACTTCTGCCACATACAAAGCCTACAAATAGTAACTTGCAGTTTAGTCACTCATGTGATCCCGTTTTACACAATAAGTAAAATCAGCTGCACTAGCTAGGTACATATATATCCACTCTGAAACACTATACTTTGTAGATTATGCTGGATAAATAGTATCAGTGGTAATATAATAAGTGTAAGTGTCTGGCTAGCACAATAAGCAAGTTACCCCAATTTATGACAACATAACTTTCTGACGTATAAGTTACCTTCAGCCCATGGAGCTCAAGTAGAATGTTCTTGATAAGACACCCTCACTTATAAATTTTATGATCTTAAAGATGCTTTTGTCATGTGACTAGGGAGCAATAATGTTGTTAACGAATGACATAAAAGAAATGCATAGATGTCTTTCCTTTTCCCATGATCTGCAGTTTTCCATTATCCTTTCTCATTCCACGCGGATGTCTTTCCTTGTCCTATCAGCATAACTCCAGAATGCTAGACATGTCCCGCGCCTACTCATACGAACAACAAACGACTAATATCTTCTCTAAAATCGCCTAGCTATTTATCTTATCACAGCATAAATATTGGAATCATGAATTTCGATACACCACAAGGTATATGGACAATGAGAAGACAAAAAATAGATTACCAAAGCTTTTGACGCCCCGAGGCTAACAAAGGAGCCACAGTTGATCCCTTTGGGAGAGTAAGCTTCACAAGGTTTGTGTGTCTCCCCGTGGTACAGTGGCCCAATTGTAATAGTCACACCTCACTGCCTTTCGACTGTTGATAGTTTTAAGCATTCACCTCACCTCAACGAAATACGAACCATTTTCTGGTGTGGAAGTCAGAGTTACGTCCTCAGGGTTGAGAAGCCCAGCCAAAGACGTCGAGAATACAACACTCAAACTGTCCCAAGTCATCTGGAATGGCTATAAAAATTCCTCCATAGCTTTTCTTGGCAATGATACTGAGCATCTATGGAATGGAGCAGACATGGAAGGAGAAAAAAGTAGCTTAGTGAAATTACATGAAAGAGTAAATGGTTAATTTGATAATTTCAAAATTCACACTACCTATGGATCTCAATCACTACCAAACCAAATGTGTATACGCGCACCTTGAGGACCAGAACATCGGCAGAATCACTCTCGTCATCTGCTATTAAATTGAACAAAAGCATGATAGCAGCACGCTGTCTTTTGGTGAGAGTAGGACCCTTGAGTATATTTAAGACCATTTTAAGGGCATCATCCATGTTTGTGTTAGAACCGTCAACCAAATCATTGACCTTCTCCGCAATCTGAAATCTCCTTGGTGAATTTTTAGTTATCTAGCGCAATAGTCACAACCTTTCGACTTTCCTATATATAATGAAATGACAGACAGGCAAACAATCAAAACTGCCAAGTTTTTACAGCAAAAATTGGAAGTCAAGTTTCAGTTTTTCCTATATTGGTCCCCTTAATATCTAAGATGGTCCCAAGGTCCACGCCTAATCGGCCCTTGTCGGGAACTGTTCCCTTGATCTCCAGCAACACCTTAAATGGGCAGTCCACACTTGGTGCCTCCAGTTTGTTGATGATTCTGGCTTCAGTGTTTTCACTTAGTCAAAGATATGCTTCTTCATCTGAAATAAGACAAGCAAAACTGTTTTATCTATTAAAGTTATAAGATGTTATCTATTGACAAGATGAGAGATTCAACAAAGAGACAAAACTAAGTTATAAACAAAGACAAACTTGCAGGATTCACTCATCATCATTGTACATAATTTTTACAAAAGAACTAATACTGCTATCTTCTTTTTCGACAAGAGTAATGAGACAATATTTTTCTCCAAGCATCTGATACCACGAACCTGTTGTTAAAATATAGTAAAGCATCTGACCCACTAGAGTATAGTGGTTTAAAAAACCATGGGAAACGCTAATGCTCTACTGAAAAGCTTTTACTTAAAAAAAAATAAAAATCACTTCTTCGTTCAATCAAATTCCCACAAACAGCATATATGTAAAGTATCCACAACATAAACATCACACAAAAAACCCACGAATCGTATTGTTTCGACATCTTTCTCTTACATCAATTCAAATAAACAGTTCAGTTTATTTTGAGAACAACAAATAAGATCAAACCCACATCTTAAACTACCTAATTTAATCATATTTGACCACACTTTAAGTAATCAAATATCCCAAATAAATTGAAAACAAAACAAGAGATTGAAATTCATACCATTGATTTAGGTCAGAAAGTTTCAATGCGGTCCAGAGCTACGATCAAATAAGAAGGAGTTGAAATTGCACCCTTCAATTGTTCCTGGGTGGAGAGAGAGAGCACAAAATCAATGGTAAAATCGATTTAGATCAAAGGGGATGGAAGCATAACGCAAAATTTATCGAGATTTAGTCGGCTTCTGTCGATTGATGTCGAAAATGAAGATTAAAGTGGTTTGGTGGAGCTCAGGTTTTGGTTCAACTGATTTCCTTTGGGTTGGTTTTCGGCCGTCAATTTTTCCAAAGCTTTTACGGAGAACAAAATGTGATCAGAGGAGAGTAAAAATGTAGGTCGACTCACTGACTTAACCTATCTGATACCAACATTGCTAGGGGATGATACCATCTCAAGATCTTAAGCGGTCCTGGCCATCTCAAGATCTTAAGCAGTCCTGGCCGTTGGATCGGCTGAATGGTATCAGCCCCAGTAATGCTGATATCAGCCCCTATAAATCATGCTGTCTCGGTACCTAAATGGATGACTTTAGGGCTGTCAATGGATAAAAATCCATCGGATATTGGCAATTCTGATAAGGTTAAGGTTAAGGGTTATCGGATATCCGGTATCCGATAATATCCGTCGGAATTCAAAAATTCCATATCGATAAGGTTAAGGATAAGCTATCGGATATCGGATATTATTAGATAATTTCCGTTATCTACTCATGATACAAAAAAACTTCCAATAATTTCCGATAATTTCGTTAATATTCAATAATTTCCGATAATTTCCGTTAATATTCGATAATTTCCGATATTTACTTAGGAGAGACATAATCAAATGGCTAAAGAGTAAACCTAAAGGGTATTAGGTATCGAAAATTTCCGAAAATTTTATGATATAGTTATACACTAACGGTATCGGATATTAACCTAAAGGAAACTCCCTTAACCGGTACCGTTATGTTAATAAACGGATATCCGTTACGTTAAGGTTATCGGATATCGGATAATCATTATGTCGGATATTAACCTAACGGAATCCATATTGAAACGGATCTAGGATATCGAATATCCATTGACAGCCCTAGATGACTTGTTCATTTTATCTTACTAAAGGCCTATTCCTATGCATATGCCAAATTATGGATATGCCAAACTGTCAAATTCATATACCTATATGTCAGTAATAACATATAGGCATACACAACAGAGTTTCCATCGCTCGATGGTCAAGTCAGTGCTTGTTGGTCATCACAACGCCAGCGTTAGTCAAGCTGTCGCTGGCTGGTCTGATCAACGCTTATCAGATCTTCATCCAACGGCTACCATTTCCCCCCTCTATAAATACATAACTTCTACCCATTCCAACCCAACTTCAAATTCAAATTCATTTCAACATACCTAGCGCTCGCATAACCGAAGTGGATTTTACTCCAGAGGAAGATGTTTCTCTAATTCGATGTTGGGTTTCAGTTGCAAGCGATAGAGATTTCAATTTAGAGACTTTTAACTTATGGGACACTGTGTTTCAAAGGTTCACAACGTTAAGTCGTGTAAATCCAAGAAGAACAAATGAGTGTCTTCAAAATCGTTATTGTTTCATCAATAACAATGTTAGAAAGTATCAGCAAATTATGTGGTTGATAAAAGGGGTAATCCTAGATTGTCAAATGAAGAACTAAAAATTAGAGCTCGTACCAAATTCGCCGAAGACAACCGAAGATGGTTTAGTCACGACGAATGTTATGAACTCTACAATATTCATGTGCAGGGATTCAATTTATAAGTTTGTATTTGCAATCTTAATTTTTAATGAAATGTAAAACTAGTTTGTAATTGAATATTAATCTAAGAAAAAGTTTCCATTAATTAAAAAAAAAAATTACATTTCAACTAAAAGATTACATTTAAACTACTCATTACCTTGTCCATTTCCTCCCTGACCAAAGATCCAATTGCCCGCGTTTTTCTGGATCAAGAGTGTTGTTCAACATATCAATTAGCGAGCCGGTTTGAGACTCACTTGGTGCTTGAGTCTCATCAGAATCACCATAACCTTGATAAGTAATGGGTTCAGGGGCCATGGGAACATGATACAAATCTTGAAACACGTGTTGTTGATATTCTTGAGGAGTTTGCTGCAATGGCTGCTGGAATGGTTGAAATGCTGATGAGGTTGAGGCATTTGGGGGGTGGAGGCAATTGGGATAAACAGAGTCGCTTGCATAATTACTTTCATGTTCACACCATCACCTGGAGTCATTATGTCAGCTGGCATATGACTAAACATACATACAGGAGTTGTAGCCAAGCCAATGTTTTCTTCACCACCACGTACTACTTGACTATCTAACACTATATTTGGAGTAGAACTTTCTGGTAACTCCTGCATAGAACGACGTCTCAATCTTCTTTCACTTCCACGACTTTGATGACTTCCAGTTGGACTCATTCCTCCACCACTGGGACTCAAATGAGTCATTCCTCTACCACTGGTACGCATTCCTCCAACAGCTCTAACACTGGGACTCATTCCTCTAATAGTAAGGTGCGGTATTTATAGGTGTCAGAAACTCGAACGTTGGCGAAATTGATTATAACGCCAGCGATGGAGTTAATAACGCTCACTAGAAACTCGGTCGCTCCGTGGTTTTCCCATAGTGGCACAAATTGTTTGTCATGCCACCTGGTATGCAAAACAACATTTTCTTGGCATACCCATAGGAATAGGCCTAATAGATGACTATCATTAAATAAGAAGCCTAGGATAAAAGCTCAAACCAAATGATTTATGGACCCTAGAAGGATGACTCGTTCATTTTAAAATTTTATCTTACTAATAGATAAATAAGGGCAATTCCTATGGCAATGGCCAAATGAAGATTTTTGTTGAGCCTGGTGGATGGCCAAACTAGTTTTTCCACTATGGTAAAGCACTCGGCGGTTGATCATCAAGCATCCGAACTTCAGACACACGCTCAGTGGCGGAGCCAGGGTTTAGAAAAGAGGGGGACTAAAATAAAAAAATTAGACATCTGTGGACTAAACCTGAGGACATAGGTGGACTAAATCCATATTACATCATAAGTCTAAGGGTGTTTTTATAGTTTTACAGATTTTAAGGGGGCTAGATCCAGGGTTAGTCAACCCTTGGCTTCGCCCCTGCACACGCTGACGTTGGAATAAAAAAACGCAGGCGTTGAAAACCAAGACGTTGGCGTTGGCGACAGAACCGTTAGCGTTGGCGACAGAACCGTTGGCGTTGAAGACACCAACGCGGGCGTTAGACACAAAAACGCCAACGGTCGATTCTCTAACGTCCATCTTTTCAACGATATTATTTTCAAAACTATAAATTGCTTCAACTGAATTCATTTTCAATCACACTACTACTATTTCCTTCTTCTAAAACTCTTCTAAATCAAAAAATTTTGATACAATATGAGCGGCATTTTTAGAAAAGCGGTCAATAGTGTAAAGAAGAGAAGAGATCGAAGAAATAAACCGGTACCGCGTCCTGATATGACGTCACTCTTTAAGGAAACGGTGTCGTGAGTGCTAACCTCTCCACCGGCATATTTATTGAGCCTTTCAATATACTTACATGAAATTTATCCAGACTGGCGAATGTAGCAACCATCCCAGATGTTCTGTAAATTTCGGCGCCTCGCCTATATTCACTTAATATAAGTTCCTTTGAATGCCTTCTATGCTATGTTCTCCGACTGAACCCTAAATGTTGATATGGCATGACAATTTGTGTTCACTCGCAGCAGAGTAACACGAATTTCCAAGTATCGAGGATAAGGTCTTTGCATAAGGTATTCAATCAAAAAAAGCATGTTGCTCTCTGGCAATGAACTTAAAAGAACTCTATGTCAACACATAGAATTCAATCAATTGAACTGACTAGCTTGCAGAAGTTAGGGTTTTGCGCCTCGCGTAGTATATCAGACCTTGCTTGTCTAAATTAAACCTAGGCAAACTAGTTAATTAATCCGCCATGGATTAGCAGGTGCAAAACCTTGCTCGTAATCGGAGAAATGTGGAGCCGCAGCAGCAAAGGGAGGCGTGGCCATGCCTTAGGCCAACTGGCGCCACTTTCCATTGGCCACGCCCCTTCCTAAACTGGCCCTATGTCTCTCGACCAATCGTGTCGCCTCAAATTAGCCACGCACACATAAGTTGTGGTTGGGCCCATACTTGCCGGCCTCACTTGCCATCGACCAATCAGGTCGCTCTAAAGCCGCCACACTCTCACCAGAAGTGTAACCGCGCCTTATGTTTGGCCGCCCCCTTTTCTTGGCCAATCAAGTCGTTCTAAACTTGCCACCATACATTAAAGGCCAAACGCACCCTGCCGCGCCACCATACTAACTGGCAAGCCAAACGCGTCTTAAGACAAAAACATATTGATCGGCATGTCAACATGCCACTCTGTCGCGGTAGCATGCCACTTTAGCCTTGGCCACGCCGCCAAGCCCTAATTCTTACCACGGCACCAAATCCTAGCCTTGACCACGCCGCCAAGCCCTAATTCTTACCACGGCACCAAATCCTAGCCTTGGCCACGACGCCAAATCCTATCCTTGGCCACGCCGCCAAGCCCTAATTCTTACCACGACGCCAAATCCTAACCTTGGCCACGCCGCCAAGCCCTAATTCTTAACACAACGCCGAATCCTAGCCTTGGCCACGTCGCCAAGCCCTAATTATTACCACGGCGCCAATCCTAGCCTTGGCCACGCCGCCAAGCCCTAATTTTGGCCACAGATCCAAACCTTATCTTTGGCCATACTACAATGCCACATGCGTGGCCATGCCACAACGCCACTGGCATGCCGCTATGCCACGGCTACTAGAGTGCCGCTATGCCATGGCTACTAGCATGTCGCTATGCCATGGCTCCACCAGGCGCTACTATGCCAATGGCGCCACTTCGCTATACAACAAGATGCGGCCATAATCGATGGCCACTCTTCCTCATGAGATGCAATCTCGGCCATCAAAGTTCGCCACTGAACTGACGGACTTGCGGCAAGTCCCAGGCAACCCGCTATGCCACGGCTACGCCAGGTGCCACTATGTTAATGGCGACACTTTGTTACACAACAAAGATGTGGCCATAATCAATGGATACCCTTCCTCACGAGATGTAATCTCAGCCATTCAAGTTCGCCACCAAACTGACGAACTTGTGGCAAGTTTTAGGCGGCCGACCAAGGCAAGCCTAATAACATCACATGTTATTTTCCTATGGCAAAGTGTCTTGACTTTGACTTGCCACACATAGCAACCTACTACACGTTTTCCACGAAAACACTCGAGATATCAAACATGTCACAAACTGGGGGATACTCATCAGGGTATTGGTATGGCGGTTTACAGCGTGCGGCGTGCAATGCGCCCGTTAAAAGAAAGTGTCATGAAGTGGGATAATTAGTGGTGGTGAAAAGTAACAGTGTAAACAATTCATTTCCTTCATCATGGAAAGCGTAATGACCGTGATTTACGGATTCACTTCCCTCATCATGGAAGCATAACGTCTGACGGTTACACGTTACTCTATTCTTCCACCACTCAATCATTTCCACTTCCTACGAGACCAGGTACGTTTTAATATGACTTGTATAAATAGGCTTCACCTATTTTCACCAAACAACAAGTTTTGGTCGGCAACAATACAGTATCTAGAAATCACCTGGTAGCTTTCCATTCTGCTAACCAGTTCTACTTCCGATACAAGTCATAAAACAAACCACACCTTCAGAATTAACGATTCTGGTCTCAAAACTCTCTTCGCTTCCCTCCCTAAGACCAACCCTTCTACTTCACTTTGTGACCGAAGCAAGCCTGGAATGGCCATTTCTTGGTTTAGGCCAGGATTATACAGATTGATCTCTCGAATCAAAAGTACTCCCGTGCAGTGCATTGTTTAGGGTTTAGATTCGTTTCTCACCCACACACCCGAAATTACCAAAATCAACAGAAACAGTTTTCACCCTCAAACACTGTGTTACTCGCATTATATTGTTTATCTTTATAATTGAAATATCAAAGGTTGTGCCTTGATCAATTAGAATAGATATGTCCCACCTAGTTTGTTGGATACGACTTGATTGATCCTTGGACATTGGTCTTTGGTACCGTCCAAGAACTCTCTTTGTAGTTAGATTCACGGATTGATCATAAGTGACTTGGGACAACATCTAAGAAAATCATTTTCTTACATTTAATCTTCTCTAGAGCAGAACATTTTCGAAATTTGGCTAATCTAGAGGGATAACCAGTAACATATACTTTATCATCAATCTTATCCTGCTGATTAACTTGTGATATAATAAAACTTCATCCTTACAACAAGCGCAAGAACATGCGCAAACACACCTTACCTGATAAGAATGAAACAATAAAACAAGGAAATATTATAAGTTACTGAATTTGGTTAGGTTTATAACTATTAGGAAACCAGAATGAAAGAATAATTACACATAACCAAAACTAGCTTTAAACTTTGTAAAACTACAATATTTTTACCAAAATCAAGCCAATCTTAACAAGAACAATGTTTAAAAGAAGTTACAAGAGCAACAGATTGCAAAAAAATATACCACTAAGAAAAAGTGCAAGAAGAGGTTTACCCCAAAACCAAAATGGCATACATATGCAAACTCAAGCTAGGAAAAATGAGGTCGAGATAAGCTTACATACACACAATACATGTTTTAATTCATAAGTGACTGTAATGAATAACAAAATGTCTTGTTAAACCAGCTTATAAATCGATGCATTTCGGAAGCATTAAACAATTATCTATCATGCTTGTTGTACTCAAAATTACATATATACCGGTGACAATGAATAATCAACACAACAAACAATTTATTCTTAAAAAATTCATATTTTGTAACATTCTCTCACAAAATCATAACTAAATTCATATAAACAAAGAAAAAAATAGACGAGCAATCTAACCTATATGTATTGAGCTCGAACTGATACTCTTGTCCAATATATAACATTGGTTTGAAGATATTCAATTGTCACACTATTTTCATTGACATTGTCTAAAGTCACACCAAAAACATTTCTAACCCTCAATCCAACAAATATCCCTCTAGCATTTTTCTAATATCCAATCCATTATGACCCTTGATTTGGCAAAACAAAATGATCCTCTTTTGAAGCTTCCAATGAATCTTGTTGTTGAGGAGTAAATTCTGTATTGAGAAGCTTTAGACACTTCATGAATACTATGCAAAATGATCCACTGACACATATTACTATTCCGACTATCTTTGCCAATGTACTCAAGTTTCTTATATCAACTTTCTCTAATCTGTTTCCAGACTCAAGGTAATTAACATCTTGAGCGAAAAAATTAAATTTGACAATTTTGTAGCTATTATGTGAAATCAACTTACCCAATTAATGTTGTTAGCACAAAGGTGACGGCAAGAAGTAAGTTCCCCATTGCACTGGATATGGATGATGATACCAAATACAACCCTTCAAATTAAATATTATGATTGAGTGTTACCATGCACAATCAGAAAATCTATAGTCACTTATGCATCACATTTCCATGATAGATTTGAGTTTGGGAGTAGTTGACCGACTTGGCTGTTTAATTTTCCTAGTAGCTTACCCAATGAGAAAAGCAGTAAATATCAAACTAAAGCTCCTCATTCCTAGAGCAGTTCCTAGTTTTTTCCAGTGTAGAGTCATTTACATATGTAACGAACAATTGAGAGTAGAGACGAAAAATAATTATTTAACATTTTAATGCTTTACCTTTGAGAAAAAATAAGCAATAGGAGCAAGAACAAGGGTAGCTAAGGCTTATCTGTAGACCACAAAAACTCTTGGACTCATTCCTTGTAAAAGAACAGTTCTAGTGGAAAGTGCTAGAGCTGCATAAGTAAACTGCAATCGAATCATAGCCATTGCAAAAATATTCCCATATTCCCATAATTTCTTTTTTTTTTTTTTTTTTTTTTTTTTTTTTTTTTTTTTTTTTTTGCAGAAGATGAGATGACTAAAAGTAAATTCAATTTTGATGTGCTTTATATACAGTCTTGTTGGATAAATATCTTTGTTACCGATTTCTCAATAATACGACTCGTTTATTATATCCACCGATTCGTTACAACTCTTTATAAATGTTAGATCATTGCTCAGTCGAACTCGCAAGCGTTGCTATCTCAAGATTATATGTCAAGCTTAGTCGATTAAAACTATATTATTAATTTCTATTCTACTTATAACTAAGTCTCGGATTAGGATAGAAGTGTGCAGTTGAGCATTAGACTTCACGGCGTTCACTGATTGAAGAAGAAGTTCTAGAAAGAAGAGCTTGGGGGAACTTCATCAACAATAGGTATGTGAAGACTAAAACTTATCTATCACTCAGAAAGCCTATTATATTCTATTTCTAGTGAGACTAAGTCGTATAGCTATATAGACTTTTTTGTTTATACAAATTTGATGCTTCGAGCTGAGTTTATCTCGTATATCTATTTCTCGAAATACAAGTTGGAAGATTTCGTAAGCTTTAGCTAAGTTCATCGTATTCTTGACAAGCCTAGTAGGAAACAATTTATCTGTTGGAAACTAGATGTTAAATCAAAAGATGATCATGTGAAAATCACCTTGAACATCTTATTTGATTTGTGTGAGACATTCATTTGATGTCAACTCGCGAAGTTTCGTAATGATCATTCAATCACTTGAAAATTACTTGAAGCTAATAGTATGTGTGTAATTACTATTGTTGTCTTCCAAGGATGTTTCAATTATTGAAAGAAAATTTTAGAACACTTACCATGTCTGGGTACAACAGAGTATGCGTACCTAGTGTGCGAACTGTATTGTAAGTAATTCAGGTCCAGAAGTTTTGTTTGCGTATATATTATGTGAAGGGATTTTCCTGAAAAAAGGTCTGAAACTCTTATTTGCGTACCTGGTATGCGAACTGAGATACCTGAGTTGGGTCCGGAATAGTTGTTTGTGCATCGGGTTTGCGAACGGCTGATCAAGGCCAAGGTCCGGAGCTGGTGTTCGCGTACCAAGTTTTCGAACTCAGTGGTAATGTTCTAAAATCGGTTTTATATGATCTTCATACTCATGAACTAAAACATTTATCATATAAGGGATGCAAATCTATTTTTCAAACCGTAGCTTAATGTTCATGAACCGGTTCTTGAATAAGTATTTTGTACATTCGTGAATCAAACCGATTTCGATTCAATTTGTTCATGATTATTTCTATAAGATTGTGAACAATTAAACAACTCTATTGAAACACATTTAGATTCATTTGATTATCTATCGTAACTGATTGATCAACATATTTGTTCTAAAGGTGCTAGATGAATATGGCTAAGTATAAAGTGTTCATATGGCTCACTTTGGTTAACTGTTATTGAGCCAATTTGGTATACACGTTTAGGTACGATCATCCATATCTAAATGAAAGTATATTTCATTTGTGTGTAACAAGATAAGAATACCATCTAACGATGAAGATTGATTGCTTTAATTCTAACCAAACTTAGCTTGA
The DNA here is from genome assembly GCA_023531295.1 of Papaver armeniacum. Classification (NCBI taxonomy): domain Eukaryota; kingdom Viridiplantae; phylum Streptophyta; class Magnoliopsida; order Ranunculales; family Papaveraceae; genus Papaver; species Papaver armeniacum. The sequence continues at coordinate 13,190 of JAJJWW010005717.1, read as the reverse complement.
ATCTTAAATTAGGACTAACGCTGGATATTAATTGCTTTGTTACTAAGATATCTTAGCTTTGATTGAAAGCAACCCTAATTTGAAAGGTTATATAAAGGAGAACTCTGGCAATTTGGAAAACTTAATCCCTTCACATTTGTGTGTACTAGTTGTATACTAGAGTCGATTCTCCTTTAACCCAGGTTTTTTCTTTTCTTTGAAAACCGCTTCTTGGGTTAACGACTGAAAGACTTCATTTGGGATTTATGAAGCCAGGTCCAACTATTTTACTTCGTAGTTGTGTATCCTGATCTTACTTTGACTATCGTGTTGAGTTTCATCTTATCTAAGATTTACTCGAGATTTATCTCCTATAGGTAAGATACAAGAAATCACAAAGTTCTTCGTCTCAGACTTTGTGGTTCCGCAATAACTTCTTCTATCACCATAGATTTAAGTTATTATGAGGTGAATAATGTTCTAGGCTGCTCTTCGGGAGTATAATACCGGATTATTAGTTGGTTCATATTCACCTTGATTCTTAATCACAATACGGAACAAAATATAGTTATACATATTTGTGTGATACAGATTTATTTAACGAAATATATTTATTTGTAGGAGACAAATTTGTTTATAGGGGTTTATCCGTGGGAGACAGGTTTATCCTTAAGTCTTCGAGTTTGGGTCATAGCAACTCTTAGTTGTGGGTGAGATCAGCTAAGGGAATCAAGTGCGCAGAATTCGGCGTGGTTCCAGAGGCGTAAGGAACGCGACTGTACCTTAATCAGTGGGGGATTGGTTAATGATCAACTAAATTCCAGTCTCAAGTTAACTTGTAGTAGTCTAGAGTCTATAGCGGCTTAATACAGTGTGGTGTTCAAGTCTGGACTAGGACCCGGAGTTCCTTTGCATTTGCGGTTTCCTCGTTAACAAAATTTCTGGTATATGTGTTATTTCTTTTCCGCGTTATATTTGTTTATATAATTGAAATATCATAGGTTGTGCGTAAATCAATCATAGTCGATACGTCCGACCTTTGGTTGTTGGATTGGACTTGATTGAAACTTAAATATTAGTCTTTGGTACCATCCAAGTTATTTTCATAACAATCGGTTCACGGATTTCTATATGTTTGACTTACCGGTTGCATTGAGAATGAGATAAAGCACTTTGATATATTTCTTAGATTGAGTATGAATGTCTAGTTGATTATCTTGGAATTATATTGGAGTTTATTTCATACAGATAGCCGAACGAAATATTGGGTGTGGTTGTTAGACCCCCGCGTTTTCAATTGGTATCAGAGCAGACAAACATGCTAAGACCTCATAAGTCTGTGTTTGTAGCAATCTGACTATATGGATAAGAGTGTTATATCGGATAAACACATCACCAGAAGGAAAAGCGCCAGTGAAAAGACGAGGGTACCCAAATATACCACAATCTTAAACTTTTCCACCTATAAGTCCTCTTACCGAAAGTGATTGTCTATGGACTGAGTCGAGACAATAAAACGAATCGGTATTCACACTTTGTGTGATCGTCTATGGATATGAGATCGAGACAATACAATAATCAAAGTCTGATTACTTGATAATAGGTTCGGACTTAACCAAACTTTATAGGATCACTATCAAGTAATACATAGTTAACGTTTGTGTAATTTACTTTAAATTATAAAAACAACAATTATAATTGCGGAAAACAAAAGTAAATGACACAACAAGATTTTGTTAACGAGGAAACCGCAAATGCAGCAAAACCCCAAGTCCTAGTCCAAGATTGAATACTCTCAGAATTAAGCCGCTATACAAAATCAAACCAACTTCGTATAGTTGAGACCAAGCAACTAAACCTATAGTTCACCTAGTTTCTTCAGTATCCTTGCGCTTCCGACATTCGATAAGTGCATGCACTGGAAAAATTTGTTTGGTTCGTATTCCAAACAGTAAAGGAACAACAAATTTGTTTGGTAATAACTCTATTCAATCTCAGTGATATGAGTTAGACAAAGGCTCTTCTGTTTAATCCAATAAACTCCTTTGTCGGGTTTAGATCTATCTATTTAACAACTACCAAAGTAGCAGAGTTTAGATTTTGCAATCAAATATAGAATCTACCAAGATACTATATAGGATTCCCTCTACGCAACTAATCAATCAAATCTATCAAGGATAAACCGATTATAATTGGATCCCAATCGATCAAGTTTTTTGCACACTGATGAGTGCCAAATATTGCATATTTATACACCTTTTTATTGGCACTTTACTCATCTTTTGTGCTCATAAATCAGATATTATCCCAGATTCTGAGTTTTCCTTGTTTTCGAGAATAAATATTTGTACTAATTAATTTTGTGTTTTTAGGTACTAAATAAAGCTCGGAGAAATTGAGGAGCCAAAAGAGCGAATAATTGGAGACAAGCATCTATGGAGCAGAGCCAAAGCCAGCGAATCGGTTGCAACAACAAGGAAGACATGGGCTAGAGCTACCCATGACCGGATCCGAACCCGTTCACCTGAACCGTTGAGATTGCTATCTTCTCATCCAACGCTCGCTCCGGCTCCTACACATCTTCGCTTGATACTCCCGCCCAGCACCGCAACCGCATATCATCCTCGGTAGTGAGATTTATCTCACCCTAGATCCTACGGTCGCTCCGTCTCTTCCATCAACCTCGATGCCTCCGCTCTACAAAACAATCCACCTAACCCTATACCCATCGACTACACCACATTTTCATCTTTGTTTTCTCTTTCTTCTCCATACCTCCCTCAGAGAAACCTTACCCAACCATACCTCCACCTCCTTCTTCCCACGCCCATGGCAGAGCTCCATCATCACCTCCATCCCCTTCTTCTGTCACAACAACTCCTCTAGCTCCTTCTCCGCCACCCTTGCATCAATTATCTCTTTCATAGCTTCTCATCAACCTAGAAGCTAGGTTAGAGATGATTGAAGCTAGGGTTTTCATCAACCACCCCGCATGGTCGATTCAGAGGAAGACAAGGCGCAAATCAGGTTTGGGTTTGTGTGTAACAAAGTTTGAATTATTGTGAAGAGTATATATTGATGTTTTGAGGGAAGAGAGAGGGGTCAGTTTTTAGTCAATTTTAGGGTTTATATTTAGTCTGCAATTTTAATTTAATCTGTTTTTATGTTCATCATGGGCTAATTCCATTTACTAGGATTGACATGAAACCCTAATTTGATGTTCTGTGGTTCAACTTCATTTGAATTATTCTTGGCATGTTTTAAATGATAAGAGAATTTCATTGTTAACACCTCAATGCCCTGCTCTCACAATGAATGTCATGCATCCATTGTAGTTAGGTTTACATCGTGTTGAGTGTGTTCAGCTCATATTTTAATTGACATTGCTATCTCTTAGATTAGTTGTACTTAACTAGACATCTAATGCTCTGAGTAGTACTCTGAGCTGTTAATTGAAATCTCAATTGGTGAAACCCCTTAGGTATATGATAGAGTTGACACACTATCCTTACCTGCCTTAGGAACAAGAATATTCAGTTTAGTTGAATTGCATAACTTGAAATAGTGGTGAATTGATAATCCTAGTGCCTGTACCTTAACATTTACAACTCATTTTACATTTTAGCTGTGAAACCTTCAAATCAGTCGTAAAGACTTTAAACAAAAGCCATAAAATTGTGTCACTTACCCCTGAAAACAGTTGAGAAGTCTTAGAATAACCTAGCACCATCTAGTTCCCTGTGGAAAGACCTGTGCTTGCCACTGCCTTCAAAGGCTCTGTGCACTTGCAGATTAAGACATAGGAAAAGCACTTTAGAGTTCCTATCACACACCAAAGATATGAAACCAATAAGAAATCTTATTTGTCTTCAAATCTTCAATAAACACCTGCACACCACAACTTGAATCTCTTGTGATCAATCACGCATAGAACGGTGTCTATTAACAATGGATTATCACAAGACGTCTTTAGATCTACAAACAGTTCTAGAGATCCCATTAATACTTCGATCTAATTTGAGTGAATCTTAATCAGAAGAGAAGATTCTCAAGAATAAACAAACTAGGTGCAATCAAAGTTCAACAACCGTTGGTCAATCAAATCAAATTGAAAACTAATAATACTGCAAGTATCTAGTTTCCCACCAACGGTACTCGTAGAGCTTCTTGATCCCACATAAGTCTTTAAACGAGCGGTCGTAAGAGATTTCGCCTAATTAGGGTACTTTTCTCTCTGAATAGACGGCTACACTAGTAATAACACAACAAGGTAGTTTTGCTGGCTCTTAGGATAGTTTGCGCGAAATGCAAACTTGGGTATTTATAGACCAAGGATGTTTGGACACCAAGGAATTTCCAAAACCGAAATATTCTTAATAAATCCCCAAAACCGGTTTTCATAATTCCTGGAAATGCTCTGTCCAATATTACCGAAATCTCACTAGAAAATCTCCAATTAGTAAATGCACATTACCAATTTTTATTTTTTAGAGATATGCATTTAATTGCTGGTAATTAAAAGCATATAAAATTAACAACCTTAAGTAAAAGATTCTCAATTTATTTCGGTCCGGGATCTCCTTAAGTTATTAAGGAATATCTTTGAACAATAAAAGATAAGAGTTATTGAACATATTCAAAGTATGTCGACATCTTTTCCTTTGTAAATCCTTTTTCATATTTACAATATTGGAACCAATTATATCACACTTCCAAACAAGTTTAGAATTGGTTCATCTGATTTCCAAGAACTATGTGATTCATGAAATATCAATACACTAATCATGGGTTTACGGTTCTACCAAACACAATGATCGGTTCTACCTTAATATGGTTACTGGGACCGGTTACATCAATTACCAAGACTGGCTACCATATTCTCATGGTATTACTTGTGATCGGTTACACTAGTCACTAGGATCGGTTACACCAATTACCAGGACCGGTTGAGCCAATTACAAGGATCGATTACACAACTTTTTTTGTGATTGGTCATACCAATTACTAGGATCGGTTACACCAATTTCAAATATCGATCATACCATCTAAGGTGATTACTTAGGATCGGTTACACTAATAATAGTCATACCAATACATAAGTCAGGCATTGTGACTAGTTTTACCAAGATACATAACAAGATATGATCGGTTCTACTAACTCGCACATATTGGTAATCCAAAGATATGCAATGAATAACAATACCAATAAGCCTAGCGATTTCCCTTTCGATTCATAAAACAAGTTCATGAATGTACTTCCTTTAAACAATTGTAAAAATTGTTTCCTAAGATGAAATTTTCACCTTTACCCATACACATAATCACAATAGCATTCATACGATTATGTTGATGTCTTATACACGAAGCTCAAAAGATAAGCGTTATACTTCATATTCTAATTCCTTAACACTATGTCTACTGGAGTATAATCATTCACAGGGAAATTATGTTTTCAATATAGCACGACTTGAAAGATACGTTGGGAATAAAATAGTTCAAGTCAAAATATTACTAACCTCAAGAGGAAGAATGATGTCGTCGATGTAGCTTGTTACTTCTTCACATTCTTCGAGTAATACTTGTATGTCTCATAATCCTAAACTTTCTAGGATTCTAACCTAACCTATACGAAGTTGTCTCTAGTATATAATCAAGCGACTCTTTAATTGAGTTTTGATTCACTAAAATATGACAACCAAACTTGACATACCAACGCTTGGTGGGTTTAACCGAGCTATGCTCTAACAATCTCCCCCTTTGTCAATTTTAGTGACAAAACTCTTAATACATATGGATAAACACAAATTACAAAAATTCATTATACATACGCTTGATTCCAAGTTTCAACAACACAAGAACTTGCATATATTCAATCCATAAATGCCATTGTTGACATTTAAATAACAAAGCTAATACTCCCCCTAAAGGTGAGATAGGTAGATTTTCAATCCGCACATCTTTGTTATTTCTCTTTTGTAGTCCAAATAACTACAATCATCATATGATATGTTTCTCCCCCTTAGTCAATGCTTTACTCTTTCGTTAGATGTAATGTTTAAGCACAAGTTTCCTTTCCTAAGTGATTACAAATCACTTTGTTTACTCCATATATTTCTCCCCCTTTTTGTCATAAAATGACAAAGGTCCGAGCAAATACCAAAACCGAAAGGATATTACAAATCTAAAAGAATTGTACAACATATAAGAGTTAAGCACGAAGGTTTCACATTCCATTTTAGATAACCAATATCAAAGCCGAAACTACAAGTAATTTGGTTTTAATATGTTATCAAGGAAACAATTGCCTGAATGATTTCCCTAATAGTTTAACAAATTGACTAAGAAGCTTAGTTCCTTGCTAAACCGATTGCACAAATACAATCGCTTATTTCGATAAGGCCAAAATAAAGATCAGAATTAACTTTATTTTTCTCATCAGGCACTAATTATTCAGACAATAACTTAGACCTTAAACTTTAGACAAGAGAAATGCTAGGTTAGTTAACTAATATTTCTTGTCAAGGCATTCAATTAGACTTGAATAACCAAATCCTTTACCTTGATAAGTCTAACTAAGATCAGAATTAACTTAGTTTCTCTTATCCGGAATCGAATTGGACTAAACAAATGATCCCATATTTTGTTAAGCCATGAAAAATACATAAAAACCAAATGAATTGACTTGCAAAATTATTTATCTTAACCAGAAGCAATTTAAACAAACATAGACATTAAAGTACAACAATTGCACCTAAATTTCGTTAAGTCTAAAACAATTGATACCAAACAATAAAAAAAGATATCAAACCAGTTTTTCTTAATCGGAAAACAATTGAATCACTGATAAGTGTCTAAAACACCTTAATTATCTATTGTTTATGCTTTCATTGCTAAGTTTTCTTATAAATTATGTATCTTATGCTTGCTTTGGAGTGTTTAGGTACTTTGGAGTCATTTGGAACAAAAGAAGAAGAAACACGGAAAAAGTGTCATTTCAAGTACAACGAATTATTTCTCTATATTTGTGTTTATCTCTTCATCTTTGTCTGAAAAGCATGTCGGCTTTAGTGATGCAATTTATGTCTGAAAAGCATGTCAGCTTTAGTGATGAAGAGACATTGAAGAGAAGAAGTGGATTTGAGAAGTAAGATATGGACATTATTGGTGGAAGAATTCTAGAAAGAAGAAAGCATTCATTTGGAGCAAGGAATACAAAATCGTCGTTGCACATGCAAGCGCTATTGGAAGCACAATGAAGAAAGAGGAGCTGTCATTATTTGAAGGCTCATATCAACTCTTAGGGTGCCTAGAGTCATCTGCGTACCCTTTAGCCAATTCACTTGAGTAGCTGTATCACTTCAGTTTCTCTTACCCTAAAATTCAGAGAAGAGTTTATCTGTTCCCATCATTATTTCCTACAACACCTGAAATTGAGAGGAGAAAGGCGGCCGCTAGCAGAAAAGAAATTCGATGGAGATGTGGAAATTGGAGATCGGAGAAGATGATGATGTCCCCGTTGAAATTGATGGAAGTTAGGGTTTGAATGAATCGATGTTGCTGGTGGTTTAATCAATATATGAGAAGATAGGTTTGTTTATGAAGAATTGTGAGAGGAGATGGATGAGAAAGAGGAAGGGAATATTCACACGAGTTGATATATTGTTATATATTTATTTATATTGTTATATTGAACAAGAGGAGCTAAAAAGGAAAGTCTTCTACAACTTGCTTTATCACGTATTCTACTTGGAGTTTTGGAGATAGCCGGATATCTTAGGGTTTTCTTTGGTTTTGTTTCATCTTCTTTATTTTATTTCTATAATATTATGATGAACTCCATTATTATGAGTAGCTAAAACAATCTTTGATTAAGGGTGATTTTAAAGCCAGAAATATGAACTCATGATTGATATGCAATAGCTCGTTTTCTCGCAAATTTAGTTAATGTTTGATTTACCATGCTAATAATGCTTATGGATTGTTCCTTAATTGTTTAAGTTCGAAATTAAATATTTATGTCACAATCTTATTGCTAGTATAGATTTTCTTCGACCAGTAATTGTCTAGAGAAGATAAACACAAGTAACAATATATGGGTATTGATGATGGGACTTTGTTAAGTATCCATATGTAAAAATTGACACTTTCATAGTTAATTCATGCTTTTGATTTTATCACTAGGAGCAACCTTATCTCACAAAACTTAGAGCACTTGTTTGAATCATACCTAGTAAGCGTACCTCTAGGTAACTTGAATAAGTAGAATCCGGTAGTCGAGTGCTTTTTGTATCCGGTGAGCTTAGGAGATAATAACAGGATAGTATATTGTATTTTTAAACCAAATGACTATGGAATATGTATCATCCGAGACATTCTTGTGTACCAAATGACAAGCTTTGAATGAAGTTTCATCACAAGCAAATGGCGCATCTTTTACATGCGCCATGCTAAAAACACTGGTGTTACATTTATGGAAGCTACAAGTTTGTTGGAGAATATGGCTGCGACCACTCAACAATTCTACACTCGAGGTGAACCAGAGGTAAGGAAAGTGAATGAAGTTGGTGATTCTTCACATTTGGAACATAAAATGGGCAACATGGAGAGGATGAGGCAACAAATAGCAAAGAACCGTCATACCATCATCATACACCAAGATGTTGAGCAAGCAAGTGCAATGTACCAAAATCAGCAAAGGCCAAGTTATGATCCATACTCTAGCACATACAATCCGGTTTGGCGAGATCATCCCAATTTTAGCTACGCCAACAAGCAAGCGGAAGTTTCCAATCCTCCTTTTAATCAACAGGGTGGTTACCAATTCTTGCAAAAGCCATGTCAACAAACTCAAGGCACGAGTATAAATGACAAGTTGAATCTCATTCTCAACACAATGGCGCAAGATAAGCAAAAGGCAGATGGATACATGAAGGACATCCCAGAACACAAATGGGTCAACTAGCTACTACCGTGAGCAAATTGGAAGCACAAGCAGTGGAAAACTTCCTTTGAAACCATTAAATCATGAGGAGTATGCCAATGCTATTGAGCTACGAAGTGGGAAGCAAGTAGAGAAGCGGCAATATCACCTGTCCCATGAAACTGATTTGGAGAAAGAAGAGGTTGAAATGCCCCCATAAAAAGTTCAACCCTCTAACAAATTCTAACTCTAAAACTCGTGTTTCTACTTATGCTACGCCTCTGCCTTTTCCTAGCAGGTTTGCAAAGTCAAATAAGGAGACACTGTACCAAGAGATTTGGGAGATCTTTAAGAAGATTGAAGTGAACTTTCCACTAATTGAGGCGATAAGGCAGGTTCCTGGCTATATATGCAAAGTTCTTGAAGGAATTGTGCACTAATAAGCACAAATTGATCGATAATGAGGTAATGAGTGTGGGGAGAATGCTTGGCGTATCTTCAAAAGAAACTCCCACCTAAGTTGAAAGATCCTGTAGTTTCACCATACCATGTACTATTGGTAAAATCAGGTTTGAACGTGCTTTGCTAGATTTAGGAGCATCCATTTAAAAATACCCGCTTTCGTTTATGAATCCTTGAATCTTGGACCTCTTAAAGATATCGGTATTGTTATATAACTTGTTGATAGGTCTAATACTTACCCGAAAGGGGTTATTGAAGATGTTTTGGTGCAGGTTAATTAGCTCATATTTCCGGCGGATTTCTATGTTCTTGACATGATGGATGAAGATTGTCCATCATCTACTCCCTTGCTGTTGAGTAGACCATTCATGTGAACCGCAAGAATAAAGATATATGTTTTTAAAGGCGCCTTAACTATGGAATTTGATGACGAAATCATAAGTTTCAATATCTTTGAGGCTATGAGATATCCTAGTGATGTGCATTCCTGTTTTTCAATTGATAATATTGATCTAGATTTTTGAATTGAATGGTGATGATGCTTTAGAAAACACAATAGTGAAAAGTTTAGGTTATGGAAAATACAAAGACCATGAAAGTGTCTATGTGTGATGAGCTTAAAGAGGCTGTTTTAGCTTTTAACTCATTACAATAAGTTCCACAAAAGTATAATGTGTCTTATGTTTCTTTGCCGCTCACTAATGAGAAACTTTTACCATCGATTGTGCAGGCACCTATTATTGAGTTGAAACCTCTTCCGGATCACTTCAAATACATATATTTGGGTAATAAGGAAGAGTTGCCAGTGATCATTGCCAAAGACCTTACCAAGGTGCAAGAGGAGAAACTTGTTCGAGTGCTAAGAGAGTACAAGTCTGCCATTGGGTGTACCATTGCCGATATCAAAGGAATCATCCCTTCCACATGTATGCACCGAATACTTCTTTAGGAGGGGGCAAAACCAACAAGATAAGCTCAACGTCGCTTGAACCCTCCGATGATGGAAATAGTCAAGAAAGAAATCCTGAAGTTGTTGGATGTGGGGTTATCTTATCCCTATCCGATAGCAAATGGGTGAGCCTGGTTCAAGTTATTCCAAAGAAGTCCTAATCTGGTTCCAACTAGAATCCCGATCAGGTTGGAGAGTTTGCATTGATTACCGAAATCTCAACTCTACCACCCGAAATGACCATTTCCCTTACCATTCATTGATCAAATGCTTGAAAGATTGGCCTGACACTCTCACTATTGATTTCTTGATGGTTTTTTTCAGGTTATAACGATTGTAATCAGCTCTGGAAGATCAAGAAAAGACGACGTTTACTTGTCCTTTTGGCACTTTTGCGTAGACGTATGCCATTTGGCTTTTGCAATGCTCCAGCCACTTTTCAACGTTATATGGTAAGTATATTTTCAGATTATGTGGAAAGCATCATAGAAGTGTTCATGGACGATTTTAGCGTGTATGGTGATTTTTTTTGACAAGTGCTTAGATAACATTGCACTTATTCTTAAACGATGCGTAAAAACTAATCTTGTGCTTAATTGGGAAAAGTGTCACTTTGTGGTGAATCATGGGATTGTGCTAGGCCATGTTATATCCTCTAAGGGGTTAGAAGTTGACAAGGCTAAGATAAATTTGATTCGAAACTTTCTTGGTCATGCAGGTTTTTATAGGAGATTCATCAAGGATTTATCCATCGCAATGCCCCTGTGTAGACTTTTGTAGAAAGATGTGGCCTTTGATTGTGACAAGGAATGCAAGGAAGCTTTTGACACCTTGAAAGAGTTGTTGACTACCACCAATTATCGAACCACCGACTGGAGCAAGCCATTTGAGTTGATATGCGATGCAAGTGATTACGCCATTGGATCCGTGAGTGGGAAAAGAGATGGTAAAGTTCCATATGCCATTTATTATGCTTCTAAACTCTCAATGGAGCGCAAATCAACTACTTCCACTACCGAAAAGGAGCTCTTGGCCATAGTATTTTCACTAGAGAAGTTTAGATCTTACTTGGTGGGTACAAAGGTGGTGGTTTTCTCCGACCATGCTGCACTTCGATACTTGCTAACAAAGAATGATGCTAAGCCAAGGCTGATAAGGTGGATACTCCTTCTTCAAGAGTTCAACTTGCAAATCAAGGACAAGAAGGGAAATGGGAATACCGCGGCATCATCTAACCGTGATTGGTTATGTCCGGAAGCGATTCCTTTGCATGATAGTTTCGGATGAGCAACTCTTTGCGAGCTTGTTGACACAATTCCATGGTACGTGATATTGTTAACTTCGGTGACGGACAAGTACCTAATTCCATGTCTACATTTCAGAAACACAAGCTCAAGAAGATTTCCAAGCAATATATATGGGATGAACCTTATTTGTGGAAGCATTGCTCCGATCAAATGATCCGCAGGTGCGTACTCGAATCCGAGTTCCAATCAATTAGAATTTTTGTCACTCATATGCTTGTGATGGCCATTTCGGAGCCAAGAGGACAACCCTCGAGGTTCTCGAAAGTGGTTTTTATTGGCCTACATTGTTTAAGGATGCATATTTATTTTGCAAGGCTTGTGATAGGTGTCAAAGGACAAGAAACCTTGGTGCTAAAAACCAAATGTCGCAAACACCAATTCTCGTTGTTGAGATTTTTTTGATGTTTGGGGTATCGATTTTATGGGGCCTTTTGTGAATTCCAATGGGAAATTTTATATACTTCTTGTTGTAGATTATGTTTCTAAGTGGGTGGAAGCTAAAGCCACCCCTACTAATGATTCTCAAGTTATTTGTGAGTTTGTGAAGGAACATATCTTTTCTAGATTTGGTACACCTCGAGTGGTGATTAGTGATGGAGGTTCGCACTTCAAGAGATCCTTTCACGCTCTTCTAAATAAATATAATATTTCTCATAAAGTTGTACCGTATCATCCTGGCTTGATCGGTCAAAAATCAAATTTCCAACCGGAGATTAAGTCCATCCTATAAGACGGTAAATGTTACAGGAGGATTGGAGTTATAAACTCAATGACGCTTTGTGGGTGTATATGACAGCTTACAAGACACCCATTGGTATGTATCCTTTTAGGCTTGTCTATAGTAAACCTTGCCATATTCCCCGAACTTGAACCGCAGAGCTTATTGGGCTATCAAGGTATGTAATATGGAATTAGATGTGGTGGTGTTGATGGTGGAATTTCATTTAAGGTTAAAATTGTAAAAGCTTTAAAAACTATCTGACATCTTGTAAAAGATAAGGCCATCAATAAGTATTGGATACTCCCTCACTTAATTCACCTAGAATGGAGTTGCAACAATCCCATTACGTAATACACGAAATTCATCCAGGTTGGAGCATGTAGCAACAATCCCATATACCCCGTGAATTTCTAGCATTATTAATTAATGCGCAATCACCTTGTATTTCGTACTCATTATCGGTGCGAAGATGACGATCGAGTGTTGCTCTTACGGAGCAACACAAACCTCCAAGCATTATAATGAAACCATGTACGAAATACCCGTAGGTGACTCTCGGTGTGTTATACTAGCCCGATCGAGCCTCTCGGTGTGTTATACGAGTTCGATTGAACATCCCGTAACCAGATTACCGGTCGGATATGATCACGATCATCAACTCCACAAGCATGATTGGATGACCCAGATCAATTCCATCACCCCCAAGCAAGTATGGAATATCCACTCGATTAACCAACGCGGAATTACACAAATTTCTCCTCCGCACTGGCCTACTAAAACGCTCCAAACCATATAAGAACTAAATTAGTCATGGATACATGTCGCAGGTCAGCCTCAACCATCCATCTTCAG
>JAJJWW010005716.1:22540-223125 GCA_023531295.1 Papaver armeniacum | reverse complement strand
AATCAGACCGGATACTTCAGCCCAAAGGGATTGTAAGAAAACCTGACTGCACGAGAGGGGAAACCAAGAAAAGGGCAAATGTCCCGTGCTTGGCTCTGCCTCTGCACATGAGCACGACTTAAAATCTCAAATCTCTTTCAAGGCCATAAAGCTTAGTGCCGGAGTGAAATCCTATATTTTTTCTTAGAAACAAGAAATCCTACGTCCATTCAGAGACACCATGGATGCAAGGGACTGAACTTCATTAAAACTGCTGAATAAAATTTGGTTCATTTTGATTTTTTTTTTTTTAAACCAATGATCAAAGACATTCGCTTATGCCAGACATTCTCAAGATTTTTAGCCAAAAATTGATATTGCTGCAGTTGCACAAACACATACTAGCACTGCCAATTGATTATTAAAGACATAAGAAGATCTTCAACCGAGACAAACATTAACTGAAACACAAATTTAATCAAAATATTTGAACATTACAAACTTTTATTTGGGATTTGAGTCCTCTTAAATGATGAGGACAGGAAGCTCTACAAGGAGAATAACACAAGTAACAACCATGCATGTCTAAAGAACAAGAGCAAAGAAGAAAACCAGGACGATGCAAATGAATGCAGAATTCGAACGTACTGAAGCTGAATAATTATTATCATAAGGGAAATAACCATAAGGGTTTGGAGGAGGATGTTGCTGCTGGCAGCACTGAACTGCCGGTGGTGGACAATTGACTTGTCCAGGCGTGCTTGGCACAGGCGTACTTTGAACAGGTGGTGGTGGAGCTCCGTATGATGGATAACCTGACGGCAACGGTGGAGGCTGAGACTGGCATGTGTATGGACAGATTGAGCAGTTTACACAAACATTCGAGGACGGTAAAAGACCATCACTGGAAACATCTTCTGTGCTATTACAGTTGGAGATTATCAACAAGAGAGCAACAAGCAAGACCAACTTTGCAAACGCCATTTTTTCGTTCTCTGACTACCTGCAAACTGTCTAGAAAGAAACAAACAAAATTTTGCAGAAGGAAAGAAATCACAGTCTGTGAACAGAATCTGAAACTGCATTCACCCTGCTCGAGAGCTTAAACTTGATCTATCTCTGCCATGGTTAGGCCACATGGGCACATAGTTTCGCCACATGGATAGCAACTTGTCATTATCATGTGTACTGTGACATCACTGACATGTTCAACTTTTTAACCTTACTTGCATGATATCACCCACAGAATCAACAAGACCTCAGTTTTGTTTTTATGTATCTAGGATACGTAATTCATTCTGTAATTTTTATGTTTACTAGTTATATACTTTCCTTTCACCTATGATTCCCAAATCAAAGAAGACTACCATTGTGCCAGAAAGTTTGCAGTTTCAACTTTCAGCAATGCAACAGAAAAAGAAGAATTAGTAACCATGACACCACCTAGTACATATACGCATTGCCAAAGAAGAAGATCTGTTCTGCCTGCCCAGCAACTAAAAGCTGAGAGATGAGTGCATCCTGCAGCATGGTGAAGATGCACGCACCAAGTGGATTGAAACTTATAAAAACACAAACATAATCGATACGGAAAACTTAGAATAATGGAATAGTAGAATTGCTATGAGAAATCCCAATTTCATTTCAAGGAGAGTGGACCTATATGCTGCAATTAAAAGTTACTTTGCATTGAGTTTTTGCATACTAGCTGAGATATGAACAGTTTAAAAAACCATGTTACAGCTAAGAAACAGTATAGTCAAGATCCTGCAAACTGTATTACACAGACTACTACTATATGCAGAGAATATATTGCAGATTTGATCTACAGGCTTTGGTTCCAGGGTGTAAGCATTTTTATGTTTAATCTCACTGAGGTAGCTGAAAAGTATCATTCACCCTGCTAAACGTTTTGCAATTGTATAGAACTAGGTTAAAGATGTTATCCAAAAAAAAATTTAAAAATGATAATCAAACTAGTCTAGATTAGAAGCTGAAGTTCATTCTTTGTATTCAGGTACAAGACTTTTCAGAACGAAGTTTGTAATTCCATTAAATGGTTATCTTGAAAACGATACAGTACAATGCCTCTATGTAGCTACTTTGACATAAACAACTGTGAATTACAAAGAACTAGTTTTTTGGCAAGAGCTTCTTCGGAAGTTAACTTACAGGCGTGGTTTTGAGCAGGAAAAGCCTAAAAGCAAGCTCTTGTAACATCCCCCCACATTTCAGTCCATGTGCTTGTATTTCTGCTTTCCATCAAATGGTTATATTGAAAACAATACAGTACACGGCCTCTATGTAGCTACTTCGTCATAAACAACCGTGAATAACAAAGATCTATTTCTTTGGCAAGAGCTTCTTCGGAAGTTTACTTACAGGAAAAGCCTAGAAACAAGCTCTTGTAACATCCCTCCACATTTCAATCCATGTGCTCGTAATTCTGCTTTCAACCTCTCCAAACCAAGAACCTGCATACATTGACCAATATCAAGTACATTACAACAGCAAACAGAAATGTACATTTTAAGAAAAAAAAGAAAAAACAAAAGAAAGAAATCAAGCATTGAGGAACAAAGGCTCACAGCTCACTGGATCTTCAAATTATATGTACTTCCAAATCAAAGATGAATAGACAGTTATGCTTAATACACATTAGACACAACATGCTGAAGAAGTTGGATAAGCTAAAATAGTTGTCCATTTGAGTTTGTGAATAGTTGACTACCTTAAATAGTCATGGACATACACACACCAGAGCAGACCACTACATGTTGTTCAATCTCTGACCTCAAATCTAATTTTCCACTTGGTTTAGGTAGCATTTTTGTCTTCTTTGCTTGTCACGCCATACACACAACTACGGAGCCATACTTTATTCTTAGGATCAGACACAGTAAGGAAATAAGTTACAATTAGAAATTCCAATCAGCGAACAATATACCAATCAGGCCTTTGCTAAATGCTAAGGCTAATCCCTAAGATGGAAAGGAACAATCTAAGGAGCCTGTGGCACATAGTTCCAATCGTTTGTATGATATTTGGTGCGAAGCAAGTCCTACTATTCCACCAACTTGATTTTCTAAGATGGACCGTTTGGAATGCTGAACTGAACTGCCCCACTATAACTCTTTTGTGATTCCTTGAATTAGCAAGTGATTGCTTAATTTTAGGTATCCGCTTGCAAGTTTCACTTTTACATTCTACTGAAGAGACAATTTATACTGCTTAACTCCTAGAAAGAAAACTATTAGGTGTATTTCATAATAATCGAAGAAAATTAATACTCCCTCCGTCCCACTATTTTGTTCCATAATAGATGACCTATTTCACTAAACAAGGGGGTACTTCTAAAATTAATAGTGGGACGGAGGGAGTACTATCCAATTGCCATAAGAAGAAAGTATAGTGGGGAGTTGTACTCATACCTGTATTTCAACAGCAGAGTCAAAATCATCCCAATCCAGTGGGTTCTCCAAATCAGAGTTGTTTTCACTTGCAACTGCTGCTTCTTCAGCAGAGCCATTAGCTTCAGCAACAACTGCATTACTTACAAAACTACTCCCAGTTTCCAGATTCGAAACGGTTGGACTTTCATGAACTATTTGAATATCACTTCCAGATTTACTTTCAACAGAACCATTTCTTTTAACGTGAACCTCAGCTTCACATACAATATCCTCACGAGTCCCCGACTCCTGACCTACAACAGTTTCGAAATGGACTCCAGACCCTTGCCCCACTTCAAAACATCTCCAGGAGAAGAAGATTCACCACCACAATTCACCACTAAACCAGAACCAGAAATGTCTTCACCATCCTTTAACTTTACATCAATGACTTCAATCATGAAGAACCTCTGATTTTCCATCATCACTGCTATCATTTTCGTCATCGTTATTTTTCACCGCCCTACAAAATCAATTCCTAAATTCTTGAAATATTTCAACAACAAGAAGAACACCAGCACAACCTTCAACTTCAATGATAGCAATATTTCCTTGTGGTGGGTGATATACTTGGGTCTGCATAGACCACCACCACCACCATCTAAAGCGCTCACCACCAACAAGCTCCAATTTCAACAGTTGTAATGGGTGATAGTTGGTCCTATGTAGATCACCACCACCAGCAACAACCAGCTCTTACCACCCACCACCATGTTTCAATTTCAAAGATGGTGATGGGTGCTCCAGTGGGTCTGTGTTGACCAACACCACCAAAAGTGGTGACCGCTACCCAGTTCCCACCAACAAGTTCTAATTTTAACGGTGGTGATGGGTGATAGTTGGGTATTTCCGTATACCACCACCAATCACCACCCACCATGTTTCCATTTCAAAGGTGGTGATGGGTGATGCTTGTGTATGTGTAGACCACCGGCAGCAGCAACACCCACCACCATGTTTCAATTTCAATCACAATGTAATAAAATGGAAATTCTATGAAACAAAATGACAAACAGATTACAAGCAAAACCCAAACCTAAAACAAAAGCTTTTTTGAATTCCTCCCAGAAGTAAGAAAGATCTTCCTCTTACCCTCCTTCAAACTCCCCAAACGCATCCCTAACAGCATTTTCAACCATCAGCAACTTTGAAATTGCAATTTGGTGTTTCATAGTTGATTTGTTTGGTTCCTGTGATTAATCTCTGATGAATTCGGGGGATTTGAGTTATTTTGATAGATGGGTTTTGATTGATTTCACCTGATATTGTTGGGGTTGTGAATTTTTGAGTTGCTGCTCACTGGTATATTGTAGACCTGAGTTCAAATCCCCAATTTCATTGCTAGCTGTATTATTATTGAGTGGCATGGCTGTGTTAAGGGGTACCAGTTTTACTTGGGCCCCGCCTAATTTTGTGTCTAGGTTAAAGGAGGTCAAACCCTTGACTATCGGCCAAACCTAAAACTAAGTAAGTACTTGTAATTAGTCAGGGTAAGTACTTGTAATTAGTGTGCGGCAAGAATTTGGAGGAAAAGAAGAAGAGCACTTTGAAGAGGTTTAATGGAGAAGTTACCATCAGAAATCACATCACACATACTTCTTCTTTCTGGCTTACCAATATTCTCACAATTACAGTGCAGTGCAGGGAAGTATGCAAAACATGGCGAAATTTGATACCAAACCCCAACAAGATGGGTTTACTTTACGCAACGACCCATAAAAACGGTGAAACACGATTCTATTTTTCTGAACAAAATAATGATGATGATAATAAGGTTAGTACTAATCAGGACGATGAGCAGCTCCGCTATTTCGGATCGCTCGAGTTAAACCTCAAGAAGTTTTATGCCAGATTAATAACATATGATATATTTTTAATAAAAATCTACATTTCCAATCTCGTCACCGGAGAGCACATTAAACTTCCGGTTATTAAATGGTGGAAGGGCTCAAATCCGGCTATTGGATTCGGATACGATCCTGTAAGTAATGAGTACAAGGTTGTTGTTCTGCGGGACAATGATGATCGAGATGTTCATGTGTATACCCTCCAAAGTGATACTGGGTGGAGATACATACAAAGTAAGAAACACCTTCTGTGCCACTGGAGTGATACGCAATCAGCGGGTATTTCTGCAGGTAGAGCTCTTCACTGGATGGATGACTCTAATATTATAGCTTTTGATTTGGAGCATGAGACCTTTGATTCTCTCCCATTGATACCTTCTGTTGGCCATGGCGTTAAAGAACTCATGGTATTGGGAGGGAATTTGTGTGTTCTAGAAGTAGTTCCAAGTAAACATGTCAAGATATGGGAATCAAATTATACACATGAACACCAAGGGTATGCCTTCTCTTGGGTTACGAAGCTTACTATAGCATGGGAATGGGAAGACTGCAGCTGGGGCGACAAATGTGTGGTGTGGTACAATGCTATTCTCTCTTGTTATGACCCTGAAACTAAATCCTTGAGAAAGCTAGATGATACTCTGAAGAAATTCATGGGTGATTGTGCGCCTTCGGTTTATACCACCAATCGAGCAATTCCTCACGTGAATAGCCATGTTTTGATGAAAGCCATGATGAACACAAAGGGTGGAAAGAAAAGAAAAGCTCGCGATTTAGGAAACAGAATAAGAAAAAGTTACTGTTGCTACTAGGTTAATTACTTATCTTCCATTGTTTTTTGGTGTTTTTTTTTCTTCTTTTTACTGCTTTAAGAGTTCAATTATAACCCAACATATTCATATTGAGAAACAGTGATCTCTTGCAGCTAGTTATGGGAGAAATTAATTGTGAATCAACTAGGAATAATTTAATTAGCCAGGTTGTTAAATAATTTCCCGAAATTAATTCAAAATTCATGAGCTGGTACCGCGATATTTGATTGTGAATGCTTGAAGGCCTAAGAGGTTGCACCTGCATCTATGCTCTCAGTTCCTGAAGCACGAAGAGGTTTTCTATATCTCCTATTGCAGTTGATATTAGTCTGCAGTCACTAATGTTGCATTATATATGTTAGTCTGCAGTCAGTAAGGTTACAGTGCACAAATGGTCTGCAGTCAGTCAGTGTGCATAGTAATAACAGTATGCAGTCAGTTATGTTGCACTACATAGTAATATGCAAGTAGTTGAGATGCTCAGATGCATCTAGTAGTTTGTAATAGACCAAGTATGGACAGGAGAAGTTCACATGTATCTTTTGTACTAGGTTCTCTATTGACCAAGTATAGAAGAAAAAGAGACGTAAGATATCAGGTAGACAATGAAATTATAAGAGCGTGAAGAGTAGCCAAGAGCCCTCACCTCCATTCAACAAAATTACTTAAAATCTCTTATACTAATTCAATTATAAAACCAACAAGTTTCAGTAACATGGACTACCCTACTATATCTCTTTTGATATTCCTTGCATTAGCAATTGCTTACTCTCAGGTATCTGCTAGCAAGTTCCACTTTTACATCCTACTGAAGAGACAATTTATACTGCCAACTTCTAGAGAGAAATTGTTTGGTGTATTTCATAATAATGGAAGAAAATTACCACAACAACGAAGGGAGTTGTACTCGTACCTGTATCTTTGAAGCGGAGTTAAAATCATCCAAATCCATTAATGGCTTCTCTAAATCAGAGTTGTTTTCACTTGCAACTGCTGCTTGTTCAACAAAACCACTCCAAGTTTCCGGATTCGAAATGATTGCACTTTCATCAACTATTTGAATATCACTTTAAGATTTAGTTTCAACAACCCTGTTACTTTTAACATGAACCTCAGCTTCAGATATAATATCCTCATGACTCCCCGACTCGGGTCCTACATGCTGATGGATTTCAGTATGAATTCCAGACTCTTGCCCCAGTTCAAAACTTCCCAAGCTCCTCTCTGTCAAACCTCCAGGAGAAAAAGATTCACCACCACAATTATCCACTGCCTTCACCATCCTTTAACTTTACACCATGACTTCCATCATCAAGAACCTCTGATTTTCCATCATCTTCATCAGCACTGTTATCAGTTTCGACATCTTTTTTTTTCACCGCCCTACAAAATCAACAGAAACCATGAATTCCTAAATTCTTGAAATATTTCAACAACAAGAACACCAGCACAACTTTCAACTTCAATGGTAGTAATATTTCCTCCTGATGGGTGATGTAGTAGGATCTGCATCAGCACCACCACCTAAAGCTATCACCACTGATGGGTAATAGTTGGCCCTACATAGACCACCAGAAGCAACCACCCACAAACATGTTTCAATTTCAAAGGTGGTAATGGGTACTATTTGGGTCTGTCTAAACCAACACCACCAGAAGTGATGGCCTCTCTCCACCAACAAGTTTGGGTCTGCATGGACCACCATCCACCACCATAGTTCAATTTCAAAGGTGGTGATGGTTATGGGTGGTGGTGATAGGAGGTGCTACTTGGGTAGCTTAGACCACCACACCACCACTAGCAACAACCACCAATAGCAACAACCACCACTCACCACCATGTTTCAATTTCAAACGCGGCGATGGTTGTGGGTGGTGGTGATGTGTGCTGCTTGGGTACGCTTAGACCACCACCAACACCCATCACCATGTTTAAATTTCAATCACAGTACAATAAATTAGAAAATCTATGAAACAAATTAACAAACACATTACAAGCAAAACCCAAACCCTAAAGCAATCCTTACCATTACTTCAAACGCTCGTTTAAACTCCTCCCAGAAGTAGGAAAAACCTTCCTCTTCGACTCCTTCAAACTCCCAAATGCATCCCTAACAACATTATCAACACCTTCAGCACAATCAAGTAATTTGGGTTTCATAGTCGATTTATTCGGTTCCTGTAGACCTCCATTGATATTGTTGGGGTTGTGAATTTTAGGGTCGCTGCTTCGCCATCAACAGGGCCGGTCCCATAGGGGAATCAGGGAAAGGCCCACTTTGGGGCATCAAGGCCTAGGGGCATCAAAAGCCTAGTTTCACATGGGGGTTAATCTTAAAAATAAAGTACTCATAGGGACTTTTTGGAAAAACTACATAAACATTTGGGGCAGAATTTAATATTTTGGGATTTAATGATTTTTATTTTTTTGAAACATGGATTTAATGATGAATATTCTTTAAACTCGTTAATTTTTTTGAGTTTCTAACAAACAAACTTTTTTTTCCTTCAAAAATTTTGAATCTCAGATGTCAATATAACAAAAATAGTTATCTTTATTATTAGAGTTGTGTAGGAAAAAAAAATGGGGGGCATAAAAATTTTATTCGCTTCGGGGCAAAAAAATTTCAGGAACGGCCCTGCCATCAAACAGCTTTACCAGAACATTGTAGACCTCCATTGATGGAATTGAAAAATGAGTTGAAATCCCCAATTTCATTGCTGGCTATATTATTATTGAGTAGCATGGCTGAGTTAAGGGGTACCAGATTTATTTGGGCCCCGCCTAATTTTTGTGTTTAGGTCAAAAGTGGTCTTAAAACTATATATACTAGTAAGACCACATGTGCGATGCACATGCTTGAATTCGAAAAAAAAATCTTAAAATAAAAATTTAATATCTTTGTTTGTACTCATTACGTAGATAATTTAAAGAGCTTTCCAAATATATTAATTTTGCAAAAATCCGATGTGCATTTTTAAAGATATCTAAGTTTTAATTTTTTTGATCTATTTTTAAAACAATGACATTTCTGTAAATATATAAATATTAACTAAAAGCTTAGTTAATAGGGTTTTATTGTCATGTGAAAAGGCTTCACCAAACAATTACCTCTTTTCTTTATATTAGTAAAAGATAAGATATATATATATACTAGGTATCACCCCGGCCTACGGCCGGGGCTCAACCTTTTAGAGTTTTGTTTATTGTTTGGTCGATCGGTAAGTATCTTCCCATATTTTATTCCGCCTATCTTCCCATACAATTTTAGTCCGTGTATAATAGTCGCGAGTATATTTAGTTAGTCCGGTCATACCAGAACGATCCCGATATTTAGTTGGTCGTATCATATTATAGCGTGTTAGTTAGTCGGGTCACAGTAGCGTGTTTAATTAGTCGAGTCATAATAGCCGGACAGGCCCGGCCGTGGATTAGAAAATTTAAAGGCAAATAAGAAAGGAAATTAATTTCCTTATGCACGGTTCACAAAGTCTTCCTAATCTAACTTTTCCATTCACTTTTGGTATCAATTTTCCGTAACAAAAAAAAACCAAGCGAGTCCCACTCGTTTTTTGTTTTACGATTTCACGCTTTATACTCCCTCCGTCCTAAATTATTAGTCCGCTTTGACTAAGTCAAGATATTAAGGAGACCGGAGGAGTGTACAAAACTACCCCTATTAAATGATATATTATAACCAAAATTAAAAGGAGCATATGGAGTATGTAAGAAAAATACATTGGTAATTATAATATTTATAGAAATATTTAAATAAAAGATAAAAATAAAAATCTTTATGGATTGATTTAGTAGATTTGTTTCCCTCCGAGGAAGATGTCATTTAATATTTAGATTGGTGATATCTAAAATAATTTTATAATTGTAAAAGTTTGAAGGATATATTTGAGAGTTTGACTAAAAAATATGACTATAAAACAGTGTCGGACAATATTTTAGGACAGACGAAAATAGAATAGAGGACAGAAATTTTAGGACAGAGGGAGTATTTTTTTTCCTATCCTAAATTACATGTCCTTCCTGGTTTT
Source organism: Papaver armeniacum (assembly GCA_023531295.1). Lineage (NCBI taxonomy): Eukaryota > Viridiplantae > Streptophyta > Magnoliopsida > Ranunculales > Papaveraceae > Papaver > Papaver armeniacum. The sequence goes on along the minus strand of JAJJWW010005716.1, from coordinate 212,989 downwards.
CCTAACTTCCTTTAGGGACTGACTCGTTGTTGGCCGTATTTAGGGATAATGTAAGGAAACCAGGGTCGGACCTTTTTTTTTTTTCCTTTTTGAAAGGAAATCAAGTTATTATTATTAACGGCCCTAACAATATCGTGAAACCAAGGGATCCGACGCACGAAAATATTCCTCGCCCAACTCACGATCCCGCCGTTGGATGACGAAATCGATGGTCGGATATATCCGGATTGACAAACACAACTTAAGGAAATCAAGTTATTATTATTAACGGGCCCCTAACAATATCGGGAAACCAAGGGATCCGACGCACGAAAATATCCCTCGCCCAACTCACGATCCCCGTCGTTGGATGACGAAATCGATGGTCGGATATATCCGGATAGACAAACACCACTTCTTTTTATAATATAGACTAGGTATCACCCCTGCCTACGGCCGGGGCTCAACCTTTTTTTTTGAATTTTTGTTGTTGTTTGGTCGGACAATTAGTAGCCTCCCACAAAATTTTAGTCGGCGTGTTATCACTGGGGTCGCGTTTAGTTAGCCTACGACCCGGGAATTAAGCCTGTAAAATAGTCGGGGCTATGCCGTAGATGTCTTGTTGGTTGGGTCAAATTGGTCTAGTTTGTGATTTAGAAATCTAGCGGTTTGGCCGGGGCCTACGGCCCCGGCCGTGGATTAGAAAATCTAAGGTTAATCGTAGTCACCGCATTAAAATTAATCTAAGGTTTCTCGTTCCATTTTAATAGTTTATCCCCGCCGGAAAATTTATGATACGTTTATATTACGCATCTCACAATTCACATCAGACATAAATAATCACACAACATGTAATGGGCCAAGCTGAGGGTGGCAATGGTTAACCATGGAACATCGTTTTCAATATCCGATCATCGCTACAGCTTTTTTATTGAAGTTTTCAAATAATGCTACCGAGTTTTAGTGAACGTGGTTAACATATAACAATGCATGTCATCTCCCCACATATACAACTCTAATCATAACGGTGGAGAATGGGTTCCAGTGGACTTTATGTGGACAAACACAATTATATATGAGGAACCGAAATCTATATTAGGTTAATTTGTTTGTAATTAGGAAACCCGATTATAAGAGGAAACCCAGTAGTTTGTCCCAAATTACTTTTTGGGACCGTGACAACATCAGGAAATCAAGGGGATCCGACGACCAAAAATATACCTCGCCCAACTATCGATCCTCGCCGCCGGATGACGAAATCGATGGTCGGATATATCAGTTTACACAAACACCACTTCTTTATATAATATACTAGGTATCACGCCGGCCTGCGGCCGGCGCTCAACCTCTTGTCGATTTTCTTAAAGTTGTTCTAAGCTTATGAATAAAGTTTATATTAATTAATGATACTAAACAATAATAGAATTGAACGTTAACCAAAATTCCAAGACAAATCCCTCGACCCTTTTAGATTTTTGTTTATTCTTCATTTGTTTGGTCAGTCTATCAGTATCTTTCCGTGCAATTTTAGTCTGTGATCGTATTATAGTGTGTTAGTTAGTCCGGTCACAATAGCGTGTTTAATTATTTGGATCACAGTAGCCGGAAGGGGCCAGGGCATACGGCCTCGGCGGTGGACAAATTTTAAAGGCAGAAATAGTGCCCACATTTAAATAAGTGTGTTAGTTAGTCCTGTCTATAATAGTTGGGAGCATGCATATTTAGTTAGTCAGGAGCATATTTAGTTAGTCAGGAGCATTATAGTAACTGGAAGGGGCCAAGGCCTACGGCCCCGGCGGTGGAGAAATTTTGAAGGCAGAAGTAGTGCCCACATATTTAGTTAGTTGTATCATATTATAGTGTGTTAATTAGTCTGGTTACAATAGCGTGTTTAATTAGTTTGATCATAGTAGTCGGAAAGCCTACGGCCCCGGCAGTGGAGAAAATTTAAAAGCAGATTATAACAAATTATAAAATGGAGATTTACTTAAAGAATCAATATCTAAAGTTTATGTTAATTAAAGATTTAATACCCTAACAATAATAGAATTGATCATTTACTGACAATACTAAGAAATTGAAATAGTAAAAATAAATAAATTAGTCTCTTAAAGTTATTAAAAATAAAAAAATTACGATGCCTCAAAAAACTCGTGCACCAAATAAAGCATGAATGGTTCACCCTCTATATTTTTGGTTCTGCCTGTAAAGATAAATTGAAAATTTAAACAACGCCTCCCGGTTCAAAAATAAATTGAAATTTTCTAAAGAAATCTCACTATTTTATTTTGTTTCGGGATATGTCCTCCAATAGAAACGCCATCTTGTTGTCCCACCACAACTTGTTCCTTGATTTGTCCACGTCTCAAAAGTATATTATACTTTTCCTCCTCAGTCAAAAAGCATACTTAATTTATTTATTTTTTAAAAAGAGTGATCCAACATAACTGATGTTAAAAAAAAATAACTATTAAAAACTCACCAATGTTTCTGGCTGCACACGCACGCGTGCCTTCGGAACCAAATCCAATTTTGGAACTGTGACAACATCACTGCTAGCATCCATTCTCTCCATATCTGCGTTCTTCTCTCTCACAGATGCCCACCGCGCTTTCTGAGCTGCAGATCGTGTCTGAAAGTTCAATAGTAAAAAATACACAATGAATCAGATAACGTGTGTGCGTAACACATTTTACATTTGAATCAACACATATAAGATCCTTACCAAGGATACTTGTTTAGTGCTTTTAACTTTCTGCACTGGTTCCTTTTTGGATGCTCTCTCGGCCTTTCTCCGATCATTATACTTCTTATATTTCCTAGCCTGAATATCAAAAAAAGAAATAAATTAAAAGCCAAATTAAAAAACTAAACCCACACAAACAAAACTATCAATCCATACCTTACTTTCCCCGAGTATGTATTGTGTGCAAGGTTGTTGACTAAAAAGCTGGAAAACCAAAAAATATATTTACTTAAGCATATACGTACATAAAATTCTGACACAATAACTAACCAAATAAACTGGAACTACATTTACAAATTCACTGTTCACCTGAGTTTGTCTTTGCTTTTCATCAACTACACGTTGTTTATATTCTTTATCGTCCAGTACAATACCATTGCTTTGAGTTTGTTGACGCATTAATTGTTCTCTACGCTCACCCTCTTGTTGTTCTATTGCTTGCCCAGACCCTGCACTGCGAATATTTAATAATTCTTGACGTTCTTTTTCACGTTTTTTTTCCTCCTCGTTTAAACGGCGCCGGCGTTGACCTTCCACTCTCCGCATCTGAAAACCGCAGCCAAAATACAATCATAGTTTTAAACACAAACCGTACATCCATCTATACACACACGTTAATTAAAAGAATGAAACCTCACCTTTATCCTATCTGCTATGAACTGTTCTCTTTCCCGCCTAATATCCTCCGCCTGCAATAAGAGAACCACAGATTAGTTGAATAAACAATTAACAGTAATGTCAATACATAGCAAATCTCCCTTGGATTTCAATGCCCACCATTCTGTATTAAAGAAGTACCTGTCGTTCAATTTGAAGTCGTTGTTCAAACTTCAACCTTGCTTCGCGCTCCACCTGCTCTTGTTTTTCCCTGTCACTATGCCTTTTCTTCTCCCACCTTAACCTCGCAGCCACAGACCTTGCCTGCAATACGCATAAGATGAAATTCATTGTTATGACAAACAATGTGAACAATCATACAGACTTTGCCTGTAATACGCATAAGATGTAAATTAACAAACGATGTAAGCAATCATATTTTGGAACATACATTAATGGTTTGTTGCCCATCCTCGCTAGCTTGCAATGATGTTGTCTTCTGACTCTTTGAAGAACTGATAAAAAAAATATATTCATTCAATCAGACAAACCAGCTTGAATAACTACACAATCGAAGGCTTACCTCATAAGAAGAATTGGTAGGAAATACCAAATATAAAAATCAAACCATCCTGAATAGAGAAATTCGAACTACACAATAGAATGCTTACCTCATAAATTAATTTAAGTTAAACCAATATATATTCATATATTCACGATGCTTTATGACAATACCTCTGTTCCCAGATGGTGCCAGACTTTAATCAAAGGTACAATTGTAAACTGAGCACTTTCCAAGGTGTATATATAGAGGAAGATATGTGGGAAAACTGTTAGGAACAGGAAAGGTGTACATATAGAGGATATATAGGGGAACTGTGAGGTTTAGGAAATCTAGTTAAATTAGGAAATCCATAGTTTAAACTGGTTTTTAATTTCTTGATTAGGAAATCTTGTTAAAGTAGGAAATCTAGAGTTTAAACTGGTTCAAGATTTGGTTACTCGTATAACCAAGCCATCTGTGGGAGTTGAACCCACAATAAACATGGGTGAAAGCCATGTGCTCTGCCGTTTGAGCTAAGACAGCAAATATGATTTCCTAACATAAGTTGAAGTAGACCTGTTGAAAACACACTTAGACCTGTTTGTTTAAAAGTTCACTTTATGTCCACTGCAAAAAACATATATCCTCACCTTTTCCTGTTTGTTTAACCATATCCAAAGGTTGATCCATTTTCCATGACCTGATTTTACCATCTTTATGTCCACTTCATAAAAATCGAACCTACCAAGACATATATCCTTACCTTTTCCTGTAAGAAAAATTTGGACCACTGCAAAAAAACATTATAATAGAGAGAATCGGATAGTATCATAAGGCCACTCATGTACAAAAATAATTTATACACCACAAAAATATCATAACCGAGTGTTCACATCATATCAATATACCTTCTTATTATACGTATATATTTGCATCTCTTAGCACACAACACAACCTGTATTAGCAATCATTGCTCCCATACTAAATCACTACTCATCAGCTCCCATTGCTGCGGCCATTAGCACATCAACTCCACTTCTCTATCATTATCTGTGGTCCCATTTCCTGCATCCATTACTGCCAATTGACACTTTAAAGGGTACCTGCAAAACAAAGAACAAAAGTAAATCCGCATATTACATATTTTGATGGATATTTATGGAGGTAATTTGATGGATATTATGGATTGGCTGCAGAGAGTGCAGTGATACGGTAAGTACTTCTTTATCATATAACTGCCGATGTTGAGGCTTCACGGATTATTGTGATTGCCTTGGGCTTGAACCTGCCAGGAGACCTAATTCAGTTACTACAATATTATATTTAATGTACCTAACTATGCAGGGGACATTGCAGCACAAAGGAGCACATGCCATTTACGAAGATCAAAAAATTAAGTGAACAGAATTGCATGCGCATCATATAACTCACCAGCTCAGGCACATAATTTATCCCTCAGTCACCTTAAAACTCATTGATCAACTGGTTTTTTATTCTTCTCCTGCTCCATGAACCTGATAAAGAACCAGATAGAAAAGTAAATATAAGCTGACATGTCAAGGAAAAGAAACTTGCCTAAATTCTCTTCCCTGTCATTGATGACAATCTTTCAAACACTAAAATTTTACCTCTGTATCGATGTTTATTTCAGATTGTAAAATTTCCCCCCTTCCCCTTCTCTTTCCTCAATTATCATGAACAAATACTCCATATGCAAAGTGATGTTAGGAGTTGCAACATCTCAGGAATGGGAGTTCCACATTCTCATGAGAATGTACCATACATAGACCTAAATTGGCAAACCTGGTAGAAAAACATTTTAACAGGAGGCTCGGGGACTTATTTTTCAGCTAATATGAGCAACCAAGAAGCGACGTAATACTGGAAACTCCAATACACCGGGAACTCACATCCAACACCGGAGTTTCCAGAATCACATAGTATCTTAATTCTCACCCTATACAGTGTTTCTGCGGTAATCACAACCCAGAATGATACCATGCCGGTGTCGCTATAATGCAATTTCTTCAATCATCATAATTCAGGGTGATACCACAGTCAATAAGACTCATTAGATCCAACTAAACAAAATCAAATTCCCATCTGATTGTTACACAATCCATACCTGTTGTTGGTTAATCGAATGATTTTTATCTTCCTCTATCAGCTACACAATCGATACCTGTTGTTGGTTATCAAATTCCCATCTCCACTTCAAATTCTTCTTCTAACTCTTTCTACCAGGCGTGGAAGTTCATTTCAATCTATGTCCTGCGCACCTACCATGGCAGTTCAATTCCATCTATATCATGCGCACCAAATAATCCAAGAAGGATGACAAAATGCAGTTGACTTATCAAAATAAAATAAAATGATTGAAGATTGTGAAAGTGGAAAATGTAATTTCTATTAGATGATCGTTTAACATGTTACTGGCCAATTCCCCAACACAAAAGTAATCTGTAAGTGTATCAATTTTGTATTTAGTCATTTTGTTTTATAACTGCAAGCTACGATTTCAATCATTAGAGAAAATTATTAAATTATTAATAATGTCGTTCTCAGCCTCTTAAGAATATCTTTGGAGAGTTCCAGTTGCAAGGCTCTCATTGTTTTTATTTAGAGAAACAGTCAAACTTCCTAGTCGGAAGCTTCTTTGGACTTCGTTCTTCCGTGCTTTTTCATTTTGTAATCCACTATCATGTAAGCTCTGCATTCTCAAGTCCTTGTGAATCTATCTCGAAAAGATTATATAGATGATTGATGACGCCATTACTCAAAGCTACATCAGGTAAGGAAAAGCTAAAATCCAGTTTATAAGGGGTGGCTTTATGAGTCCGTCTGAAGGCTTTAGCAGCCAAAATAATACTTAGTTACTTACCTTACCAAAGAGAAAAAAAAAATTTATGCAAGCAACATAGGTTGTTAGGTGATCCAATACGCTCATTATACATAAGCAAGAGATGGTTGGTTCGAAATATACCCTTACCTGTTCAGATGTGTCATAAGAACCATGATAAGCCTATTTATGCAACAATGCCTTCAAAACAGAAAAACAAATCATTAAAGCCAGAAAAGGGGAAAATAACATAACCAAAAGAAACAAAGATTACAGAAGAGCCAAAAACAAAGATTACAGAAAAACAAATCATTCAATAGAGTAAGACAGACCTCGCTCTTGATGAGGCTAGATGCGTAGAAGATCAGAACATTAACCAAGTAAATTTACAAAGATATCCAAGCTAACTAAATTTATAGTATACATTGTAAAAGGGATCTCCACATGGAGGTCAAAGTTCGAAGTGTTCTCACAAAATTTATAGTGTACATGATATATATATATATATATATATAGCAGTAGGATGGTTTTAGCAATTACCTGCCTTTCATCTTTATCATTAAAACTTCATATACACCAGCACGGTTATGTTACTCAACAGCCAATCCAAGTCATACCCAAGAAAGTAGTTTAGAGACAGTACTGAAGAGAGTAAAAACTGAATGACCTACCTAAACTTAGCAGAAGAAATAAGGGAATGCCCCTGCATCAAGAAGCATCGCATGAGAAAACAGGAAGCTTACTTTCTCTTGGATCATGAAACTCCACATTGAATTCTTTAACTTTATACACCAGTACTCACCACATTAAACTCCACATAAATGCTTCAACTTCTTCCCGTTAGTCCAAGCTACAAAAACATATAAATCCAAGTGATAACATTGTTTGGGCATGTAAGATCGAGCCAAGAAAGTTGAAATAATCAACACATCACTGGCTGGAACTTCTTCCTGAACTGAACAGAACAGAACTGCAAATCAACCAAATCAAAATCAATATCTGTCTAAACAAACAATTGATACAGTTTTAAAATTAAAATTCCAAATTTCCTAAAAACCATCTTCTAACTATTGGTAAACAGCTAACGTACCATGGTTAACTGCCAGTAACAGCTCAGTTCATTGAAAAACAATAGCTGCAGCTAATCTGGTCTTTAGTTCTTCCGGCACCCACCAATTTCTCCACCAGTGGCACTCATCATTCATCACCAGCAATAGAGTTTACTCTTCAAAACATTGGGATGCCCTAAAAGCATACTTTGTTCTGTTGATTAGTTAGGATACTGTAAGTCGCTATAGAGTTTACCTTCCATTCTCACAAAATCAATCAGTTAGAAGTCAATTACTGAAAAAAGAATTACTTTGAGCCAAAACAGAATCGACAGCCCCGAATGCCTTGAAATCTATTCTTATCTATGTTGGGAAACAGTTACCCAAACAGAATTATGCTTACCAAAATCATCGCTCCATTAAGAAAATAAGAACATCCAATTGCAATGACCATATAAGAAAATATATGAATGTTCAAGATGCTTACTTTACCCAATTATGTGAATATGTTCTCAATGCCAATGAGCGGGATTCTCAAACAACCTACTAATCCAATTATGCAAAGCCCTGATAAGCTATTAATTGCCAGCTAAACAACCTCAGTTCATCTATTATCTCGATCAAAGCAATTTACCTGTAGTTGTGTCTGTCAATTTGATGTCAGCGCCAAACTCCACTAATGAGCCATCCAAACTCCACTAATGAGCCATCCAAACTCCGCTAATGAGCCATGGAGGAATACTATGATTGCAGCTTCCTTAGTCTGGAGAAGAGACGGAGATTGTTCAAACTTTCATATGAGAGTAAACGGAATAAGCCAAATTTGTCGTTTCTTCCCTCAAGTAATGAGATAGCACCGATTTGAGTATTTTTCTGCACCCATTAGAAGGCTAGTAGACTGCTTGCGGTAATGAACATTTTTTTCTCTTAATAAGGTGGCAAGTAAGTTGGCGTCTTGTTCAATGGAAAAATGATGAATAGAAAAAAATATATTGCAAGTTCTTGAAGGTCAAGATGAATCTTTTTATGAGGAGTTCAAGGTTCATAAAATTTACGCATCCTCCTCCAACCTTGAGCTGCAATCAACAACCAATACAAAACCAATGAACAACTTCCAAAAACGCAAAGAATCCAAAAACTGATAGCGGACACTTAATCAACTACCAAATGGATAACATGTTACAGACCTGAAGTTTAGGGAATGAACCCGGTATTGTCTCCAGGGCCTGCAAGTGGTACTCAGCTGAAAAGACTTGGGTTATGCAATCCATAAAATTCTGAAATCGGAATTCATTTGAAATTGACAGGGGAAAAAATGGAGAAATATTTGAACCTGGAATTTTTTTTCTCGATTGATTTCTTAGTCTGCTTGAAAATTGAGCTCCACCCAACTCTTATCATCATCCAGGAGCTCTCAAACCCCATCTTAAATTAACCCATTCTCGATTGATTTGCAGAATAAGATGGGATAACCCTAATAATAATAGATAGCCAACGTATTCGAACGGACGGACGGATCAAATCGATTTCCCTGGAAAGAACTCGAATAGCAAACCCATATCTCTTTACCAACCCTAACCAAACAGAGAAGAAAAGAAGAAAATAATAATTAGCTGCTGTGAATAGGAGTTGAGATTAGATTCGTTATTATTGGGAATCAGAAATAACAACAGAAATCGTAGATAGAAAACCTAACTATTAATCAAGCAATAACAAAAAAAAAAAAAAAACGAAATTGTATAAAGAAATTTTACATTCTCTAATGAGGCAAATTATAATTCATCATCAACTAAACATCTAACTCTGTAAACATCTTCAATAGAATCGTCAAGATTGTCAATAATGTAAGCATTAAGCCCAGTATTAATAAAATCATCAAATGTGGAGCTACAGTCGCAAAATTATAAAAAAAAAAATGTCGAAAATCAAATTCATAGCTGGGATTTTCGTTTATTTACCTGTTAAACAAATCTTGACAAACCCATATCAATTTCCGCTCCGATTCCCTCTTCAGTTTCATCTACAATTTCTTTTAAAGCCATAAGTCACTAAACACCGATCAAATTACACTTATTTCTATTAAAATCGACGGCCCCGAATAATACCTAATTTTCCCCTCTTCAAATAATACCTGATTCGCCCCATATATCACAAAATCAAACTGCAACTAAAACTTGGAGAACACAGAAGCAGAGACAATCGCAAATAAGAGAAATAGAAAAAACAACAACTTCATGATTCGAACAATCCCCATCAGCCTAGCTCCAGATAAATCATCCTCGAAAACAACTACATCATGGAGATATAAGACGATATGATTTTTTAGTTTGAGATTCACGCAAGGTCAAAGAGAAAAAAGATAAGAGTAGTAGATTAGAAGAGATTAGTAATAGGTTTCCTCTTATGTCTCCCCTATTACTTTTAAATAATGGTAGTGTGATAGCGTTGAGGTTCTGTGCTAGTCAATCCCCAATTACATCTATGAACGACATCAAAGGTTATAAGTGATCCGAAAATAATATGCGCCTAAATATATTCATTGCAGGAGTTGCAATGACCACAACCTGGAACCTAACAAACCAATTATGAACTTCTAAATACATAATTTTCAGAAGCCTTTTCTTTGGTAACCTACGAAGGGATGGCGGCTTATAAAAATTAAGAAACACAAAAAAGAATTATAGCTCAGCAATTAAAATTTATAAAACAGGAAATTGTCATATTACTATTACTAATACTTTCTCGAAACATCACCTGCTCAGCGTATAACCAGTTGGTCTTCCACTTGCATTCAATAGGCACATGTTTAACTCCCACCTGCTTCATTATCATTATCAATGATAAGTTGTATGTTCACACTCTTCATCAACATTCTTAGCTGGGTACAAAAGAACAACATTCAAGTTCTCGAGTACTGTCATTTTATCTAAATAGTTCCAAGGAAAATGGGGCAAGAAGGTCGTCAACTAATTATCATCTTTAATCTCAGCATTCAAGAATGCCCGAAGAACAGTGGCTTGAGCTCATTCTCATTGTCACCACTGGTACCAAAAAAGTGCAGATCTTGAATAAACTTATAAATGGTTGGCAAGTAGTCATGATATTATTAACCATTCCCTCGCTCTAAATATTACCGATCCAATTCCGATGACAGTGCTTATCAATTCAATCTGCAACACACAAAATCCAAATTATTTTAGCAAACAGTTTCAAATTATTACGCAAACGAATTCATGATAACCAGATTATAAGCATGTTTTTCCAAGTAGTCAAAAAATCAACGAATTTTTTTTGGCTTTATAAAGATCAAAATGTTTGTTTTAGTATGCACAAAAAGAAATGTGCATACTAAAACACATTTCTGTAAAATAATTTTTTTTATTTAGTACTCTCAATTTTCTTACTGGACAACATGTTGGAAGAAGTAACTCTTTCATCCATGATGAGATAACATAGTAGAAAGCTTAATATAATAACTCATCAACCCATTCCAAGCCTGGACACATTGATTAACACACAAAACATACCCACGATTCAGCCTTTCCTTTTAAAAATCAAATGGATCAGACCCTAAGAGAACCTGGCATAAGTAGATTACCACTTCCTGTACTGTAAAAACAAAAATCATAAGCAAACACCAATAAAGAAAAATTCTTAAATCATCATTTTCCAATCTGAAGTAACTTGTAAACCTATCCTAGCTGGATCAGCACTAAAATGAAGATGACAATGATAACAGCGCGACGCCGTCAGTACTGGTTTCCTTCTTCGATATCAATGAATTATGAATGTCGTTTCGCTTGGTTTAAAGAAGTTAGTACCCGTTACCTACCTATTTAGATGGAAAGATGGAGTACTCTTGCAGATATTATTGTATGCAAATGTCCACAGAGACAATTAACGAAAAGAAAATCAATGCAAAAATGAAACTGAGATTCTATATTTTGTGAAAAGGCAAATCTACATGACACCAATGTGAATGCATCTTTTTTTTCGCAACTGGTTGGCTTAGTGTATCTAATCTATATAGATTGAGTGTAATTAAAGATAGCTATCTAGTCAATCATACTAATGACTGACCCAATTTCAGTAACAGAAGCACTAAATGCTTTGAGAAACATGCATTTTTACCTGAGCAAAAATATAAAGATGAACATTTGATGATATGTGACAATAATACTAATATTTTGATCCTTATTGGCAGTCGGCCTTTCAAGTTGTGGCATACTTTAAGTTGTATAGAGATGTAAAATGCATCAACTCCCTTAATTCATGAATAAGAGACTGCACCGGAACTTGACAGAGAAAATGTAACAGGGAGCTTCAAATAATAAAATTTAAGTATTACCTCCATTTATCTCGTTCACTGTCCTCTTCATATGCAAACATGGCTCAATACCCACAGAAGAGTTTGAACTATTTCATACCGTAACGGGACATGGCTTGTAACACCCTAATAAGCATAAGACAATTAAGGTATAATACGCTTGTTGACTGAAAAAGAAACACAACTCATAATAGTTCATAAAAGATACAATCAAAAGCTCTTGTGGTGAATCCCCAGGGCACCAATCGAATCATTCAACTTAACAATAAACCATTAAAAGGAAACAATATCAGCATCAATAAAATTTGGGGCTTATATAACTCGCTGTTTTCATTATCCACTGTGCTAATGTTAATGCAGCTTCCTGCTTAAAAAATTGATAATGCTGTCAAATTAGAAAAACAAAATGTGGTGTATTTATATGATCCTGTATACGTCTATGAGGATTTCTTACTCTGCTAGATTATGGGCAACATAAACTCCGAATCCATCTGGGTCCCAGTCTTGCATTGATACAACTTTCATAGAACGATGTTATTCCATCAGCAAACCTTATGATTGAACCATTAATCAAACCAAACGCAAATTAGAATCAGCTTTGAAAGAGAAACTTTACTATGTTATTAAATCGTTTATATTTTTAACTACATTCCACCTAATTCTTCGCACTAACCAATTGCCAGAAGCATTCTTGTACTCTTTTTTTTATATGCCTCATGCGAAGTTGCAGAGCACCAAAAGAAAGATATATAATTCCCCTCATCAGTTTGAATCCACTGCCAATTGAAGGCTAGGAAATCGATATTAAATTGAATCTGACAATTGTACATACCTTTGTTAAGGTCCTGCAAACATGTACAACCAGAATTGCAAATAACCCATACTTCATTAATTCTGGTAATAATCTGTGCATCCCTATGTGCCAAAACCTAATTTCAGTCCAATAATATGTATCCTACAAATCAAACCTACAAAACCCAAAATTCAAATATTAGAGGTTATCAACACCAACTTGATTGAAGCCCAAATAACTAATAAAGAAGAATCTTTCTGAATCGGAGATTAGAAATTAGAACCACGAAAATTAGAAAAACCAAGAATTTTGATTTCGTTAAGGATCAACAAAACCTTGATTTGGTTTCAGGGTAAACATAGCTTTCTTCCGAGACCCTTTTCTTTCTCATGACAAACTAAATCAGAGAAAAACGATAAGAAAAAAATACCTTCAATAATTCTGAATTCATTAGAAAATCACCAAAATCTCTCCTTGCCAATGATAGAAACCCGCAAATATCTGAACACGGTGCCAATTGAAGCCGAAGTAACATATACTGAGATTAAATGGAAGAATTAAGAACAGGAGATAAAGCTAAAAGTTTTAGCAAACCCTAGAATTTGTGTTTACTAACCAAGTTTTCATCTTTCTTCGTATCCTTCATACCGCTGATCTTTACAGAGAAGATCATAAACCTTTTTTTTGTTCTAAAAGAGAAACCATCTCTCGATCTGTCTTCCCTATCCCAGAACGAAAAAGTAAAAATTGGTTCTCCCTTGCGGGAATCAGTTGATTTTCTTGTAGTTTTCTCCCTTGAGAAAGAAACAGAATAAGAAGAGGGAACGACGCGAATAAAGAAACCCAGAGAATTGCTTGATTTTTATTCTTCGCCAGGAATTGCTGTTGTTGAGATTCAGTGAAGGAGACGAAGAATTAAAAGACGGAGAGGAAACGAAGAGTTGTGTTTTTTTTTTATTAGCGTGAAGAGATGGTCGCCATTAAGAAACAGATCCGACGGCCCCTGTTTACTCCCAAGGATGACGGACGAACAGATATATCTCTCGCCCAATGATATATCCTGGCCCCAGGATTGCCCCATCCGACGGCGGCTATGTCTCCGCTATTACTTTTTTTCTCCTCCTCCAGCAGTTATTCCTGGCCACAGGATCGCCCGATCCGACGAACTACGAATGACTCCATTATAACCACCACTTTTCCTTAATAAAGAGATATATATATATATATATATATAGAGAGAGAGAGAGAGAGAGAGTCCTGAATGGGGCAAGAATTTGGAAGAACGAAAGAAGAGAACTTTCAAGAGGTTTTAATGGAGAAGTTACCATTAGAAATCACAGCAAACATACTTCTTCTTTCAGGCTTGCCAATAGTCTCACAATTACGGTGCAGAGAAGTATGCAAAACATGGGAAACTTTGATACCAAAACCCAAGAAGCTTAAGATGGGTTTACTTTACGCTACAACTGAAAAAACTGATGATGATGATGATGAAGCACGGTTCTATTTTTCAGACAAAAATAACGATGATGATGATAAGGTTAGTACTAATCAGGGCGATGAAAAACTTGGCTGTTTCGGAACACTTGAGTTAGACCGATGTTTAACATCCAAAAGTTTCATGGTTGGTTCCTGTAACGGCTTAGTTTGTTATGCCAGATTACCAACGTATCATACTCTGTTTATTATGAAAATCTATATATATATTTCCAATCTGGTCACCGGGGAGCACATTAAACTTCCGGTTATTAACTGGTGGAGTCGCTCAAATCCGGCGATTGGATTCGGATACAATCGTGTAAGTAATGAGTACAAGGTTGTTGTTCTGCGGGACAATGATGACCGGGATTTTCATGTGTATACCCTCCAAAGTGATACTGAGTGGAGATACGAAAAAATTGTGAATCGCTTTTTGTACCACTGGAGTGTTACACAATCAGCGGGTGTTTTTGCAGGTGGAGCTCTTCACTGGATGAATAAGCATATTATTATAGCTTTTGATTTGGAGCAAGAGGCCTTTATTTATCTCCCATTGATACCTTCTGTTGGCCATGGCATTACAGAACTCATGGTATTGGGAGGGAATTTGTGTGTTCTAGAAGTAGTTCCAAGTAAACATGTCACGACGATATGGGAATCAAATTATGCACAGGAACGCCGCCCGTATGCCTCCTCTTGGGTTATGAAGCTTACTATAGCATGGGATCGGGAAGACTGCAGCTGGGGAGACAAATGGATGTTGTGGTACAATGCTATTCTCTCTTGTTATGACCCTGAAACTAAATCCTTGAGAAAGCTAGATGATACTCTGAAGAAATTCATGGGTGATTGTATGACGCCTTCCGTATATACCACCAACCGAGCAACTCCTCACGTGAATAGCCTTGTTTCGCTGAAAGCGATTATGAACAAAGGGGATGGAAAGAAAAGAAAAGCTTGTGAGGAACAGAATTAAGAAAAGTTTTCGCTCCTAGGTTTAATTACTCGAGTTATTTTTTTTTTCTTTTTCTGCTTTTAGAGTTCAATTGTAACCCAACATATTCATATTGAGAAACAGAATCCAATACCCATTTCAGTATGGCATGATAAATAACGAGGTCACCTAAGACATTCCCTTCAACAACAATAAACTCCTCGTGTCAATAGCCGGAAGACTCAAACACAATAAGTCAGCAATTAATGAAAACCAGCTATGAACAACCTGTGTGTAATAAAATACCTAAATTCACAAATGGGTCCATAGCTCAGTGGTAGAGCATTTGACTGCAGATCAAGAGGTCACCGGTTCGAACCCGGTTGGGCCCTTTTGAAGTGTTTTTTGCGGCGTGCCTGGGCGACTAAAAAGACTTGCCCTTTAGGGGTTTGCCTGGGCGACTAAAAAAACTTGCCCTTTAGGGGTTTTTCTGATACAGTATCTATATTATAAAAAGAAGTGTTGTTTGTGTAGACTGACAAATCCGGCCATCGATTTCGTCATCTTACGGCAGGGATCGAGAGTTGGGCGAGAGATATTTTAGTGTGTTTGATCACTTGGTTTCCCGATATTGTTCGGGCCCATTAATTTATTAATGATAGCTTGATTTCCAAACGTGAGTTTCGAACTGTTTCCGGAAATAGAGATTGTCCTAATTATGGAACCAAAAAATACTATCATAATTCTGATACTAAAGAGATTGCCCATTAATTTATTAATGATAGCTTGATTTCTAATTATGGACCAAAATTAACCCTAACCTAATTACCTAAGCTAACGTGACTACTATAATTGAGTCTGCCAAAACTCACGGCACTTGGTTGCCTCCATATCACGTGAGAAAAACATTGCCTTATGTTTTGGTTTCCTTGATCACTGACAATTCCAAATCACGGAATCAGTACCAAGCTCATGCTATATAAAGATGTACGTTAAGACTAAATATTAGTACCGGCTCATGTTATGTTTTTGTAATAATGAATTCAATGCTATTAAGAATACAACCACTCCAAGTATCAATCACACTAGCTTCAACACTTCTTCTTGTAACACAACAACGTGGCTCTGAATCTTGTGAGTGCACCACGAACTATTAGGGATGAAATACAACTTGATTTGAATTTTTAAGAAAATCAAACCAATATTGAATCATATTTGGAGAAAATTTTACATGTATGAAATTTATTTTTTTATTTTTATAGTAGCATTATTATTTTATATATTATTTGGGACCTATTAATGCTTAAGGGAAACTTATGAAATGTATTATTTTATGATTGTATCGAATTTATTATTTTAGCACTAAGGGCCCGAGTCAGGACCAGAGAATTTTATTATTTTAAAGAGAATATTATATTATCGAGTATTACTTTAAAGAAGTTATACTGTATCTGCTGAGCTTACAAGAATTAGGCCACAAGTCGGGCTATCTCTGAGAACCTTGGTACTTCCAGATGTCAGTATGGTACAATATCTGAAAATTTTGTTTTCTACATTGCTCCCATGCTTGGATTAGTTGGATCTATAACAAGTAAAATGGAAAAAGAAAACGGTTGTTCCCAAACATGATGAATGAGTATGAATGCATGAATGGGCAGGACGACAAACTGCAGATTAGAAACACATCTTCAAGATCTGAACCTACTTCTGATAACAAGGGCTTGATTTAGGAAACATTGTTCATTAACAACAATAATAACATAAAGTAAAGCAACACAGATAATAATTTTGTACTTATTGCATTTGACCATACTTTCTCCAGGAATCTGAATCAGAATCTGCATTATTACGACTATCCTCAAGACCTAAGGAACCCATTCAAGGGAGTTAACCTCTTGGGAAACTCTTGTGATATCTATCGTTCGAGACATACTCGATCGCGGCTCCGAATCAATCAATCTGCATTAGTACGACTATCCTCAAGACCTAAGGAACCCATTCAAGGGAGTTAACCTCTTGGGAAACTCTGTGATATCTATCGTTCAGAGACATACTCCAATCTGGGCTGAATCTGAATCTGAATCTGAATCTGCATTAGTACGACTATCCTCAAGACCTAAGGAAACCATTCAAGGGAGTTAACCTCTTGGGAAACTCTGTGATATCTATCGTTCAGAGACATACTCCAGTATGTACTTATTGCATTTGACCATACTTTCTCCAGGAATCTGAATCAGAATATGCATTAGTACGACTATCCTCAAGACCTAAGGAACCTATTCAAGGGAGTTAACCTCTTGGGAAACTCTGTGATATCTATCGTTCAGAGACATACTCCAGTCTAGGCTGAAGCTGTTAGCATAGTACTTCAGGCCTCCAATGTTCAGAAGATGTTTCATGCCAGTGAGAAATTTTAAGAGGGTGGAGTGGATTTCAAGCACAACACACTTGAAGTCATTGAATACGACTGCCATATAAATTCTATCAGGTCCGTTGCAGGTTAACAATCTGAATGTCGTGTAGTAGGAACACAGTGAAAGGTATTTTTCCAAGCAGCAGGAAAAGCCCCATAACGAAGTCCTTTAGCATATTAAAATGTATAGGTTCTCTCGTTACGGCTGCTATTATTGGTTTCTGACAGTACCTGCAACTAGGATGAATGATACTAGATTAGTCGAGTTTAAAGGGCATTGTTGTCAAAAACGAGTTAATGTCTCACTCATTTATGAATCAGTGAGCTAACTCTGATTCTTCCACTCCCTTGATCCAAAAGCCTCCTCCCTTTAACAAAAGTGAAAAGAAAAATATTTAAGAAGGTATCACTCCGTAGTCCGTATCCAAAGATTCCCATAGAATAAAGCATCTAGGCAAGGGTATGCTTGTCCAAATACATCAAATACCTGGTTATATGACTCAGTGATTCATTTGGGGTTTTCGATTTAAAATCCATTCACGTAACGAAACCCTAATTGAGTTCCTCGCTATTTTATCTCTATCTTCTTAAATTCCCCAAATTCTCTTGTCTCGCTCCTCATCAACAAAACCAATCAAATGGGTAAGTTTAGTGATCTTCCATCGATGTGATGTTAGACATATTCACTAGGTTACCAAATTGAATCCGTTGTGGATTGCAAATCAGTTTCCAAGACCTGGAATAAAGTTCTTCGCCGTCCATCCTTCAATCAAATGCACTAAAATTTCCTCCTTAGTAACCTTGATTCTGCTCCTGATTCTGGTAAGCTTAGCTTTATTTTCAGGATGGATGATTCTTCTAGACCGTTTTCTAGAAACTTATATTATTCAGAATATGATGATGAAATTTCTTCACATAATATTAAGAAACTGAAATTGAACCCTCCTTTTGAGCTATACAGTATCCTTGGATCATGCAACGGTTTGGTTTGTATAAATGGATTACCTAGACATTATTCCATGGATTAGGTCTACTAGTGCTTCTTATGTTGCTTATATCTGTAATCCCAATACTGGAGAATCTATTACGCTTCTGTTTATGGGTGAAAATCGTTTCTGCTGATTTCGGTAATTTCGGTGGGTGAGTGAGAAACTGATTCAAACCCTAAACAAATGTCTTCTACGTGAGCACTTTATAGATTCGAGAGATCGATCCAGTACAAGTCCGGCCTAAACCAAGAAATGGCCGTTCCGGACTTGCTTCGGTCACAAAGTGGAGGAGAATGGTTGATTTGGGGAGGGAAGCAAAGAAAGGTGTTGAGGAGAGTAGTATCTCGACTTGTATCGGGAAAGTGAAAGCTTAGGAAGGCGCAAGAGATAGAAGCTTTTGGGAGAGCTTGCAAAGTTGCCTTTCCGAGAGTGTAAGTGTAGTATATTTCTCCCGACCGAGACTTGTTGTCCGGTGGAAATAGGTAAGACCTATTTATACAAGTCGAGATTGAAACGTACTACTGGCCTCATGAAGGAAGAGAGTAAAGGGTGAAATAATGGGAGGAGGTGGTAACCGCATGGTTTAATGGGTGAAAAGGTTTTTCACCATTATTTCCTCTTTTATTTGACCGCTTTATTCCTTTTCACGCTTTCTTAATGTGAGCGTAGTGTACGTTGCATCTTTGTGACCGCCAAACCAAAACCCTAAAGAAGCATCCCCCAGTTTGTGTCGATGTCTCGAGTGTTGGTTGCATCTTGAGTGCAAGTGGCGCGTGTGGAATGTGCCAATGGCATGTGCCAATGGCATGTGCGGAATGCCTTGGTGGTAGGTTGCACGGTTTGCAAGTTAGGATACCAACGTGTGTGTTTGGCATGTGCCAATGGCATGTGCGGAATGCCTTGGTGGTAGGTTGCACGGTTTGCAAGTTAGGCTACCAGTGTGTGTGTTTGGCATGTGTGGAATGCCTTGGTGGTAGGTTGCACAGTTTGCAAGTTAGGCTACCAGCGTGTGTGTTTAGCATGTGCCAATGGCATGTGCGGAATGCCTTGGTGGTAGGTTGAACGGTTTGCAAGTTCGGCTACCCGGCAGTGTGTGTTTGGCATGTGCCAATGGCACGTGCGGCCATGTTGACCTAGTTGCAAGTCTTGCAAACCTAGGGCGCTATGTTTGGCGTGGGCCCATGGCATAGCGGCTTAGAAATATGGCTTGCGACACGTGTTGGCATGTGCCAATGACACGTGCGGCCATGTTGACCTAGTTGCAAGTCTTGCAAACCTAGGGCGCTATGTTTGGCGTAGGCCAAAAGAATAGCGGCCTCGGAAATATGGCTTGCGGCACGTGTTGGCATGTGCCAATGGCACGTGCGGCTATGTTGACCTAGTTGCAATTCATGCAAACCTAGGGCGCTATGTTGGGCGTGGGCCAAAGGCATAGCGGCTTGGAAATATGGCTTGCGACACACATTGGCATGTGCCAATGGTACGTGCGACCATGTTGACCTAGTTGCAAGTCTTGCAAACCTAGGGCGCTATGTTTGGCGTGGGCTCAAGGCATAGCGGCTTAGAAATATGGCTTGCGGCACGTGTTGGCATGTGCCAATGGAACGTGCGGCCATGTTGACCTAGTTGCAAGTCTTGCAAACCTAGGGCGCTATGTTTGGCGTGGGCCAAAGGCATAGCGGCTCGGAAATATGGCTTGCGGCACGTGTTGGCATGTGCCAATGGCACGTGCGGCCATGTTGACCTAGTTGCAAGTTTTGCAAACCTAGGGCGCTATGTTGGGCGTGGGCCAAAGGCATAGAGGCTTGGAAATATGGCTTGCGACACGCGTTGGCATGTGCCAATGGTACGTGCGACCATGTTGACCTAGTTGCAAGTCTTGCAAACCTACGGCGCTATGTTTTGCGTGGGCCCAAGGCATAGCGGCTTAGAAATATGGCTTGCGGCACGTGTTGGCATGTGCCAATGGCACGTGCGACCATGTTGACCTAGTTGCAAGTCTTGCAAACCTAGGGCGCTATGTTTGGCGTGGGCCAAAGGCATAGCGGCTTGAAAATATGGCTTGCGGCACGTGTTGGCATGTGCCAATGGCACGTGCGGCCATGTTGACCTAGTTGCAAGTCTTGCAAACCTAGGCGCTATGTTGGGCGTGGGCCAAAGGCATAGCGGCTTGGAAATATGGCTTGCGACACGCGTTGGCATGTGCCAATGGCACGTGAGGCCATGTTGACCTAGTTGCAAGTCTTGCAAACCTAGGGCGCTATGTTTGGCGTGGGCCCAAGGCATAACGGCTTAGAAATATGGCTTGCGGCACGTGTTGGCATGTGCCAATGGCACGTGCGGCCATGTTGACCTAGTTGCAAGTCTTGCAAACCTAGGGCGCTATGTTTGGCGTGGGCCCAAGGCATAGCGGCTTAGAAATATGGCTTGCGGCACGTGTTGGCATGTGCCAATGGCACGTGCGACCATGTTGACCTAGTTGCAAGTCTTGCAAACCTAGGGCGCTATGTTTGGCGTGGGCCAAAGGCATAGCGGCTTGGAAATATGGCTTGCAGCACGTGTTGGCATGTGCCAATGGCACGTGCGGCCATGTTGACCTAGTTGCAAGTCTTGCAAACCTAGGGCGCTATGTTGGGCGTGGGCCAAAGGCATAGCGGCTTGGAAATATGGCTTGCGACACGCGTTGGCATGTGCCAATGGCACGTGAGGCCATGTTGACCTAGTTGCAAGTCTTGCAAACCTAGGCGCTATGTTTAGCGTGGGCCCAAGGCATAACGGCTTAGAAATATGGCTTGCGGCACGTGTTGGCATGTGCCAATGGCACGTGCGGCCATGTTGACCTAGTTGCAAGTCTTGCAAACCTAGGGCGCTATGTTTGGCGTGGGCCCAAGGCATAGCGGCTTAGAAATATGGCTTGCGGCACGTGTGGGCATGTGCCAATGGCACGTGCGGCCATGTTGACCTAGTTGCAAGTCTTGCAAACCTAGGGCGCTATGTTTGGCGTGGGCCAAAGGCATAGCGGCTTGGAAATATGGCTTGCGATACGTGTTGGCATGTGCCATTGGCACGCGCGGCCATGTTGACCTAGTTGCAAGTCTTGCAAACCTAGGGCGCTATGTTGGGCGTGGGCCAAAGGCATAGCGGCTTGGAAATATGGCTTGCGACACGTGTTGGCATGTGCCAATGACACGTGCGGCCATGTTGACCTAGTTGCAAGTCTTGCAAACCTAGGGCGCTATGTTGGGCGTGGCCCAAAGGCATAACGGCTTGGAAATATGGCTTGCGGCACGTGTTGGCATGTGCCAATGGCACGTGCGGCCATGTTGACCTAGTTGCAAGTCTTGCAAACCCTAGGGCGCTATGTTTGGCGTGGGCCAAAGGCATAGCGGCTTAGAAATACGGCTTGCGGCACGTGTTGGCATGTGCCAATGGCACGTGCGGCCATGTTGACCTAGTTGCAAGTCTTGCAAACCTAGGGCGCTATGTTTGGCGTGGGCCAAAGGCATAGCGGCTCGGAAATATGGCTTGCGGCACGTGTTGGCATGTGCCAATGGCATCGTGCGGCCATGTTGACCTAGTTGCAAGTCTTGCAAACCTAGGGCGCTATGTTTAGCGTGGGGCCAAAGGCATAGCGGCTTGGAATTTGGCGTTGTTGCCATGGTGCGCGAGGTGCGGCTTGGTTTGGCATGGTTGCCATGGTGCGCGAGTGCGGCTTGGTTTGGCATGGTTGCCATGGTGCGCGGTGTATGCGGCTTGGCATGGTTGCCATGGTGCGCAGAGCGCTTGGTTTGGCATGGTTGCCATGGTGCGCAGAGATGCGGCTTGGTTTGGCATGGTTGCCATGGTGCGCGGTGCGGCTTGGTTTGGCATGGTTGCTATGGTGCGCAGAGTGCGACTTGGTTTAGCATGGTTGCCATGGTGCGCGAGATGCGGCTTGGTTTGGCATGGTTGCCATGGTCTTGCGCAGAGTGCGCTTGGTTTGGCATGGTTGCCATGGTGCGCGAGATGCGGCTTGGTTTGGCATGGTTGCCATGGTGCGCGATATGCGGCTTGGTTTGGCATGGTTGCCATGGTGCGCAAGATATGCGGCTTGGTTTTGGAATTAGGGTTACGTGTTGAAAACCTAATGCCAGTATTTTGAAAAAATACCCCTATTAATTATTTACACTGAGTTAAATGCTCTTAGTTAATGTGTTGTAGGTAACACTAGGTCATGGGGTTTTACGATTTTACCTCTTGTCTAAAATCCACCATCAACATTAAGTCCCTTGCTTAGCTCGGAACATGGGCTTTGTTGCGAGGTAAGCATAAGATGGTGACAAACTATTAACAACAAACCATAAAGAAAATTGAAGGAGGCTTGTCTGACCTTTTATAAATAGGATTTGGAATCCTTGCCTCACGGTAGTTTTGCACAAATCGGGAGGCTAGCACAATTGGTGGGCCCGTGCGGCTTAGGCGACGTTAGGAAGTTGGTGTGAGTTGGGAAACCGAGTGGGCTGGGTCGGGGACAGCGCAAAGTATGAACCGTGCGTGCACTGCAGTTGCGCAATTGGTGGGGCGGTGCGGCTTTGGGCGACGTTGGGAAGTTGGCCTGAGTTGGGAAGGCCGAGTGTGCTAGGCCGGTGGGGCCCAGGCGCAAAGTGTAGAAGTCTTGCGTGCTTGCAGGCGTGACTTGTGCGACCATTGGGAGGTCGGTCTAATCTTGGAAACCATGCTTGCAGGCGTGACTTGGGCGGCATTGGGAAGTCGGCGCAGTTGGTGGGGCCGGTCCAACTTGGAAACCATGCTTGCGGGCGTGACTTGGGAAATGGCGTGTCTTTGGCTAACTGAAAGTGTGCTAGTCAGACCGTGTAAACAAGGAGGGAGTTTCTTCCGATAGCAAAGTTTCCTTATCTTGCTTTCCTTCACGTGCGGCTTCAATTAGGGCATTATTCATGCTAAATTTGGAAGCGTTATGTCTCTCATTGCTTCCTTTCCCGTTTTAAGGTTCCGTATTCATATCCAAAAAAATAATAGCATCGTCTGCTCGTTTGAGAAAAGGGTTCTTCTTGTTGATTCCCCTTTTCCTTTGCTTTGCCGGTGCGTTTTCTTCTTCTTCCCCCCTTTTTTTGTTCTCGCCATCCTCTTTTTTATATGCGTGTATACGAGGATGGAACTTGATCATCTTTCCATTTCTTAGTGTATGATGGGATCTTCCGAGAGACGGCCGTGCCTTTAACCTTTTGGAAAAGGACTTGAGAATCGGTGGAGATCGATCTTCTTCTCTTGAGGAGGTATCGGTCGGGGTTGAATCTTTGTTCCATGAAGCTAATGAAATTATTAAGGACCTCCCTCCCACCTATCCCCACGAAGAATGTGCATGTTCGGACTCCTTGGGTTCGGTGGACGCGGAGGAGAACGCCATGATTCTCGATTTTGATGTGGATGAATCAACAAACGGAGCGTCATGGTGGCGTATCTTTGGAATAGTTGTCGGGAGGACACTGCTTTCGCTTCTTGTGGCTGCTTGGATGGGATGTTGAAGTCAGCCATTTGCTAAAACATTTGAGTGGAACCTTTGTTGCCAAAATGATTCTTTGGGAAAAATGCTTGAAGATAGCTTTGCCCTAAGGGACTTGCGCTCCATCCTTCGAGGGCTAGTTCCTCCTTTTGTTTTTCTATTAGCCGCTTAGTTCCCCCGATGTTTTTCCTTCTTTTTTTTTTTGTAAACACATCTTTCCTTCTTCTTCATCAAGTAAACCTTTTGCTTCATATATATATATTTTGAAAGGGGTTGTGGTATGATGGCTCTGCAATGGTTTTCAGGTTCTTGATGTATTTATCGATATCTCAAGGATTCGCTCGTGAAGAGATATATTTATTTTATTTTTTTAGTTTATATTTTTTTTTTTTTTGACAAAAGGGTAGGTCTCAGGGAAAAAATACAAACGGTGTATTCATCTGAGAAGTACAATTATTAAGAGGAATGATTCAAAGGAAATCTTGAAAAGGGAGTGATTGGGAAATACTGACATTTTAGGGATTGGATTCCTTGAGCCATCGCGAGTGAACTATCACGCCTTCAGGTGTGTCGGTATTGATGAGCTTGCAATATCCTCCCAAAAGGGTATCCGCAACCGTACAGCTCGCCTTCACCTTCCTCGGGCAAATCCATCTTCTTGTCATCCTCCCAACTTGAAACGAGCTTTCCTTAACCACTACATCTCCGATTGAAAACGGGTTCGGACGTCGTGTAACCATTTGAGCCTTGGCTTTGTTGGTTTCGCGGAAGCTTCCAAGCTTCTTGCAAAGTGTTCGAATGGTCCCGACTCCACATTCACATTTTTTGTGAGTTATTCGTGCCGGTTGTTGCCTTAGAGTCCCCATGACGGAATGGGGAAGAAAAGGTCGGTTGCGAAAAAAGGTTGCTCGGTCGGACTTACTTGCATTTCAAAATCATGGGCTAGCGCCAACGGGTCCTCTTCGGACGCTTGGGTTCCTTTAATAGCTCGTTGATGTGATAACCCGCGGGACGATTTGTTGGGAATCCCTTCGGGCGGGGATGTCGGCGGAGGTGTACGCCCGTTTGCCTTGTTGTCGAGCGCCCATAAGCGTCCCAAAATCATGTCATGATCCAGGTTCTTTGACAATGTGGAACTTGCTGTGTGTTATAGCGTCTCCCATCTCGATCTCTAGGTTGATCTAGCCATGCGCGTTCAAAGCCTCTCATCTCAAGCTCTTAATCACAGACGGGAAATAGGTAGCGTCTTTCTTTGTAAATCCATTGCCTTTAGTGTCTTGAAAGTGATGATGTTGTGGTCGAGGTCGTGTTGATGGCGTGTCGTCAAGTTCGGTACCTCTTAAACGGGACGTGGTCGGCAGTCCCAGTTCCCGCTTTGCTTGTTTGGGAAGCTTGAGCCCTTGGCGTGGATTCCGAGGGGAGAAAAAGCCGTTTGCTTTGATACAACACGATTGAGAGCTGCGAAAATATCTTGGCGCTGAACCTTGGAGAGATAGAGAATTTCGCATATATGTCGCATCATGGATTGCACAGTCTCGTGCACGGAGTCCCCAGAGGAACCGCAGTTTCTTATTGGTAGTGGGTCTCGATGCACTCTTTCGTCTCCTAGTTGGAGTTCTCCCGCTTCTATCCTTTCCTTGAAAATATGCTTTAATCATTGCAATCGCTAGTCGGGTGGTGAACGAACCTGTGGTAATGGCGTTTGGGGTTTGCCATCTCGGCCTCGGTTGGTGGACGTCTAGGCGGTGGCGATCCGATGACATCATCTTGAACCCGGGAACTTCTACAGGAGGTCAATCACCTCCTCGATGGGGAATGGGAAATCAAGGATATTTCCTTCGGCCTCACGATCTGCACAAGAGTTTTAGTGGCGATCTTCCGTTGCGAGGGCTCCCGTTGCGCCGCGCTTCACGTTTCTGGTGGTGGCTCGTAGTTGCGGCTTTCCTTTTCCTCTTTCGTTCACTATGTTCACGCGGAGGATGAGCCGGCATTAAATTGTTTGCGATGAGGCGCCTACTCCCGCGAGTTTCACGTCGTCTTGATTCGAGTTGGCCTAGTCCTTTCCGAAGTAATGGTGGTGCATTGTTGCAGATCGTCTGGCGGCCTCATGGAGTTCGGAGAATGTTTGGAAACGCAAGTTTTCTAGCGGGCGCGGTAGATCGGGACCATACCATTGATGCATGCGTTTACCAATTGTTGCTCGGTCACGTTTGGGTCGTGACGATCCGAGTGCTTGAATCCCCGAACCTTTTGACGAAATCATTCGGATGTTCGTTATCCCACCGGTACATTCTCCCGAGGTCTGAAAAGGTAACTTGTTCGAGACACGAAGAAATACTTCAAAAACGCGGTGACCATGCTACTCCGGTTGGGAATCTTTGTTCGGTGGGATCTTTGTTGTACCATGTATACGCCCTTCCGGTAAGTGATTTTGAAAATTCCCTTAAACGAAGAACGTGATTATATTCATGTTCACCCAAGGATTCCGAAAACGATAAACATGTTCGTGTGCATTCCGGTACCATCATACGGGGGTAAAGTGAGGGAAGAGTACCCCCTTGGGAGAGGATTCTGTATTTCGGACGGGTAAGGGGGTTGGTGATGATGTACATCGAACTCATCATGCTTGATTCGGTCACGTAGGAGTTGTTCCAAATCTTCTCTCGTGACGAAATTTGGTGGTTGATTTCTCTCCAACGGGACTCTAGTGCGAGTTTCTTCATCCGTGGAGGCGTGCCCTGCCGAGGTGCCAGCGTCAGGTTTGTTGAAGATGCTTCTAGCCGTCTCTGGAGGATGCGACTCACGGGGTAGTCGCTCTGTCAGGGTTTTGAGAAAGGTGAGCACCTCTTTTTGTGTTGAAACCATGTCCATGCAGGCTGCGCGGCGTCTCTGTCGTTCCATCAAATCGGCGATGGTGACTTAAGGGCGACTTCCTATGGTCCCTCCGGCCTCTCGTCCCGTCGGCGGGGTAATTGGAGCCTTAGTTGTCGGAGGCGCCATGCTGGAAGAAGCATTGGGGTCGCGGTGGCGGCCCTAGCCCTGGTGAATGGGGGCGTGACACCTGAAGAGATATTCTCGTTGCCGTGGTTAGAGGGTTGTGCAGAGACGCAAGAGGAGGCAGCGGCTCTCTTGCAGTGATAGGACACTTAAAGGAGTGCATTCGATGTTCTTTGTTGTCACCGGTGAAATAACAATGTTATGGGGGAGACGCCAACATCAGGGATGCGTTCTGCGTTGATGTTCTCGGCAGCCGCTCCAGATCTGAGTTCCACCATGTTGGGATTTGACGTTCGGAAAACGAAATGAGGAGTTGGAGTTGATATTGTAGCCGATAGATCAATCCTCCCGCTGTGGTCGCCAATTGTTTATGGGTGAAAATTGTTTCTGCTGATTTCGGTAATTTCGGTGGGTGAGTGAGAAACCGATTCAAACCCTAAACAAATGTCTTTGCACGTGAGCACTTTATAGATTCACGAGATCGATCTGTACAAGTCCTACCTAAACCAAGAAATGGCCGTTCCGGACTTTAGCTTCGGTCACAAAGTGGAGGAGAAGGGTTGATTTGGGAGGAAGCAAAGAAAGGTGTTGAGGAGAGTAGTATCTCGACTTGTATCGAAAGTGAAAGCTTAAGAAGCTTGCAAGAGATAGAAGCTTTTGGGAGAGCTTGCAAAGTTGCCTTTAAGAGTGTAAGTGTAGTATATTTCTCTGACCGAGACTTGTTGTCCGGTGGAAATAGGTAAGACCTATTTATACAAGTCGAGATTGAAACGTGCCACGGCCTCGGGAAGGAAGAGAGTAAAGGGTGAAATAATGGGAGGAGGTGGTAACCGCATGGTTTAATGGGTGAAAACGTTTTCACCATTATTTCCTCTTTTATTTGACCGCTTTATTCCTTTTCACGCTTTCTTAATGTGAGCGTAGTGTCTGTACGCATCTTTGTGACCGCCAAACCAAAACCCTAAAGAAGCATCCCCGGTTGTGTCGAAGTCTCGAGTGTTGGTTGCATCTTGAGTGCAAGTGGCGCGCTAGTGGCGCGTGTGGCATGTGCCAATGGCATGTGCGAGAATGCCTTGGTGGTAGGTTGCACGGTTTGAAAGTTAGGTTACCGGCGTGTGTGTTTGGCATGTGCGGAATGCCTTGGTGGTAGGTTGCACGGTTTGCAAGTTAGGCTACCAGTGTGTGTGTTTGGCATGTGTGGAATGCCTTGGTGGTAGGTTGCACGGTTTGCAAGTTAGGCTACCAGCGTGTGTGTTTAGCATGTGCCAATGGCATGTGCGGAATTCCTTGGTGGTAGGTTGAACGGTTTGCAAGTTAGGCTACCAGCGTGTGTGTTTGGCATGTGCCAATGGCACGTGCGGCCATGTTGACCTTGTTGCAACTCTTGCAAACCTAGGGCGCTATGTTTGGCGTGGGCCAAAGGCATAGCGGCTTGGAAATATGGCTTGCGACACGCATTGGCATGTGCCAATGGCACGCGCGGCCATGTTGACATAGTTGCAAGTCTTGCAAACCTAGGGCGCTATGTTGGGCGTGGGCCAAAGGCATAGCGGCTTGGAAATATGGCTTGCGACACGTGTTGGCATGTGCCAATGGCATGTGCGGCCATGTTGACCTAGTTGCAAGTCTTGCAAACCTAGGGCGCTATGTTGGGCGTGGGCCAAAGGCATAGCGGCTTGGAAATATGGCTTGCGGCACGTGTTGGCATGTGCCAATGGCACGTGCGGCCATGTTGACCTGGTTGCAAGTCTTGCAAACCTAGGGCGCTATGTTTGGCGTGGGCCAAAGGCATAGCGGCTTAGAAATACGGCTTGCGGCACGTGTTGGCATGTGCCAATGGCACGTGCGGCCATGTTGACCTAGTTGCAAGTCTTGCAAACCTAGGGCGCTATGTTTAGCGTGGGCCAAAGGCATAGCGGCTCGGAAATATGGCTTGCGGCACGTGTTGGCATGTGCCAATGGCACGTGCGGCCATGTTGACCTAGTTTCAAGTCTTGCAAACCTAGGGCGCTATGTTTAGCGTGGGCCAAAGGCATAGCGGCTTGGAATTTGCGTTGTTGCCATGGTGCGCGAGGGTGCGGCTTGGTTTGGCATGGTTGCCATGGTCTTGCGGCTTGGTTTGGCATGGTTGCCATGGTGCGCGATATCTGCGGCTTGTCATGGTTGCCATGGTGCGCAGAGTGCGGCTTGGTTTGGCATGGTTGCCATGGTGCGCAAAGTATGCGGCTTGGTTTGGCATGGTTGCCATGGTCTGCGCGGTGCGGCTTGGTTTGGCATGGTTGCCATGGTGCGCGAGTGCGACTTGGTTTGGCATGGTTGCCATGGTCGCGATATGCGGCTTAGTTTGGCATGGTTGCCATGGTCGCGAGTGCGGCTTGGTTTGGCATGGTTGCCATGGTGCGCGATATGCGGCTTGGTTTGGCATGGTTGCCATGGTGCGCGAGTGCGGCTTGGTTTGGCATGGTTGCCATGGTGCGCATATGCGGCTTGGTTTGGCATGGTTGCCATGGTGCGCGATGTATGCGGCTTGGTTTGGCATGGTTGCCATGGTGCGTGATATGCGGCTTGGTTTGGCATGGTTGCCATGGTGCGCTTGATATGCGGCTTGGTTTTGGAATTAGGGTTACGTGTTGAAAACCTAATCGGTATTTTGAAAAAATACCCCTATTAATTATTTACACTGAGTTAAATGCTCTTAGTTAATGTGTTGCGGGTAACACTAGGTCATGGGGTTTTCGATTTTACCCCTTGTCTAAAATCCACCATCAACGACTTCACAGAACTTGATAGATCCACATATTATCATCTCGTTCATTTCATGATTTGTGGATTTGGTTACGTTGCTGCGACTAATGAGTACAAAGTTGTTAAATAAGATTTTTTTACCCAGTACTGATATTTAAAGGCCTAAAATGACTCGGGAGTTGCACCTGCATCTATGCTCTCAGTTACTGAACCACGAAGAGGTTTGCTATATCTCATACGAATATGCATATAATCGTGCCCAAACCGTTGAGTACTTTGAGAAATTAACGGGGTTAATGTTAACGGGTTTGCTATATCTCTCGAGAAAGGACCTCTCAGTAAAGTGGTGACTTGCGTGGAAGTCGTAAATGGAACACTCCTCGTCTTGTATGGCTTCACACAAGGCGTACCGCCTTTCTCAAGGCGCAGTCACAATCAATGCGTCCCAGACGACCTCAGGGTGATATTTTTGAGCTTTTTCACTACTACAGTAAAAACTCCATATATTGATACTCCATATATTAATAAACTCTATATATTAATAAAAAATCATGGTCCCAACTTGGGCCAGTTATAAATAGTGATAAACTCCATATTTTAATATTAATATATTTTTCTAGTCCCACCTGTTGATGGTGGATTTTAGACAAGGGGTAAAATCGTAAAACCCCATGACCTAGTGTTACCCGCAACACATTAACTAAGAGCATTTAACTCGAGTGTAAATAATTAATAGGGGTATTTTTTCAAAATACAGTTAGGTTTTCAACACGAACCTAATTCCAAAACCAAGCCGCATCTTTTGCGCACCATGGCAACCATGCCAAACCAAGCGCATCTGCGCACCATGGCAACCATGCCAAACCAAGCCGCATCTTTGCGCACCATGGCAACCATGCCAAACCAAGCCGCACTCTGCGCACCATGGCAACCATGCCAAACCAAGCCGCACTCTGCGCACCATGGCAACCATGCAAAACCAAGCCGCATCTTGCACCATGGCAACCATGCCAAACCAAGCCGCATCTTGCGCACCATGGCAACCACGCCAAACCAAGCCGCATACTTTGCTCGCCATGGCAACCATGCCAAACCAAGCCGCATCTTCGCGCACCATGGCAACCATGCCAAACCAAGCCGCAATCAGCGCACCATGGCAACCATGCCAAACCAAGCGCACTCTGCACCATGGCAACCATGCCAAACCAAGCCGCATCTCGCGCACCATGGCAACCATGCCAAACCAAGCCGCACTCTGCGCACCATGGCAACCATGCTAAACCAAGCGCCTAGCGCACCATGGCAACCATGCCAAACCAAGCCAGCATCTTGTGCACCATGGTAACCATGCCAAACCAAGCCGCACTCTTTCCACCATGGCAACCATGCCAAACCAAGCCGCATCTTTTTAAGACCATGGCAACCATGCTAAACCAAGCCGCACTCTGCGCACCATGGCAACCATGCCAAACCAAGCCGTACCACTGCGCACCATGGCAACAACGCCATATTTCCGAGCCTCTATGCCTTTGGCCCACGCCCAACGTAGCGCCCTAGGTTTGCAAGACTTGCAACTAGGTCAACATGGCCGCACGTGCCATTGGCACATGCCAACACGTGTCGCAAGCCATATTTCCAAGCCGCTATGCCTTTCGCCCACGCCCAACATAGCGTCCTAGGTTTGCAAGACTTGCAACTAGGTCAACATGGCCGCACGTGCCATTGGCACAAGCCAACGCGTGCCGCAAGCCATATTTCTAAGTCGCTATGCCTTTGGCCCACGCCAAACATAGCGCCCTAGGTTTGCAAGACTCGCAACTAGGTCAACATGGCTGCACGTGCCATTGGCACATGCCAACAGCGTGTCGCAAGCCATATTTCTAAGACGCTATGCCTTTGGCCCACGCCAAACATAGCGCCCTAGGTTTGCAAGACTTGCAACTTGGTCAACATGGCCGCACGTGCCATTGGCACATGCCAACGCGTGCCATTGGCACATGCCAACGCGTGCCGCAAGCCATATTTCTAGCCGCTATGCCTTGGGCCCACGCCCAACATAGCGCCCTAGGTTTGCAAGACTTGCAACTAGGTCAACATGGCCACGCCACGTGCCATTGGCACATGCCAACACGTGCCGCCCAAGCCATATTTCTAAGCCGCTATGCCTTGGGCCCACGCCAAACATAGCGCCCTAGGTTTGCAAGACTTGCAACTAGGTCAACATGGCGCACGTGCCATTGGCACATGCCAACACGTGCCGCAAGCCATATTTCTAAGCCGCTATGCCTTTGGCCCACGCTAAACATAGCGCCCTAGGTTTGCAAGACTTGCAACTAGGTCAACATGGCCGCACACGCCATTGGCACATGCCAAACACACACGTTGTAGCCTAATTTCCAAAGCGCGTGCAACCTACCACCAAGGCATTACGCACATGCCAAACACACTAAGCCCCACGTAGCCTAACTTGCAAACCGTGCAACCTACCACCAAGGCATTCCGCACATGCCAAACACACGGTCTGGTAGCCTAACTTGCAAACCGTGCAACCTACCACCAAGGCATTCCGCACATGCCAAACACACACGTTGGTAGCCTAACTTGCAAACCGTGCAACCTACCACCAAGGCATTCCGCACATGCCATTGGCACATGCCAAACACACACGCTGGTAACCTAACTTGCAAACCGTGCAACCTACCACCAAGGCATTCCGCACATGCCATTGGCACATGCCACACGCGCCACTAGCGGCGCCACTTGCACTCAAGATGCAACCAACACTCGAGACATCGACACAAGGCGGGGGATGCTTCTTTAGGGTTTTGGTTTAACGGTCACTGACATGCAACGTACACTACGCTCACATTAAGAAAGCGTGAAAAGGAATAAAGCGGTCAAATAAAAGAGGAAATAATGGTGAAAAACGTTTTAAGCCCATTAAACCATGCGGTTACCACCTCCTCCCATTATTTCACCCTTTACTCTCTTCTTTCATGAGGCCAGAGAGTGCGTTTCAATCTCGACTTGTATAAATAGGTCTTACCTATTTCCACCGGACAACAAGTCTCGGTCGGGAGAAGTATACTACACTTACACTCTCGGAAAAGGCAACTTTGCAAGCTCTCCCAAAAGCTTCTATCTCTTGCAAGCTTCCTAAGCTTTCACTTTACGATACAAGTCGAGATACTACTCTCCTCAACACCTTTCTTTGCTTCCCTCCCCAAATCAACCCTTCTCCTCCACTTTGTGACCGAAGCAAATCTGGAACGGCCATTTCTTGGTTTAGGCCGGACTTGTACGAGATCGATCTCTCGAATCTACAAAGTGCTCACGTGCAACACATTTGTTTAGGGTTTGAATCAATTTCTCACCCACCCACCAAAATTACCGAAATCGTGAAACGATTTTCACCCATAAACAATTGGCGACCACGGCGGGAGGATTGACCTATCGGCTACAATATCAACTCCAACTCCTCATTTCGTTTTCCGAACGTCAAATCCCAACATGGTGGAACTCGGATCGGAGCGTGTATCGAGAACATCAACGCGAACGCATCCACGATGTTGGCGTCTCCCCCCATAATATTGTTACTTCACCAGCTGACAACAGCAACATCGAATGCACTCCCTTAAGTGTAACACCACCTATCACCAGGGCCAGATCCGCTGCCTCCTCTAGCGTCTCTGCACAACCCTCTCATCACGGCAACGAGAATATCTCTTCAGGTGTCACGCCCCAAGTCACCAGGGCTAGGGCCGCCACCGCGACCCCGAATGCTTCTTCCGGCATGGCGCCTCCGACAAATAAGGCTCAATTACCCGCCGACGGGACGAGAGGCCGGAGGGACCGGAGAGAAGTCGCCCTTACGTCACCATCGCCGATTTGATGGAGCGACGGGAGAGGCGCTCGCCCGAGCCCAGAGCAGACATGGTTTCAACACAAAAGGGGTGCTCACCTTTCTCAAAACCACGACAGACGACTGCCCCGTGGTCGCATCCTCCCGAGAAGACGCATAGAAGCATCTCCAACAACCACGGCCTTGGCACCTCGGCGGGGCATGCCTCACGGATGAAGAAACTCGCACTAGAGTCCGTTGGAGAGAAATCAACCACCAAATTTCGTCACGAGAGAAGATTTGGAACAACTCCTACGTGACCGAATAAAGCATGATGAGTTCGATGTACATCATCACCAACCCCTTACCCGTCAAAATACGGAGAATCCCTCTCCCAAGGGGTACTCTTCCCCTCAATTTACCCTGTATGATGGTACTGGGAATGCACGCGAACATGTTTCTCGTTTCTGGAATCCTTGGGTGAACATGAATATAATCACGTTCTTCGTTTAAGGGAATTTTCAAAATCACTTACTTAGGAAGGGCGTATACATGGCTCTTGACATCCCACCGAACAGCATTCCCAAGCGGGAGTAGCATGGTCACGCGTTTCTGAGAAGTATTTCTTCGTGTCCCAAGTTACCTTTTCGGACCTCGGGAGAATGTACCGGTGGGATAACGAACATCCGAATGATTTCGTCAAAGGTTCGAGGTTCAAGCACTCATTGTCACGACCCAAACGTGGCCAGAGCAACAATTGAGTAAACGCATGCATCAATGGTATGGTCCCGATCTACATAGAAAACTTGCGTTTCCAAACATTCTCCGAACTCCATGAGGCGCGGACGATCTGCAACAACAACACCAGCATTCTTGGAAAAGACTAGGCCAACTCGGGCGAAAGACGCACGTGAAACTCGCGGGAGTAGGCGCCTCATCGACAAACAATTTAATGCGGCTCATCCTCCGTGAACATAGTGAACGAAAGAGGAAAAAGGAAAGCCGCAACTACGAGCCACCCAGTAGAAACGTGAAGCGTCGGCGCAGCGGAGCCCTCGCAACGGAAGATCGCCACTAAAACTCTTGTGCGGCATCGTGAGGCCGAAGGAAATATCCTTTATTTCCCATTCCCCATCGAGGAGGTGATTGACCTCCTAGAAGCTGGGTTCAAGATGATGTCATCGGGCCCGCCACCGCCTAGACGTCCACCAATCGAGGCTGAGATGACAAACCCCAAATCTTGCCATTACCACGGGTCGTTCACCACCCAGGCTAGCGATTGCAATGATTAAAGCATATTTTCAAGGAAAGGATAGAAGTAGGAGAACTCCAACTAGGAGACGAAAGAGTGCATCGAGACCCACTCCCAATAAGAAAGCTGCGGTTCCTCTGGGGACTCCGTGCACGAGACTGTGCAATCCATGATGCGACATATATGCGAAATTCTCTATCTCTCAAGGTTCGGCGCCAATATATTTTCGCAGCTCTCAATCGTGTTGTGTCAGGCAAACGGCTTTTCTCCCCTCGGAATCCACGCCAAGGGCTCAAGCTTCCCAAACAAGCGAAAGCGGAGGCGGGGACTGCTGACCACGTCCGTCTAAGAGTCACCAGAACTTGACAACACGCTCATCGACCACGACCTCGACCACAACATCATCACTTTTAAGACACTAAAGGCGACCGATTTACAAAGCAAGACGCTACCTATTTCCGTATGTGATTAAGAGCTTGAGAGGAGAGGCTTTGAACGCACATGGCTACATCAACCTAGAGATCGAGATGGGAGGCTATAACGCACAGCAAGTTCCACATTGTCAAAGAACTAGATCATGACATGATTTTGGGACGCATATGGGCGCTCGACAACAAGGCAAAGCCCAGGCGTACACCCTCTGCCGACATCCACGCCCGAAGGGATTCCCAATAAATCGTCCCACGGGTTATCACATCAACGAGCTATTAAAAAGGAACCCAAGCGTCCGAAGAGGACCCGTTGGCGCTAGACCATGATTTTCAAATGCAAGTAAGTCGACCGAGCAACCTTTTCTGCGGCCAGGCCTTTTCTTCCCCCATTACTGTCATGGGGACTCGGCGCAACAACCAAACCTGAACATTTGTCAAAAAATGTGAATGGGGAGCTGGACCATTCGAACACTTTGCAAGAAGCTTGGAAGCTTCGGCGAAACCAACGAAGCCAAGGCTCAAATGGTTACACGACGTCTGAGCCCACGTTTTCAATCGGAGATGTAGTGGTTAAGGAAAGCTCGTTTCAAGTTGGGAGGATGACGGTAAAGATGGATTTGCCTGAGGAAGGTGAAGGCGAGGCTGTGCACAGTTGCGGAGACCCTTTTGGGAGGATATTGCAAGCTCATCAATCTGAAAGCACACACTGAAGGCGTGATAGTTCACTCGCGATGGATCAAGGAATCCAATCCCTAAAATCTTTGTATTTCCCAATCACTCCCCTTTTCGGTACTTCCTTTGAATCATTCCTCTTAATAGTTGTACTTCCCAGGATGAATACACCGTTTGTATTTTTTCCTGGAGACCTACCCTTTGTCAAAAAAAAAAAAAAAAAAACAAACTAAAAAATAAAATAAATATATCTCTTCCGAGCGAATCCTTCGGATATCGGAGAGAAATACATCGGAAGAACCCGAGAAAACCATTGCGAGCCATCATACCACAACCCCTTTCAAAAAAATATATATATGAAGCAAAGGTTTGCGATGAAGAAGAAGGGAAAGATGTGTTTACAAAAAAAAACAAAAGGGAAAAACATCGGGGAACTAAGCGGCTAACGAGAAAAAAAGAAAAGGAGGAACTAGCCCTCGAAGGATGGAGCGCAAGTCCCTTCGGGCAAAGCTATCTTCAAGCATTTCCCTCAGCAATCCTTCGGGAAACAAAGGTTCCACTCAGCGGTTTTAGCAGCGGCGACCTCAACATCCC
The DNA here is from genome assembly GCA_023531295.1 of Papaver armeniacum. Taxonomy (NCBI): domain Eukaryota; kingdom Viridiplantae; phylum Streptophyta; class Magnoliopsida; order Ranunculales; family Papaveraceae; genus Papaver; species Papaver armeniacum. The sequence continues at coordinate 176,265 of JAJJWW010005716.1, read as the reverse complement.
ATCCCAAAAGCAGCCACAACAGCAGCAGTGTCCTCCCCGACAACTATTCCAGCATACGCCACCATGACGCCTCCGTTTGTTGATTCATCCACATCAAAATCGAGAATCATGGCGTTCTCCTCCGCGTCCACTGAACCCAAGGGAGTCCAGAACATGCACCATTCTTCGTGGGGATAGGTGGGAGGAGGTCCTTAATAATTTCATTAGCTTCATGGAACAAAGATTCAACCACGACCGATACCTCCTCAAGAGAAGAAGATCGATCTCCACCCGATTCTCAAGTCCTTTTCCAAAAAGGTTAAATACACGGCCATCTCTGGAAGATCCCATCATACTGCTTTGCAAGAAATGGAAAGATGATCAAGTTCCATCCTGTCTATACGCATATAAAAAAGAGGATGGCGAGAACAAAAAAAAAAAAAAAAAAAAAGGAAGAAGAAGAAAACGCACCGGCAAAGCAAAGGAAAAGGGGAATCAACAAGAAGAACCCTTTTCTCAAACGAGGAGACGATGCTATTATTTTTGGATATGTATACGGAACCTTAAAAAGGGAAAGGAAGCAATGAGAGACATAACGCTTCAGTTTTAGCATGAATAATGCCCCAATTGAAGCCGCACGTGAAGGTAAGCAAGATAAGGAAACTTTGCTATCGGAAGAAACTCCCTCCTTGTTTACATCGGTCTCACCGGCTAGCACACTCGTTAGCGGCCACGCCATTTCCCAAGTCACGCCTGCAAACATGGTTTCCAAGATTAGGCCAGACCTCCCAATGGTCGCCCAAGTCACCTTTGCAAGCATGGTTTCCAAGATTAGACCGACCTCCCAATGGTCGCCCAAGTCACGCCTACAAGCATGGTTTCCAAGATTGGACCGACCTCCCAATGGTCGCCCAAGACACGCACTGCAAGCATGGTTTCCAAGATTAGACCGGCCCCACCAATTGTGCCAACTTCCCAACGTCGCCCAAGCTGCCACAGGGCCTGGTGTGCCGACCTCCGTTGTGCAAAACTACCGGAGGCTAAGATTCGAAATCCTATTTATAAAAGGTCAGACAAGCCTCCTTCAATTTTCTTTACGGTTTGTTGCTAATAGTTTGTTACCATCTTATGCTTACCTCGCAACAAAGCCCCTGTTCCGAGCTAAGCAGGGGACTTAATGTTGATGGTGGATTTTAGACAAGGGGTAAAATCGTAAAACCCCATGACCTAGTGTTACCCGCAACACATTAACTAAGAGCATTTAACTCGAGGTGTAAATAATTAATAGGGGTATTTTTTTCAAAATACCCAGTTAGGGTTTTCAACACGGAACCCTAATTCCAAAACCAAGCCAGCATCTGCGCACCATGGCAACCATGCCAAACCAAGCCGCATCACTGCGCACCATGGCAACCATGCCAAACCAACCGCATCTGCGCACCATGGCAACCATGCCAAACCAACCCGCACTCTGCGCACCATGGCAACCATGCCAAACCAAGCGCACTCTGCGCGTCATGGCAACCATGCCAAACCAAGCGCACTCTGCGCACCATGGCAACCATGCAAAACCAAGCCGCATACTGCGCACCATGGCAACCATGCCAAACCAAGCCGATATCTTTGCGCACCATGGCAACCATGCCAAACCAAGCCGCATCTTTGCGCGCCATGGCAACAATGCCAAACCAAGCCGCATCTTTGCGGCGCCATGGCAACCATGCCAAACCAAGCGCATCTTGCGCGCCCATGGCAACCATGCCAAACCAAGCCGCACTCTGCGCACCATGGCAACCATGCCAAACCAAGCGCATCTTTTACGCACCATGGCAACCATGCCAAACCAAGCCGCACTCTGCGCGCCATGGCAACCATGCCAAACCAAGCCGCACCTGCGCACCATGGCAACCATGCCAAACCAAGCCGCATATTGCGTACCATGGCAACCATGCCAAACCAAGCGCACTTTGCGCACCATGGCAACAATGCCAAACCAAGCCGCATCTTTGCGTACCATAGCAACCATGCCAAACCAAAAGCCGCACTCTGCGCACCATAGCAACCATGCCAAACCAAGCCGTACCACTGCGCACCATGGCAACAACGCCATATTTCCGAGCCGCTATGCCTTTGGCCCACGCCCAACATAGCGCCCTAGGTTTACAAGACTTGCAACTAGGTCAACATGGCGCACGTGCCATTGGCACATGCCAACACGTGTCGCAAGCCATATTTCCAAGCCGCTATGCCTTTGGCCCACGGCCAACATAGCGCCCTAGGTTTGCAAGACTTGCAACTAGGTCAACATGGCCGCACGTGCCATTGGCACATGCCAACGCGTGCCGCAAGCCATATTTCTAAGCCGCTATGCCTTTGGCCCACGGCAAACATAGCGCCCTAGGTTTGCAAGACTTGCAACTAGGTCAACATGGCCGCACGTGCCATTGGCACATGCCAACGCGTCCGCAAGCCATATTTCTAAGCCGCTATGCCTTTGGCCCACGCCAAACATAGCGCCCTAGGTTTGCAAGACTTGCAACTTGGTCAACATGGCCGCACGTGCCATTGGCACATGCCAACGCGTCCGCAAGCCATATTTCTAAGCCGCTATGCCTTTGGCCCACGTCCAACATAGCGCCCTAGGTTTGCAAGACTTGCAACTAGGTCAACATGGCCGCACGTGCCATTGGCACATGCCAACACGTGCCGCAAGCCATATTTCTAAGCCGATGTACCTTGGGCCCACGCCAAACATAGCGCCCTAGGTTTGCAAGACTTGCAACTAGGTCAACATGGCCGCACGTGCCATTGGCACATGCCAACACGTGCCGCAAGCCATATTTCTAAGCCGCTATGCCCTTGGCCCACGCCCAACATAGCGCCCTAGGTTTGCAAGACTTGCAACTAGGTCAACATGGCCGCACGTGCCATTGGCACATGCCAACACGTCTTGTAAGCCATATTTCTAAGCCACTATGCCTTTGGCCCACGCCAAACATAGCGCCCTAGGTTTGCAAGACTTGCAACTAGGTCAACATGGCCGCACGTGCCATTGGCACATGCCAACACGTGCGCAAGCCATATTTCTAAGCCGCTATGCCTTGGGCCCACGCCAAACATAGCGTCCTAGGTTTGCAAGACTTGCAACTAGGTCAACATGGCGCACGTGCCATTGGCACATGCCAACACGTGCCGCAAGCCATATTTCTAAAGCCGCTATGCCTTGGGCCCAAGCAAAACATAACGCCCTAGGTTTGCAAGACTTGCAACTAGGTCAACATGGCGCACGTGCCATTGGCACATGCCAACACGTGCCGCAAACCATATTTCTAAGCCGCTATGCCTTTGGCCACGCTAAACATAGCGCCCTAGGTTTGCAAGACTTGCAACTAGGTCAACATGGCCGCACACGCCATTGGCACATGCCAAACACACACGCGGTAGCCTAACTTGCAAAACTGCAACCTACCACCAAGGCATTCCGCACATGCCAAACACACACACCTGTTGGTAGCCTAACTTGCAAACCGTGCAACCTACCACCAAGGCATTCGCACATGCCAAACACACACGCCGGTAGCCTAACTTGCAAACCGTGCAACCTACCACCAAGGCATTCCGCACATGCCATTGGCACATGCCAAACACACACGCTAACCTAACTTGCAAACCGTGCAACCTACCACCAAGGCATTCCGCACATGCCATTGGCACATGCCACACGCGCCACTAGCGGCGCCACTTGCACTCAAGATGCAACCAACACTCGAGACATCGACACAAGGCGGGGATGCTTCTTTGGGGTTTTGGTTTAACGATCACAAACATGCGGTGTACACTACGCTCACATTAAGAAAGCGTGAAAAGGAATAAAGCGGTCAAATAAAAGAGGAAATAATGGTGAAAACGTTTTCGCCCATTAAACCATGCGGTTACCACCTCCTCCCATTATTTCACCCTTTACTCTCTTCCTTCATGAGGCCGAGTACGTTTCAATCTCGACTTGTATAAATAGGTCTTACCTATTTCCACCGGACAACAAGTCTCGGTCGGAGAAGTATACTACACTTACACTCTCGGAAAGGCAACTTTGCAAGCTCTCCCAAAAGCTTCTATCTCTTGCATGCTTCCTAAGCTTTCACTTTCTGATACAAGTCGAGATACTACTCTCCTCAACACCTTTCTTTGCTTCCCTCCCTAAATCAACCCTTCTCCTCCACTTTGTGACCGAAGCAAGTCGGAACGGCCATTTCTTGGTTTAAGTAGGACTTGTCGGATCGATCTCGAATCTACAAAGTGCTCACGTGCGGCACATTTGTTTAGGGTTTGAATCAATTTCTCACTCACCCACCGAAATTAAAATCGTGAAACGATTTTCACCCATAAACACCACCGTAAGGAATTTACCTCCATATATTAATATAATAGACATAATCGGAAAATTATAAATCTTGTTACACCAAAATTTAAGATAAAGAAAAATATGTATCTATAGTTTGAGAAAAGGATGTAATTTTAGATTGTTATCGCATCTTTTTTCGTTTACACATGCTTAAGACCTCGTTACTATGTGCACCTTCTTGTTGAAGCTAAAATATTTCCAACTTGTTAAGCATGTTTAAAGCTTCTTGTCGAGCAATTTTTTTTTTTGGTATACCTCCATATATTAATAAACTCCATATATTAATAATTTTGTGAAATCCCAAGTCTATTAATATATGGAGTTTTTACTGTAGTTCTTTTTTCAAGCCAATGTTGGCAAGAAACGTGAACCAAAGAAACAACGAACAAACAAACAAAGGACTAAAATTCTTACTGCAAGCATTGGTTTGACCTTTATTATTAGTTAAGTAATGTGTGAAGTCACATGGTTTAGAACCTCCATCAGTTTGCATCAATATTAAAAAGAGCTTCAGAGAGAGAGAGTAAGAGAGAGAGAGAGAGAGAGAGAGAGAGAGAGAGAGAGAGAGAGAGAGAGAGAGAGAGAGAGAGAGAGAGAGAGAGAGAGAGAGAGAGAGAGAGAGAGAGAGAGAGAGAGAGAGAGAGAGAGAGAGAGAGAGAGAGAGAGAGAGAGAGAGAGAGAGAGAGAGAGAGAGAGAGAGAGAGAGAGAGAGAGAGAGAGAGAGAGAGAGAGAGAGAGAGAGAGAGAGAGAGAGAGAGAGAGAGAGAGAGAGAGAGAGAGAGAGAGAGAGAGAGAGAGAGAGAGAGAGAGAGACTTGCCGAAGGCCTCGATGTTTAATAGGACGACTCAATTCATTGTACAATACTGACAGGACCCCACCTAATTTTGCGTTAAGGTCTTCTATGGTCAAACACTTAACTATTGGCCAAACCTAATTAAAACTGATTACTTAGGGTAATACCAAACCTAATGAGTTAGACAATTCATTGTAACCTATGACATACTAAAAATCTATATTTCTAATCTTGTCACCGGAGAACACATTCAACTTCCGGTTATTAACTGGTTGTTGGGCTCAAAACCGGCTATTGGATTCGGATACAATCGTGCAAGTAATGATTACCAGGTCATTGTTCTGCGGAACAATGATGACCAAGATGTTTATGTGTAATACCCTAGGAAGTGATACTGAGTGGAGATACCCAAAAACTGATAAAAACCATTTGTACAACTGGAGTGTTGCGCAATCAGCGGGTGTTTTTGCAGGTGGAGCTCTTCACTGGATGGATTTCTATAGTATTATAGCTTTTGATTTGCAGCATGAGATCTTAGAATTTCTCCCAATACCCTCTTCTGTTGACCGTGGCGTCGGAGAACTCATGGTATTGGGAGGGAATTTGTGTGTTCTAGAAGTAGTTCCAAGTAAACATGTCACGACGATATGGGAATCAAATTATGCACAGGAACACCGCCGGTATGCCTCCTCTTGGGTTATGAAGCTTACCGTAGCATGGGATCGGGAAGACTGCAGCTGGGGCGACAAATGTATGTTGTGGTACAATGTTATTCTCTCTTGTTATGACACTGAAACTAGAACTTTGAAAAAGCTAGATGATACTTTGAAGAAATTCATGGGTGATTGTACGACGCCTTCGGTTTTTACCACCAATCGAGCAATTCCTCACGTGAATAGCCTTGTTTCGCTGAAAGGGATTATGAACACAAGGGGTGGAAAGAAAAGAAAAGCTCGTGAGGGAACAGAATTAAGAAAACTCCTAGGTTAACTACTCGAGTTATCTTCGATTATTTTTTTTTCCTTCTTTTTCTGCTTCTACATTGAGAAACAGAAAACAATTCCCATTTCAGTATTGCATGATAAATAACGAGGTCCATTCACTTAAACAAGGATTATTTACAAATATAAGCCACTTTTTCACCCTGGGTTACAACTCTAGGCCACTTTTTTTTGGCATAACAAAACTAGGCCTCCATCCATGTTTCCATCCACCACCATGTTTCAGTATTGCAACCACCACTTACCACCCACCACCATGTTTCAATTTCAAAGGTGGTGATGGGTACTAGTTGGGTCTGTCTAAAGCAACACCACCAGAAGTGATGAGCGCTCCCCACCAACAAGTTCCAATTTCAGTGGTGGTAATGGGTGATACTTGGGCCTGCGTGGGCCACCACCACAAGCAACCACCACCTACCACCATAGTTCAACTTCAAAGGTGGTGATAGGTGCTACTTGGGTAGCTTAAACCACCACACCACCACTAGCAACAACCACCACTAACCACCATGTTTCAATTTCAAAGGCGGTGTTGGTTGTGGGTGGTGGTGATAGGTGCTACTTAGGTAGCGTAGACCACCACTCACCACCCACCACCATGTTTCAATTTCAATCACAATACAATAAATTAGAAAATGTATGAAACAAAATAACAAACACATTACAAGCAAAACCCAAACCCTAAAACAATCCTTACCATTACTTGAAACGCTCGTTTGAACTCCTCCCAGAAGTAGGAAAAACCTTTCTCTTCGACTCCTTCAAACTCCCAAATGCATCCCTAACAACATTATCAACACCTTCAGCACAATCAAGTAATTTGGGTTTCATAGTCGATTTGTTTGGTTCCTGTGATTAATCTCAGATGAAGTCTGGGGATTTCAGTTATTTTATATAGATGGGTTCTGATTGAATTCACCTGATATTGTTGGGGTTGAGAATTTAGAGTTGCTGTTTTGCCATCAAACAGCTTTCCCAGAACATTGTAGACCTCCATTGAAAAATGAGTTGAAATCCCCAATTTCATTGCTGGCTATATTATTATGAGTAGCATGGCTGAGTTAAGGGGTACCAGATTTATTTGGGCCCCGCCTAATTTGAGAGAGAGAGAGAGAGAGAGAGAGAGTCCTGAATGCGGCAAGAATTTGGAAGAACGAAAGAAGAGAACTTTCAAGAGGTTTTAATGGAGAAGTTACCATTAGAAATCACAGCAAACATACTTCTTCTTTCAGGCTTGCCAATAGTCTCACAATTACGGTGCAGAGAAGTCTGCAAAACATGGGAAACTTTGATACCAAAACCCAAGATGGGTTTACTTTACGCTACAACTGATGATGATGATGATGAAGCACGGTTCTATTTTTCAGAACAAAATAACGGTGATGATGATAAGGTTAGTACTAATCAGGGCTGTTTCGGAACACTTGAGTTAGACCGATGTTCAACATCCAAAAGTTTCCTGGTTGGTTCCTGTAACGGCTTAGTTTGTTATGCCAGATTATCAACGTATCATACTATATGTATTATGAAAATCTATATATATATTTCCAATCTGGTCACCGGGGAGCACATTAAACTTCCGGTTATTAACTGGTGGAGGTGCCCAAATCCGGCGATTGGATTCGGATACAATCGTGTAAGTAATGAGTACAAGGTTGTTGTTCTGCAGGACAATGATGACCAGGATTTTCATGTGTATACTCTCCAAAGTGATACTGAGTGGAGATACGAAAAAAGTAAGAATAGCTTTTTGTACCACTGGAGTGTTACACAACCAGCGGTTGTTTTTGCAGGTGGAGCTCTTCACTGGATGAATAAGTATAAGATTATAGCTTTTGATTTGGAGCAAGAGGCCTTTGATTTTTTCCCATTGATACCTTCTGTTGGCCATGGCGTTAAAGAACTCATGGTATTGGGAGGGAATTTGTGTGTTCTAGAAGTAGTTCCAAGTAAACATGTCACGACGATATGGGAATCAAATTATGCACAGGAACGCCGCCCGTATGCCTCCTCTTGGGTTATGAAGCTTACTATAGCATGGGATCGGGAAGACTGCAGCTGGGGAGACAAATGGATGTTGTGGTACAATGCTATTCTCTCTTGTTATGACCCTGAAACTAAATCCTTGAGAAAGCTAGATGATACTCTGAAGAAATTCATGGGTGATTGTATGACGCCTTCCGTATATACCACCAACCGAGCAACTCCTCACGTGAATAGCCTTGTTTCGCTGAAAGCGATTATGAACAAAGGGGATGGAAAGAAAAGAAAAGCTTGTGAGGAACAGAATTAAGAAAAAGTTTTCGCTCCTAGGTTTAATTACTCGAGTTATTTTTTTTTTTCTTTTTCTGCTTTTAGAGTTCAATTGTAACCCAACATATTCATATTGAGAAACAGAATCCAATACCCATTTCAGTATGGCATGATAAATAACGAGGTCACCTAAGACATTCCCTTCAACAACAATAAACTCCTCGTGTCAATAGCCGGAAGACTCAAACACAATAAGTCAGCAATTAATGAAAACCAGCTATGAACAACCTGTGTATAATAAAATACCTAAATTCACAAATGGGTCCATAGCTCAGTGGTAGAGCATTTGACTGCAGATCAAGAGGTCACCGGTTCGAACCCGGTTGGGCCCTTTAAACGTGAGTTTCGAACTGTTTCCGGAAATAGAGATTGTCCTAATTATGGAACCAAAAAATACTATCATAATTCTGATACTAAAGAGATTGCCCATTAATTTATTAATGATAGCTTGATTTCTAATTATGGACCAAAATTAACCCTAACCTAATTACCTAAGCTAACGTGACTACTATAATTGAAACTCACGGCACTTGGTTGCCTCCATATCACGTGAGAAAAAAATTGCCTTATGTTTTGGTTTCCTTGATCACTGACAATTCCAAATCACGGAATCAGTACCAAGCTCATGCTATATAAAGATGTACGTTAAGACTAAATATTAGTACCGGCTCATGTTATGTTTTTGTAATAATGAATTCAATGCTATTAAGAATACAACCACTCCAAGTATCAATCACACTAGCTTCAACACTTCTTCTTGTAACACAACAACGTGGCTCTGAATCTTGTGAGTGCACCACGAACTATTAGGGATGAAATACAACTTGATTTGAATTTTTAAGAAAATCAAACCAATATTGAATCATATTTGGAGAAAATTTTACATGTATGAAATTTATTTTTTATTTTTATAATAGCATTATTATTTTATATATTATTTGGGACCTATTAATGCTTAAGGGAAACTTATGAAATGTATTATTTTATGATTGTATCGAATTTATTATTTTAGCACTAAGGGCCCGAGTCGGGACCGGAGAGAATTTTATTATTTTAAAGAGAATATTATATTATCGAGTATTACTTTAAAGAAGTTATCTTATCTGCCGAGCTTACAAGAATTAGGCCACAAGTCGGGCTATCTCTGAGAACCTTGGTACTTCCCGGATGTCGGTATGGTACAATATCTGAAAATTTTGTTTTCTACATTGCTCCCATGCTTGGATTAGTTGGATCTATAACAAGTAAAATGGAAAAAGAAAACGGTTGTTCCCAAACATGATGAATGAGTATGAATGCATGAATGGGCAGGACGACAGACTGCAGATTAGAAACACATCTTCAAGATCTGAACCTACTTCTGATAACAAGGGCTTGATTTAGGAAACATTGTTCATTAACAACAATAATAACATAAAGTAAAGCAACACAGATAATAATTTTGTACTTATTGCATTTGACCATACTTTCTCCAGGAATCTGAATCAGAATCTGCATTATTACGACTATCCTCAAGACCTAAGGAACCCATTCAAGGGAGTTAACCTCTTGGGAAACTCTGTGATATCTATCGTTCAGAGACATACTCCAGTCTGGGCTGAATCTGAATCTGAATCTGAATCTGCATTAGTACGACTATCCTCAAGACCTAAGGAACCCATTCAAGGGAGTTAACCTCTTGGGAAACTCTGTGATATCTATCGTTCAGAGACATACTCCAGTATGTACTTATTGCATTTGACCATACTTTCTCCAGGAATGCAATCGGAATATGCATTAGTACGACTATCCTCAAGACCTAAGGAACCTATTCAAGGGAGTTAACCTCTTGGGAAACTCTGTGATATCTATCGTTCGAGAGACATACTCCGATCTAGGTTGAAATTTGTTAGCATAGTACTTCAGGCCTCCAATGTTCAGAAGATGTTTCATGCCAGTGAGAAATTTTAAGAGGGTGGAGTGGATTTCAAGCACAACACACTTGAAGTCATTGAATACGACTGCCATATAAATTCTATCAGGTCCGTTGCAGGTTAACAATCTGAATGTCGTGTAGTAGGAACACGGTGAAAGGTGTTTTCCAAGCGACGGAAAAGCCCCATAACGAAGTCCTTTAGCATATTAAAATGTATAGGTTCTCTCGTTACGGCTGCTATTATTGGGTTCTGACAGTACCTGCAACTAGGATGAATGATACTAGATTAGTCGAGTTTAAAGGGCATTGTTGTCAAAAACGAGTTAATGTCTCACTCATTTATGAATCAGTGAGCTAACTCTGATTCTTCCACTCCCTTGATCCAAAAGCCTCCTCCCTTTAACAAAAGTGAAAAGAAAAATATTTAAGAAGGTATCACTCCGTAGTCCGTATCCAAAGATTCCCATAGAATAAAGCATCTAGGCAAGGGTATGCTTGTCCAAATAAATCAAATACCTGGTTATATGACTCAGTGATTCATTTGGGGTTTTCGATTTAAAATCCATTCACAGAACGAAACCCTAATTGAGTTCCTGCTATTTTATCTCTATCTTCTTAAATTCCCCCAAATTCTCTTGTCTGCTCCTCATCAACAAAACCAATCAAATGGGTAAGTTTAGTGATCTTCCGTCAGATGTGATGTTAGACATATTCACTAGGTTACCAGTCGAATCCGTTGTGGATTGCAAATCGGTTTCCAAGACCTGGAATAAAGTTCTTCGCCGTCCATCCTTCAATCAAATGCACTCAAATTTCCTCCTTAGTAACCTTGATTCTGCTCCTAATTCTGGTAAGCTTAGCTTTATTTTCAGGATGGATGATTCTTCTAGACCGTTTTCTAGAAACTTATATTATTCAGAATATGATGATGAAATTTCTTCACATAATATTAAGAAACTGAAATTGAACCCTCCTTTTGAGAAACTGAAATTGAACCCTCCTTTTGAGCTATACAGTATCCTTGGATCATGCAACGGTTTGGTTTGTATAAATGGATTACCTAGACATTATACCATGGATTAGGTCTACTAGTGCTTCTTATGTTGCTTATATCTGTAATCCCAATCTTGGAGAATCTATTACGCTTCATTTTATGGGTGAAAATCGTTTACTGCGATTTCGGTAATTTCGGTGGGTGAGTGAGAAACCGATTCAAACCCTAAACAAATGTCTTTGCTGCGTGAGAACTTTATAGATTCGAGAGATCGATCTGTACAAGTCCCACTAAACCAAGAAATGGCCGTTCCAGGACTTGCTTCGGTCACAAAGTGGAGGAGAAGGGTTGATTTGGGGAGGGAAGCAAAGAAAGGTGTTGAGGAGAGTAGTATCTCGACTTGTATCGAGAAAGTGAAAGCTTAGGAAGCTTGCAAGAGATAGAAGCTTTTGGGAGAGCTTGCAAAGTTGCCTTTACGAGAGTGTAAGTGTAGTATATTTCTCTGACCGAGACTTGTTGTCCGGTGGAAATAGGTAAGACCTATTTATACAAGTCGAGATTGAAACGTACCCTGGCCTCATGAAGGGAAGAGAGTAAAGGGTGAAATAATGGGAGGAGGTGGTAACCGCATGGTTTAATGGGTGAAAACGTTTTCACCATTATTTCCTCTTTTATTTGACCGCTTTATTCCTTTTCACGCTTTCTTAATGTGAGCGTAGTGTACGCCGCATCTTTGTGACCGCCAAACCAAAACCCTAAAGAAGCATCCCCCAGTTTGTGTCGATGTCTCGAGTGTTGGTTGCATCTTGAGTGCAAGTGGCGCTGCTAGTGGCGTGTGTGGCATGTGCCAATGGCATGTGCCAATGGCATGTGCGGAATGCCTTGGTGGTAGGTTGCACGGTTTGCAAGTTAGGTTACCAGCGCGTGTGTTTGGCATGTGCCAATGGCATGTGCGGAATGCCTTGGTGGTAGGTTGCACGGTTTGCAAGTTAGGCTACCGGTGTGTGTGTTTGGCATGTGTGGAATGCCTTTGTGGTAGGTTGCACTGATTTGCAAGTTAGGCTACCAGCGTGTGTGTTTAGCATGTGCCAATGGCATGTGCGGAATGCCTTGGTGGTAGGTTGAACGGTTTGCAAGTTCGGCTACCAGCGTGTGTGTTTGGCATGTGCCAATGGCACGTGCGGCCATGTTGACCTAGTTGCAAGTCTTGCAAACCTAGGGCGCTATGTTTGGCGTGGGCCCATGGCATAGCGGCTTAGAAATATGGCTTGCGACACGTGTTGGCATGTGCCAATGGCACGTGCGGCCATGTTGACCTAGTTGCAAGTCTTGCAAACCTAGGGCGCTATGTTTGGCGTAGGCCAAAGGAATAGCGGCTCGGAAATATGGCTTGCGGCACGTGTTGGCATGTGCCAATGGCACGTGCGGCTATGTTGACCTAGTTGCAATTCTTGAAAACCTAGGGCGCTATGTTGGGCGTGGGCCAAAGGCATAGCGGCTTGGAAATATGGCTTGCGACACGCGTTGGCATGTGCCAATGGTACGTGCGACTATGTTGACCTAGTTGCAAGTCTTGCAAACCTAGGCGCTATGTTTGGCGTGGGCCCAAGGCATAGCGGCTTAGAAATATGGCTTGCGGCACGTGTTGGCATGTGCCAATGGCACGTGCGGCCATGTTGACCTAGTTGCAAGTCTTGCAAACCTAGGGCGCTATGTTTGGCGTGGGCCAAAGGCATAGCGGCTCGGAAATATGGCTTGCGGCACGTGTTGGCATGTGCCAATGGCACGTGCGGCCATGTTGACCTAGTTGCAATTCTTGCAAACCTAGGGCGCTATGTTGGGCGTGGGCCAAAGGCATAGCGGCTTGGAAATATGGCTTGCGACACGCGTTGGCATGTGCCAATGGTACGTGCGACCATGTTGACCTAGTTGCAAGTCTTGCAAACCTAGGGCGCTATGTTTGGCGTGGGCCCAAGGCATAGCGGCTTAGAAATATGGCTTGCGGCACGTGTTGGCATGTGCCAATGGCACGTGCGACCATGTTGACCTAGTTGCAAGTCTTGCAAACCTAGGGCGCTATGTTTGGCGTGGGCCAAAGGCATAGCGGCTTGGAAATATGGCTTGCGGCACGTGTTGGCATGTGCCAATGGCACGTGCGGCCATGTTGACCTAGTTGCAAGTCTTGCAAACCTAGGGCGCTATGTTTGGCGTGGGCCCAAGGCATAGCGGCTTAGAAATATGGCTTGCGACACGTGTTGGCATGTGCCAATGGCACGTGCGGCCATGTTGACCTAGTTGCAAGTCTTGCAAACCTAGGGCGATATGTTTGGCGTGGGCCAAAGGCATAGCGGCTTGGAAATATGGCTTGCGACACGCGTTGGCAAGTGCCAATGGCACGTGCGGCCATGTTGACCTAGTTGCAAGTCTTGCAAACCTAGGGCGCTATGTTTGGCGTGGGCCAAAGGCATAGCGGCTCGGAAATATGGCTTGCGGCACGTGTTGGCATGTGCCAATGGCACGTGCGGCCATGTTGACCTAGTTGCAATTCTTGCAAACCTAGGGCGCTATGTTGGGCGTGGGCCAAAGGCATAGCGGCTTGGAATTATGGCTTGTGACACGCGTTGGCATGTGCCAATGGTACGTGCGACCATGTTGACCTAGTTGCAAGTCTTGCAAACCTAGAGCGCTATGTTTGGCGTGGGCCCAAGGCATAGCGGCTTAGAAATATGGCTTGCGGCACGTGTTGGCATGTGCCAATGGCACGTGCGACCATGTTGACCTAGTTGCAAGTCTTGCAAACCTAGGGCGCTATGTTTGGTGTGGGCCAAAGGCATAGCGGCTTGGAAATATGGCTTGCGGCACGTGTTGGCATGTGCCAATGGCACGTGCGGCCATGTTGACCTAGTTGCAAGTTTTGCAAACCTAGGGCGCTATGTTTGGCGTGGGCCAAAGGCATAGCGGCTTGGAAATATGGCTTGCGACACGCGTTGGCATGTGCCAATGGCACGTGCGGCCATGTTGACCTAATTGCAAGTCTTGCAAACCTAGGGCGCTATGTTTGGCGTGGGCCCAAGGCATAACGGCTTAGAAATATGGCTTGCGGCACGTGTTGGCATGTGCCAATGGCACGTGTTGGCATGTGCCAATAGCACGTGCGGCCATGTTGACCTAGTTGCAAGTCTTGCAAACCTAGGGCGCTATGTTTGGCGTGGGCCCAAGGCATAGCGGCTTAGAAATATGGCTTGCGGCACGTGTTGGCATGTGCCAATGGCACGTGCGGCCATGTTGACCTAGTTGCAAGTCTTGCAAACCTAGGGCGCTATGTTTGGCGTGGGCCAAAGGCATAGCGGCTTAAAATATGGCTTGCGACACGCGTTGGCATGTGCCAATGGCACGCGCGGCCATGTTGACCTAGTTGCAAGTCTTGCAAACCTAGGGCGCTATGTTGGGCGTGGGCCCAAGGCATAGCGGCTTGGAAATATGGCTTGCGACACGTGTTGGCATGTGCCAATGACACGTGCGACCATGTTGACCTAGTTGCAAGTCTTGCAAACCTAGGGCGCTATGTTTGGCGTGGGCCAAAGGCATAGCGGCTTGGAAATATGGCTTGCGGCACGTGTTGGCATGTGCCAATGGCACGTGCGGCCATGTTGACCTAGTTGCAAGTCTTGCAAACCTAGGGCGCTATGTTGGGCGTGGGCCAAAGGCATAGCGGCTTGGAAATATGGCTTGCGACACGCGTTGGCATGTGCCAATGGCACGTGCGGCCATGTTGACCTAGTTGCAAGTCTTGCAAACCTAGGGCGCTATGTTTGGCGTGGGCCCAAGGCATAACGGCTTAGAAATATGGCTTGCGGCACGTGTTGGCATGTGCTAATGGCACGTGCGGCCATATTGACCTAGTTGCAAGTCTTGCAAACCTAGGGCGCTATGTTTGGCGTGGGCCCAAGGCATAGCGGCTTAGAAATATGGCTTGCGGCACGTGTTGGCATGTGCCAATGGCACGTGCGGCCATGTTGACCTAGTTGCAAGTCTTGCAAACCTAGGGCGCTATGTTTGGCGTGGGCCAAAGGCATAGCGGCTTGGAAATATGGCTTGCGACACGCGTTGGCATGTGCCAATGGCACGTGCGGCCATGTTGACCTAGTTGCAAGTCTTGCAAACCTAGGGCGCTATGTTTGGCGTGGGCCAAAGGCATAGCGGCTTGGAAATATGGCTTGCGGCACGTGTTGGCATGTGCCAATGGCACGTGCGGCCATGTTGACCTAGTTGCAATTCTTGCAAACCTAGGGCGCTATGTTGGGCGTGGGCCAAAGGCATAGCGGCTTGGAAATATGGCTTGCGACACGCGTTGGCATGTGCCAATGGTACGTGCGACCATGTTGACCTAGTTGCAAGTCTTGCAAACCTAGGGCGCTATGTTTGGCGTGGGCCCAAGGCATAGCGGCTTAGAAATATGGCTTGCGGCACGTGTTGGCATGTGCCAATGGCACGTGCGACCATGTTGACCTAGTTGCAAGTCTTGCAAACCTAGGGCGCTATGTTTAGCGTGGGCCAAAGGCATAGCGGCTTGGAAATATGGCTTGCGGCACGTGTTGGCATGTGCCAATGGCACGTGCGGCCATGTTGACCTAGTTGCAAGTCTTGCAAACCTAGGGCGCTATGTTTGGCGTGGGCCCAAGGCATAACGGCTTAGAAATATGGCTTGCGGCACGTGTTGGCATGTGCCAATGGCACGTGTTGGCATGTGCCAATAGCACATGCGGCCATGTTGACCTAGTTGCAAGTCTTACAAACCTAGGGCGCTATGTTTGGCGTGGGCCCAAGGCATAGCGGCTTAGAAATATGGCTTGCGGCACGTGTTGGCATGTGCCAATGGCACGTGCGGCCATGTTGACCTAGTTGCAAGTCTTGCAAACCTAGGGCGCTATGTTTGGCGTGGGCCAAAGGAATAGCGGCTTGGAAATATGGCTTGCGACACGCGTTGGCATGTGCCAATGGCACGCGCGGCCATGTTGACCTAGTTGCAAGTCTTGCAAACCTAGGGCGCTATGTTGGGCGTGGGCCCAAGGCATAGCGGCTTGGAAATATGGCTTGCGACACGTGTTGGCATGTGCCAATGACACGTGCGACCATGTTGACCTAGTTGCAAGTCTTGCAAACCTAGGCGCTATGTTTGGCGTGGGCCAAAGGCATAGCGGCTTGGAAATATGGCTTGCGGCACGTGTTGGCATGTGCCAATGGCACGTGCGGCCATGTTGACCTAGTTGCAAGTCTTGCAAACCTAGGGCGCTATGTTGGGCGTGGGCCAAAGGCATAGCGGCTTGGAAATATGGCTTGCGACACGCGTTGGCATGTGCCAATGGCACGTGCGGCCATGTTGACCTAGTTGCAAGTCTTGCAAACCTAGGGCGCTATGTTTGGCGTGGGCCCAAGGCATAACGGCTTAGAAATATGGCTTGCGGCACGTGTTGGCATGTGCCAATGGCACGTGCGGCCATATTGACCTAGTTGCAAGTCTTGCAAACCTAGGGCGCTATGTTTGGCGTGGGCCCAAGGCATAGCGGCTTAGAAATATGGCTTGCGGCACGTGTTGGCATGTGCCAATGGCACGTGCGGCCATGTTGACCTAGTTGCAAGTCTTGCAAACCTAGGGCGCTATGTTTGGCGTGGGCCAAAGGCATAGCGGCTTGGAAATATGGCTTGCGACACGCGTTGGCATGTGCCAATGGCACGTGCGGCCATGTTGACCTAGTTGCAAGTCTTGCAAACCTAGGGCGCTATGTTTGGCGTGGGCCAAAGGCATAGCGGCTCGGAAATATGGCTTGCGGCACGTGTTGGCATGTGCCAATGGCACGTCTTGGCCATGTTGACCTAGTTGCAATTCTTGCAAACCTAGGGCGCTATGTTGAGCGTGGGCCAAAGGCATAGCGGCTTGGAAATATGGCTTGCGACACGCGTTGGCATGTGCCAATGGTACGTGCGACCATGTTGACCTAGTTGCAAGTCTTGCAAACCTAGGGCGCTATGTTTGGCGTGGGCCCAAGGCATAGCGGCTTAGAAATATGGCTTGCGGCACGTGTTGGCATGTGCCAATGGCACGTGCGACCATGTTGACCTAGTTGCAAGTCTTGCAAACCTAGGGCGCTATGTTTGGCGTGGGCCAAAGGCATAGCGGCTTGGAAATATGGCTTGCGGCACGTGTTGGCATGTGCCAATGGCACGTGCGGCCATGTTGACCTGGTTGCAAGTCTTGCAAACCTAGGGCGCTATGTTTGGCGTGGGCCAAAGGCATAGCGGCTTGGAAATATGGCTTGCGACACGCGTTGGCATGTGCCAATGGCACGTGCGGCCATGTTGACCTAGTTGCAAGTCTTGCAAACCTAGGGCGCTATGTTTGGCGTGGGCCCAAGGCATAACGGCTTAGAAATATGGCTTGCGGCACGTGTTGGCATGTGCCAATGGCACGTGTTGGCATGTGCCAATAGCACGTGCGGCCATGTTGACCTAGTTGCAAGTCTTGCAAACCTAGGGCGCTATGTTTGGCGTGGGCCCAAGGCATAGCGGCTTAGAAATATGGCTTGCGGCACGTGTTGGCATGTGCCAATGGCACGTGCGGCCATGTTGACCTAGTTGCAAGTCTTGCAAACCTAGGGCGCTATGTTTGGCGTGGGCCAAAGGCATAGCGGCTTGGAAATATGGCTTGCGACACGCGTTGGCATGTGCCAATGGCACGCGCGGCCATGTTGACCTAGTTGCAAGTCTTGCAAACCTAGGGCGCTATGTTGGCGTGGGCCAAAAGGCATATCGGCTTGGAAATATGGCTTGCGACACGTGTTGGCATGTGCCAATGACACGTGCGGCCATGTTGACCTAGTTGCAAGTCTTGCAAACCTAGGGCGCTATGTTGGCGTGGCCCAAAGGCATAGCGGCTTGGAAATATGGCTTGCGGCACGTGTTGGCATGTGCCAATGGCACGTGCGGCCATGTTGACCTAGTTGCAAGTCTTGCAAACCTAGGGCGCTATGTTTGGCGTGGGCCAAGGCATAGCGGCTTAGAATACTGCTTGCGGCACGTGTTGGCATGTGCCAATGGCACGTGCGGCCATGTTGACCTAGTTGCAAGTCTTGCAAACCTAGGGCGCTATGTTTGGCGTGGGCCAAAGGCATAGCGGCTCGGAAATATGGCTTGCGGCACGTGTTGGCATGTGCCAATGGCACGTGCGGCCATGTTGACCTAGTTGCAAGTCTTGCAAACCTAGGGCGCTATGTTTAGCGTGGGCCAAAGGCATAGCGGCTTGGAATTTGGCGTTGTTGCCATGGTGCGCTAGGGTGCGACTTGGTTTGGCATGGTTGCCATGGTGCGCGAGTGCGGCTTGGTTTGGCATGGTTGCCATGGTGCGCGGTGATGCGGCTTGGCATGGTTGCCATGGTCTTGTGTGCGGCTTGGTTTGGCATGGTTGCCATGGTGCGCGATGATATGCGGCTTGGTTTGGCATGGTTGCCATGGTGCGCGAGGGTGCGGCTTGGTTTGGCATGGTTGCCATGGTGCGCAGAGTGCGACTTGGTTTAGCATGGTTGCCATGGTGCGCGATGATGCGGCTTGGTTTGGCATGGTTGCCATGGTGCGCAGAGTGCGGCTTGGTTTGGCATGGTTGCCATGGTGCGCAGATATGCGGCTTGGTTTGGCATGGTTGCCATGGTGCGCGATATGCGGCTTGGTTTAGCATGGTTGCCATGGTGCGCGATATGCGGCTTGGTTTTAGCATGGTTGCCATGGTGCGCAGTATGCGGCTTGGTTTTGGAATTAGGGTTACGTATTTGAAAACCCTAATCTGGTATTTTGAAAAAAATACCCTATTAATTATTTACACCTGAGTTAAATGCTCTTAGTTAATGTGTTGCGGGTAACACTAGGTCATGGGGTTTTACGATTTTACCCCTTGTCTAAAATCCACCATCAACATTAAGTCCCCAGCTAGCTCGGAACATGGGCTTTGTTGCGAGGTAAGCATAAGATGGTGACAAACTATTAACAAAGAAACCGTAAAGAAAATTGAAGGAGGCTCGTCGACCTTTTATAAATAGGATTTGGAATCCTTGCCTCTGGTAGTTTTGCACAAATCGGGAGAGGTCGGCACAATTGGTGGGCCGATGCGGCTTAGGCGACGTTAGGAAGTTGGTGTGAGTTGGGAAACCGAGTGGGGTATTGGCGGCGGGACCGGCGCAAAGTGTAGAAGCCGTGCGTGCCTGCAGTTGGCGCAATTGGTGGGGCCGGTGCAGCTTGGGCGACGTTGGGAAGTTGGCCTGAGTTGGGAAGCTGAGTGTGCTAGCTGGTGGGACCGGCGCAAAGTGTAGAAGTCTTGCGTGCTTGCAGGCGTGACTTGTGCGACCATTGGGAGGTCGGTCTAATCTTGGAAACCATGCTTGCAGGCGTGACTTGGGCGGCATTGGGAAGTCGGCGCGATTGGTGGGGCGGTCCAACTTGGAAACCATGCTTGCGGGCGTGACTTGGGAAATGGCGTGTCTTTGGCTAACGAGTGTGCTAGGCGGTGAGACCGATGTAAACAAGGAGGGAGTTTCTTCCGATAGCAAAGTTTCCTTATCTTGCTTTCCTTCACGTGCGGCTTCAATTAGGGCATTATTCATGCTAAAATCTGAAGCGTTATGTCTCTCATTGCTTCCTTTCCTTTTTAAGGTTCCGTATTCATATCCAAAAAATAATAGCATCGTCTGCTCGTTTGAGAAAAGGGTTCTTCTTGTTGATTCCCCTTTTCCTTTGCTTTGCCGGTGCGTTTTCTTCTTCTTCCCCCCCCCTTTTTTTTGTTCTCGCCATCCTCTTTTTTATATGCGTGTATACAGGATGGAACTTGATCATCTTTCCATTTCTTGCGGTGTATGATGGGATCTTCCAGAGACGGCCGTGCCTTTAACCTTTTGGAAAAGGACTTCAGAATCGGTGGAGATCGATCTTCTTCTCTTGAGGAGGTATCGGTCGGGGTTGAATCTTTGTTCCATGAAGCTAATGAAATTATTAAGGACCTCCCTCCCACCTATCCCCACGAAGAACAGTGCATGTTCGGACTCCCTTGGGTTCGGTGGACGCGGAGGAGAACGCCATGATTCTCGATTTTGATGTGGATGAATCAACAAACGGAGGCGTCATGGTGGCGTATCTTTGGAATAGTTGTCGGGGAGGACACTGCTGCTTTCTTCTTGGTCGTTGCTTCGGGATGGGATGTTGAAGTCGCCGCATTGCTAAAACCGCTGAGTGGAACCTTTGTTGCCCGAAGGATTCTTTGGGAAAATGCTTGAAGATAGCTTTGCCCGAAGGGACTTGCGCTCCATCCTTCGAGGCTAGTTCCTCCTTTTGTTTTTCCGTTAGTTTGCTTAGTTCCCGATGTTTTTCCCTTTTTTTTTTTTTTTTAAACACATCTTTCCCTTCTTCTTCATGTCCAGCTCCCCATTCACATTTTTTGACAGTGTTCGTGCCGGTTGTTGCGCCGAGTCCCCATGACAGAATGGGGGAAGAAAAGGTCGGTTGCAGAAAAGGTTGCTCGGTCGGACTTACTTGCATTTGAAAATCATGGGCTAGCGCCAACGGGTCCTCTTCGGGCGCTTGGGTTCCTTTTAATAGCTCGTTGATGTGATAACCCGTGGGACGATTTGTTGGGAATCCCTTCGGGCAGGGATGTCGGCATAGGGTGTACGCCCAGTTTTGCCTTGTTGTCGAGCGCCCATAAGCGTCCCAAAATCATGTCATGATCCAGTTCTTTGACAATGTGGAACTTGCTGTGTGTTATAGCGTCTCCCATATCGATCTCTAGGTTGATCTAGCCATGCGCGTTCAAAGCCTCTCCTCTCAAGCTCTTAATCACAGACGGGAAATAGGTAGCGTCTTTCTTTGTAAATCCATTGCCTTTAGTGTCTTGAAAGTGATGATGTTGTGGTCAGAGGTCGTGTCGATGAGCGTGTCGTCAAGTTCAGTACCTCTTAAACGGGACGTGGTCAGCAGTCCCCAGTTCCCCGCTTTGCTTGTTTGGGAAGCTTGAGCCCTTGGCGTGGATTCCAAGGGGAGAAAAAGTCATTTGCCGGATACAACACGATTGAGAGCTGCGAAAATATCTTGGCGCTGAACCTTGGAGAGATAGAGAATTTCGCATATATGTCGCATCATGGATTGCACATGCGGTCTCGTGCACGGAGTCCCCCAGAGGAACCGCAGATTTTTATTGGTAGTGGGTCTCGATGCACTCTTTCGTCTCCTAGTTGGAGTTCTCCTGCTTCTATCCTTTCCTTGAAAATATGCTTTAATCTGTTGCAATCGCTAGTTGGGTGGTGAACGAACCTGTGGTAATGGCAATATTTGGGGTTTGCCATCTCAGTCTAGGCGGTGGCAGTCTGATGACATCATCTTGAACCCAGGCTTCTAGGAGGTCAATCACCTCCTCGATGGGGAATGGGAAATTAAGGATATTTCCTTGGCCTCACGATGCTTGCACAAGAGTTTTAGTGGCGATCTTCCGTTGCGAGGCTCCGTTGCGCCGGCGCTTCACGTTTCGGGGTGGCTCGTAGTTGCGGCTTTCCTTTTTCCTCTTTCGTTCACTATGTTCACGGAGGATGAGCCGGCATTAAATTGTTTCTTTGATGAGGCGCCTACTCCCGCGAGTTTCACGTGCGTCTTGATTCGAGTTGGCCTAGTCCTTTCCGATGTAATCTTTGTGCCGTTGTTGCGAGATCGTCCGGCGGCCTCATGGAGTTCGGAGAATGTTTGGAAACGCAAGTTTTCTAGCGGGCGCGTAGATCGGGACCATACCATTGATGCATGAGTTTACCAATTGTTGCTCGGTCACGTTTGGGTCGTGACGATCGAGTGCTTGAATCTCGAACCTTTGACGAAATCATTCGGATGTTCGTTATCCCACCGGTACATTCTTCCGAGGTCCGAAAAGGTAACTTGTTCGGACACGAAGAAATACTTCTGTAAAAAACGCGGTGACCATGCTACTCCGGTTGGGAATGCTTGTTCGGTGGGATCTTTGTTGTACCATGTATACGCCCTTAGGTAAGTGATTTTGAAAATTCCCTTAAACGAAGAACGTGATTATATTCATGTTCACCCAAGGATTCCAGGAAACGATAAACATGTTCGTGTGCATTCCCGGTACCATCATACAGGGTAAAGTGAGGGGAAGGGTACCCCCTTGGGAGAGGGATTCTCTGTATTTCGGACGGGTAAGGGGGTTGGTGATGATGTACATCGAACTCATCATGCTTGATTCGGTCACGTAGGAGTTGTTCCAAATCTTCTCTCGTGACGAAATTTGGTGGTTGATTTCTCTCCAACGGGACTCTAGTGCGAGTTTCTTCATCCGTGTGGCGTGCCTGCTTGCCGAGGTGCCAGCGTCGGGGTTGTTGGAGATGCTTCTAGGCGTCTACGGAGGATGCGACTCACGGGGTAGTCGCTCTGTCGGGGGTTTTGAGAAAGGTGAGCACCTCTTTTTGTGTTGAAACCATGTCTGTCTGGGCTCTGGCGAGCGTCTCCTGTCGTTCCATCAAATCGGCGATGGTGACTTAAGGGCGACTTCCTCTGGTCCCTCCGGCCTCTCGTCCCGTCGGCGGGGTAATTGGAGCCTTAGTTGTCGGAGCGCCATCTTTGAAGAATCATTCGGGGTCGCGGTGGCGGCCCTAGCCCTGGTGACCGGGGCGTGACACCAAGAGATATTCTCGTTGCCGTGATTAGAGGGTTGTGCGACGAGACGCGAGAGGCAGCGGCTCTCACCCCGGTGATAGGCGGTGTTACACTTAAAGGAGTGCATTCGATGTTCTTTGTTGTCATTTGGTGAAATAACAATGTTATGGGGGAGACGCCAACATCAGGGATGCGTTCTGCGTTGATGTTCTCGGCAGCCGCTCCAGATCTGAGTTCCACCATGTTGGGATTTGACGTTCGGAAAACGAAATGAGGAGTTGGAGTTGATATTGTAGCCGATAGATCAATCCTCCCACTGTGGTCGCCAATTGTTTATGGGTGAAAATCGTTTCTGCTGATTTCGGTAATTTCGGTGGGTGAGTGAGAAACTGATTCAAACCCTAAACAAATGTGCTTTGCGTGAGCACTTTATAGATTCAAGAGATCGATCTGTACAAGTCCGGCCTAAACCAAGAAATGGCCGTTCCGGACTTGCTTCGGTCACAAAGTGGAGGAGAAGGGTTGATTTGGGGAGGGAAGCAAAGAAAGGTGTTGAGGAGAGTAGTATCTCGACTTGTATCGAAAGTGAAAGCTTAGGAAGCTTGCAAGAGATAGAAGCTTTTGGGAGAGCTTGCAAAGTTGCCTTTCGAGAGTGTAAGTGTAGTATATTTCTCTGACCGAGACTTGTTGTCCGGTGGAAATAGGTAAGACCTATTTATACAAGTCGAGATTGAAACGTACCACTGCCTCATGAAGGAAGAGAGTAAAGGGTGAAATAATGGGAGGAGGTGGTAACCGCATGGTTTAATGGGTGAAAACGTTTTTCACCATTATTTCCTCTTTTATTTGACCGCTTTATTCCTTTTCACGCTTTCTTAATGTGAGCGTAGTGTACGCCGTACATCTTGTGACCGCCAAACCAAAACCCTAAAAAAGCATCCCCGGTTTGTGTCGATGTCTCGAGTGTAAGTTGCATCTTGAGTGCAAGTGGCGCCGCTAGTGGCGAGTGTGGCATGTGCAGAATGCCTTGGTGGTAGGTTGCACGGTTTGCAAGTTAGGTTACCAGCGTGTGTGTTTGGCATGTGCCAATGGCATGTGCGGAATGCCTTGGTGGTAGGTTGCACGGTTTGCAAGTTAGGCTACCAGCGTGTGTGTTTGGCATGTGTGGAATGCCTTGGTGGTAGGTTGCACGGTTTACAAGTTAGGCTACCCGGCGTGTGTGTTTAGAATGTGCCAATGGCATGTGCGGAATGCCTTGGTGGTAGGTTGAACGGTTTGCAAGTTAGGCTACCGGCGTGTGTGTTTGGCATGTGCCAATGGCACGTGCGGCCATGTTGACTTAGTTGCAAGTCTTGCAAACCTAGGGCGCTATGTTTGGCGTGGGCCCAAGGCATAGCGGCTTAGAAATATGGCTTGCGGCACGTGTTGGCATGTGCCAATGGCACGTGCGGCCATGTTGACCTAGTTGCAAGTCTTGCAAACCTAGGGCGCTATGTTTGGCATGGGCCAAAGGCATAGCGGCTCGAAAATATGGCTTGCGGCACGTGTTGGCATGTGCCAATGGCACGTGCGGCCATGTTGACCTAGTTGCAAGTCTTGCAAACCTAGGGCGCTATGTTGGGCATGGGCCAAAGGCATAGCGGCTTGGAAATATGGCTTGCGACACGCGTTGGCATGTGCCAATGGTACGTGCGGCCATGTTGACCTAGTTGCAAGTCTTGCAAACCTAGGGCGCTATGTTTGGCGTGGGCCAAAGGCAAAGCGACTCGGAAATATGGCTTGCGGCACGTGTTGGCATGTGCCAATGGCACGTGCGGCCATGTTGACCTAGTTGCAAGTCTTGCAAACCTAGGGCGCTATGTTTGGCGTGGGCCAAAGGCATAGCGGCTTAGAAATACGGCTTGCGGCACGTGTTGGCATGTGCCAATGGCACGTGCGGCCATGTTGACCTAGTTGCAAGTCTTGCAAACCTAGGGCGCTATGTTTAAGCGTGGGCCAAAGGCATAGCGGCTCGGAAATATGGCTTGCGGCACGTGTTGGCATGTGCCAATGGCACGTGCGGCCATGTTGACCTAGTTGCAAGTCTTGCAAACCTAGGGCGCTATGTTTAGCGTGGGCCAAAGGCATAGCGGCTTGGAATTTAGGCGTTGTTGCCATGGTGCGCGAGGTACGGCTTGGTTTGGCATGGTTGCCATGGTGCGCAGAGTGCGGCTTGGTTTGGCATGGTTGCCATGGTGCGCGATATGCGGCTTGTCATGGTTGCCATGGTGCGCAGAGTGCGGGTTGGTTTGGCATGGTTGCCATGGTCGCGCGAGTATGCGGCTTGGTTTGGCATGGTTGCCATGGTGCGCGAGGTGCGGCTTGGTTTGGCATGGTTGCCATGGTGCGCAGAGTGCGACTTGGTTTGGAATGGTTGCCATGGTGTGCAGTATGCGGCTTGGTTTGGCATGGTTGCCATGGTGCGCAGAGTGCGGCTTGGTTTGGCATGGTTGCCATGGTGCGCAGTATGCGGCTTGGTTTGGCATGGTTGCCATGGTGCGCGAGTGCGGCTTGGTTTGGCATGGTTGCCATGGTGCATGTATGCGGCTTGGTTTGGCATGGTTGCCATGGTGCGCAGAGTGCGACTTGGTTTGGAATGGTTGCCATGGTGTGCGTATGCGGCTTGGTTTGGCATGGTTGCCATGGTGCGCGAGTGCGGCTTGGTTTGGCATGGTTGCCATGGTGCGCGATATGCGGCTTGTTTGGCATGGTTGCCATGGTGCGCAGTGCGGCTTGGTTTGGCATGGTTGCCATGGTCGCGATATGCGGCTTGGTTTGGCATGGTTGCCATGGTGCGTGATATCACGGCTTGGTTTAGCATGGTTGCCATGGTGCGCGGATATGCGGCTTGGTTTTAGCATGGTTGCCATGGTGCGCGATATGCGGCTTGGTTTTGGAATTAGGGTTACGTGTTTGAAAACCCTAATCTGGTATTTTGAAAAAATACCCCTATTAATTATTTACACACAGTTAAATGCTCTTAGTTAATGTGTTGCGGGTAACACTAGGTCATGGGGTTTTACGATTTTACCCCTTGTCTAAAATCCACCATCAACAGCTTCCTGAACTTGATAGATCCACATATTATCATCTCGTTCATTTCATGATTTGTGGATTTGGTTACGTTGCTGCGACTAATGAGTACAAAGTTGTTAAATAAGATTTTTTACCCAGTACTGATATTTAAAGACCTAAAATGACTCGGGAGTTCCACCTGCATCTATGCTCTCAGTTACTGAACCACGAAGAGGTTTGCTATATCTCATACGAATATGCATATAATCGTGCCCAAACCGTTGAGTACTTTGAGGAAATTAACAGGGGTTAATGTTAACAGGTTTGCTATATCTCTCAGTAAGGACCTCTGTAAAGCTGGTGACTTGCGTGGAAGTCGTAAATGGAACACTCCTCGTCTTGTATGGCTTCACACAAGGCGTACCGCCTTTCTCAAGGCGTAGTCACAATCAATGCATCCCAGACGACCTCAGGGTGATATTTTTGAGCTTTTTCACTACTACAGTAAAAACTCCATATATTGATACTCCATATATTAATAAACTCTATATATTAATAAAAAATCATGGTCCCAACTTGGGCCAGTTATAAATAGTGATAAACTCCATATTTTAATATTAATATATTTTTTTAGTCCCACCTCTTGATGGTGGATTTTAGACAAGGGGTAAAATCGTAAAACCCCATGACCTAGTTTACCCGCAACACATTAACTAAGAGCATTTAACTCAGGTGTAAATAATTAATAGGGGTATTTTTTTCAAAATACCGGTTAGGGTTTTCAACCGTAACCCTAATTCCAAAACCAAGCCGCATCTGCGCACCATGGCAACCATGCCAAACCAAGCCGCATCTTCTGCGCACCATGGCAACCATGCAAAACCAAGCCGCATCTTCACGCACCATGGCAACCATGCCAAACCAAGCCGCACTCTGCGCACCATGGCAACCATGCCAAACCAAGCCGCACTCTGCGCACCATGGCAACCATGCAAAACCAAGCCGCATCTTTGCGCACCATGGCAACCATGCCAAACCAAGCCGCATCTTGCGCACCATGGCAACCATGCCAAACCAAGCCGCATACCGCTCGCCATGGCAACCATGCCAAACCAAGCCGCATCTCACGCGCACCATGGCAACCATGCCAAAACTAAGCCGCATCATGCGCACCATGGCAACCATGCCAAACCAAGCCGCACTGCGCACCATGGCAACCATGCCAAACCAAGCCGCATATCGCGCACCATGGCAACCATGCCAAACCAAGCCGCACTCTGCGCACCATGGCAACCATGCCAAACCAAGCCGCACCGTGCGCACCATGGCAACCATGCCAAACCAAGCCGCATCACAGCACCATGGTAACCATGCCAAACCAAGCCGCACTCTGCGCACCATGGCAACCATGCCAAACCAAAGCCGCATACTGCGCACCATGGCAACCATGCCAAACCAAGCCGCACTCTGCGCACCATGGCAACCATGCCAAACCAAGCCGTACCCTGCGCACCATGGCAACAACGCCATATTTCCGAGCCGCTATGCCTTTGGCCCACGCCCAACGTAGCGCCCTAGGTTTGCAAGACTTGCAACTAGGTCAACATGGCCGCACGTGCCATTGGCACATGCCAACACGTGTCGCAAGCCATATTTCCAAGCCGCTATGCCTTTGGCCCACGCCCAACATAGCGCCCTAGGTTTGCAAGACTTGCAACTAGGTCAACATGGCCGCACGTGCCATTGGCACATGCCAACGCTGCGCCGAAGCCATATTTCTAAGCCGCTATGCCTTTGGCCCACGCTAAACATAGCGCCCTAGGTTTGCAAGACTTGCAACTAGGTCAACATGGCTGCACGTGCCATTGGCACATGCCAACGCGTGTCGCAAGCCATATTTCTAAGCCGCTATGCCTTTGGCCCACGCCAAACATAACGCCCTAGGTTTGCAAGACTTGCAACTAGGTCAACATGGCCGCACGTGCCATTGGCACATGCCAACGCGTGCCGCAAGCCATATTTCTAAGCCGCTATGCCTTTGGCCCACGTCCAACATAGCGCCCTAGGTTTGCAAGACTTGCAACTAGGTCAACATGGCCGCACGTGCCGCAAGCCATATTTCTAAGCCGCTGTGCCTTGGGCCCACGCCAAACATAGCGCCCTAGGTTTGCAAGACTTGCAACTAGGTCAACATGGCCGCACTTGCCATTGGCACATGCCAACACGTGCCGCAAGCCATATTTCTACGCCGCTATGCCCTTGGCCCACGCCCAACATAGCGCCCTAGGTTTGCAAGACTTGCAACTAGGTCAACATGGCCGCACGTGCCGCAAGCCATATTTCTAAGCCGCTATGCCTTTGGCCCACGCCCAACATAGCGCCCTAGGTTTGCAAGACTTGAAACTAGGTCAACATGGCCGCACGTGCCATTGGCACATGCCAACACATGCCGCAAGCCATATTTCTAAGCCGCTATGCCTTGGGCCCACGCCAAACATAGCGCCCTAGGTTTGCAAGACTTGCAACTAGGTCAACATGGCCGCACGTGCCATTGGCACATGCCAACACGTGCCGCAAGCCATATTTCTAAGCCGCTATGCCTTGGGCCCACGCTAAACATAGCGCCCTAGGTTTGCAAGACTTGCAACTAGGTCAACATGGCCGCACGTGCCATTGGCACATGCCAACACGTGCCGCAAGCCATATTTCTAAGCCGCTATGCCTTTGGCCCACGCTAAACATAGCGCCCTAGGTTTGCAAGACTTGCAACTAGGTCAACATGGCCGCACACGCCATTGGCACATGCCAAACACACACGCTGGTAGCCTAACTTGCAAACCGTGCAACCTACCACCAAGGCATTCTGCACATGCCAAACACACACGCTGGTAGCCTAACTTGCAAACCGTGCAACCTACCACCAAGGCATTCCGCACATGCCAAACACACACGCTGGTAGCCTAACTTGCAAACCGTGCAACCTACCACCAAGGCATTCCGCACATGCCAAACACACACGCTGGTAGCCTAACTTGCAAACCGTGCAACCTACCACCAAGGCATTCCGCACATGCCATTGGCACATGCCAAACACACACGCTGGTAACCTAACTTGCAAACCGTGCAACCTACCACCAAGGCATTCCGCACATGCCATTGGCACATGCCACACGCGCCACTAGCAGCGCCACTTGCACTCAAGATGCAACCAACACTCGAGACATCGACACAAACCGGGGATGCTTCTTTAGGGTTTTGGTTTAACAGTCACAAAGATGCAACGTACACTACGCTCACATTAAGAAAGCGTGAAAAGGAATAAAGCGGTCAAATAAAAGAGGAAATAATGGTGAAAAACGTTTTTCGCCCATTAAACCATGCGGTTACCACCTCCTCCCATTATTTCACCCTTTACTCTCTTCCTTCATGAGGCCAGGGTACGTTTCAATCTCGACTTGTATAAATAGGTCTTACCTATTTCCACCAGACAACAAGTCTCGGTCAGGAGAAGTATACTACACTTACACTCTCATAAAGGCAACTTTGCAAGCTCTCCCAAAAGCTTCTATCTCTTGCAAGCTTCCTAAGCTTTCACTTTCTGATACAAGTCTAGATACTACTCTCCTCAACACCTTTCTTTGCTTCCCTCCCCAAATCAACCCTTCTCCTCCACTTTGTGACCGAAGCAAGTCTGGAACGGCCATTTCTTGGTTTAGGCCGGACTTGTGCGATTTCGATCTCTCGAATCTACAAAGTGCTCACGTGCAACACATTTGTTTAGGGTTTGAATCAATTTCTCACTCACCCACCGAAATTACCGAAATCGCCAGAAACGATTTTCACCCATAAACAATTGGCGACCACAAATGGAGGATTGATCTATCGGCTACAATATCAACTCCAACTCCTCATTTCGTTTTCCGAACGTCAAATCCCAACATGGTGGAACTCAGATCTGGAGCGGCTGCCGAGAACATCAACGCAGAACGCATCCCTGATGTTGGCGTCTCCCCCATAATATTGTTACTTCACCAAATGACAACGAACATCGAATGCACTCCCTTAAGTGTAACACCGCCTATCACTGGGGCGATCCCGCTGCCTCCTCTAGCGTCTCTGCATAACCATCTAATCACGGCAACGAGAATATCTCTTCGGGTGTCACGCCCCGATCACCGAGGGGCTAGGGCCGCCACCGCGACCCCGAATGCTTCTTCCAGCATGGCGCCTCCGACAAATAAGGCTCCAATTACCCCGCCGACGGGACGAGATACCGGAGGGACCAGAGGAAGTCGCCCTTACGTCACCATCGCCGATCTGATGGAACGACAGGAGACGCTCGCCAGAGCCCAGACAGACATGGTTTCAACACAAAAGGAGGTGCTCACCTTTCTCAAAACCCTGACAGAGCGACTACCCAGTGAGTCGCATCCTCCAGAGACGCCTAGAAGCATCTCCAACAACCCTGACGCTGGCACCTCGGCAGGGCACGCCTCCACGGATGAAGAAACTCGCACTAGAGTCCCGTTGGAGAGAAATCAACCACCAAATTTCGTCACGAGAGAAGATTTGGAACAATTCCTACGTGACCGAATAAAGCATGACGAGTTCGATGTACATCATCACCAACCCCCTTACCCGTCCGAAATACAGAGAATCCCTCTCCCAAGGGGGTACTCTTCCCCTCAATTTACCCTGTATGATGGTACCGGGAATGCACGCGAACATGTTTCTCGTTTCTTGGAATCCTTGGGTGAACATGAATATAATCACGTTCTTCGTTTAAGGGAATTTTCAAAATCACTTACCGGAAGGGCGTATACATGGTACAACAGCATCCCACCGAACAAAGATTCCCAACCGGAGTAGCATGGTCACCGCGTTTTACAGAAGTATTTCTTCGTGTCCGAACAAGTTACCTTTTCAGACCTCGGGAGAATGTATCGGTGGGATAACGAACATCCGAATGATTTCGTCAAAAGGTTCGGGGTTCAAGCACTCATCGTCACGAACCAAACGTGACCGAGCAACAATTGGTAAACGCATGCATCAATGGTATGGTCCCGATCTACACGCGCCTGCTAGAAAACTTGCGTTTCCAAACATTCTCCGAACTCCATGAGGCCGCGGGACGATCTGCAACAACGGCACCGGCATTAATTGGAAAGGACTAGGCCAACTCGAATCAAGACGCACGTGAAACTCGCGGGAGTAGGCGCCTCATCAGAAACAATTTAATGCCTACTCATCCTCCGTGAACATAGTGAACGAAAGAGAAAAGGAAAGCCGCAACTACGAGCCACCAGTAAACGTGAAGCGTCGGGCGCAACGGAGCCCTCGCAACGGAAGATCGCCACTAAAACTCTTGTGCAAAGCATCGTGAGGCCGAAGGAAATATCCTTGATTTCCCATTCCCCATCGAGGAGGTGATTGACCTCCTAGAAGCCCGGGTTCAAGATGATGTCATCGATTGCCACCGCCTGTACGTCCACCAACCGAGGCCGAGATGGCAAACCCCAAATACGCCATTACCACAAAGTTCGTTCACCACCCGACTAGCGATTGCAACAGATTAAAGCATATTTTCAAGGAAAGGATAGAAGCGGGAGAACTCCAACTAGGAGACGAAAGAGTGCATGAGACCCACTCCCAATAAGAAACTGCGGTTCCTGCGGGGACTCCGTGCACGAGACTGTGCAATCCATGATGCGACATATATGCGAAATTCTCTATCTCTCCAAGGTTCGGCGCCAATATATTTTCGCAGCTCTCAATCGTGTTGTATCCTGCAAACGGCTTTTCTCCCCTCGGAATCCACGCCAAGGGCTCAAGCTTCCCAAACAAGCGAGCGGAGAACTGGGGACTGCTGACCACGTCCCGTCTAAGAGGTACTGAACTTGACAACACGCTCATCGACACGACCTCTGACCACAACATCATCACTTTCAAGACACTAAAGGCAGCCGGATTTACAAAGCAAGACGCTACCTATTTCCCGTATGTGATTAAGAGCTTGAGAGGAGAGGCTTTGAACGCACATGGCTACATCAACCTAGAGATCGAGATGGGAGACGCTATAACGCACAGCAAGTTCCATATTGTCAAAGAACTAGATCATGACATGATTTTGGGACGCTTATGGGCGCTCGAAAACAAGGAAAATCTGGGCGTACACCCTCTCGCCGACATCCCCGCCGAAGGGATTCCCAACAAATCGTCCCACGGGTTATCACATCAACGAGCTATTAAAGGAACCCAAGCATCCGAAGAGGACCCGTTGGCGCTAGCCCATGATTTTCAAATGCAAGTAAGTCTGACCGAGCAACCTTTTCTGCGACCGACCTTTTCTTCCCCCATTCTGTCATGGGGACTCGGCGCAACAACCGGCACGAACGCTGTCAAAAAATGTGAATGGGGAGCTGGACCATTCGAAAACTTTGCAAGAAGCTTGGAAGCTTCTGGCGAAACCAACGAAGCCAAGGCTCAAATGGTTACACGACGTCTGAACCCGTTTTCAATCGGAGATGTAGTGGTTAAGGAAAGCTCGTTTCAAGTTGGGAGGATGACAGTAAAGATGGATTTGCCCGAGGAAGGTGAAGGCGAGCTGTACCTGGTTGCGGAGACCCTTTTGGGAGGATATTGCAAGCTCATCAATACCGACACACCTGAAGGCGTGATAGTTCACTCGCGATGGATCAAGGAATCCAATCCCTAAAATGCTGTATTTCCCAATCACTCCCATTTTCAGTACTTCCTTTGAATCATTCCTCTTAATAGCTATACTTCCCCAGGATGAATACACCGTTTGTATTTTTTCCCTGGAGACCTACCCTTTTGTCAAAAAAAAAAAAAAAAAAAAAAAAAAAAAATAAATATATATCTCTTCCCGAGCGAATCCTTCAGATATCAGAGAAATACATCAGAAGAACCCAGAAAACCATTGCAGAGCCATCATACCACAACCCCTTTCAAAAAAATATATATGAAGCAAAAGGTTTACTGATGAAGAAGAAGGGAAAGATGTGTTTACAAAAAAAAAGAAGGGAAAAACATCGGGGAACTAAGCGGCTAACGTAAAAGAAAAAAAAGGAGGAACTAGCCCTCGAAGGATGGAGCGCAAGTCCCTTCGGGCAAAGCTATCTTCAAGCATTTCCCCAAAGAATCCTTCGGGCAACAAAGGTTCCACTCAGGGTTTTAGCAATGGCGACCTCAACATCCCATCCCGAAGCGACCACGATGAGCAGCGTGTCCTCCCGACAACTATTCCAAAGATACGCCACCATGACGCCTCCGTTTGTTGATTCATCCACATCAAAATCGAGAATCATGGCGTTCTCCTCCGCGTCCACCGAACCCAAGGGAGTCCGAACATGCACTGTTCTTCGTGGGGATAGGTGGGAGGGAGGTCCTTAATAATTTCATTAGCTTCATGGAACAAAGATTCAACCCCGACCGATACCTCCTCAAGAGAAGAAGATCGATCTCCACCGATTCTGAAGTCCTTTTCCAAAAGGTTAAATACACGGCCGTCTCTGGAAGATCCCATCATACACTGCAAGAAATGGAAAGATGATCAAGTTCCATCCTGTCTACACGCATATAAAAAAGAGGATGGCGAGAACAAAAAAAAAAAAAAAAAAAAAAAAAGAAGAAGAAAACGCACCTAAGCAAAGCAAAGGAAAAGGGGAATCAACAAGAAGAACCCTTTTCTCAAACGAGGAGACGATGCTATTATTTTTTGGATATGTATACGGAACCTTAAAAAGGGAAAGGAAGCAATGAGAGACATAACGCTTCCAGATTTTAGCATGAATAATGCCCCAATTGAAGCCGCACGTGAAGGAAAGCAAGATAAGGAAACTTTGCTATCGGAAGAAACTCCCTCCTTGTTTACATCGGTCTCACCAGCTAGCACATTCAGTTAGCCAGCACACGCCATTTCCCAAGTCACGCCTGCAAACATGGTTTCCAAGATTAGACCGACCTCCCAATGGTCGCCCAAGTCACGCTTGCAAGCATGGTTTCCAAGATTAGACCGACCTCCCAATGGTCGCCCAAGTCACGCCCGCAAGCATGGTTTCCAAGATTAGACCGACCTCCCAATGGTCGCCCAAGACACGCCCGGTCGCAAGCATGGTTTCCAAGATTAGACCGGCCCCACCAATTGCGCCAACTTCCCAACGTCGCCCAAGCTGCACCGGCCCCACAAATTGTGCTAGCCTCCCGATTTGTGCAAAACTACCAGAGGCAAAGATTCGAAATCCTATTTATAAAAGGTCAGACAAGCCTCCTTCAATTTTCTTTACGGTTTGTTGCTAATAGTTTGTTACCATCTTATGCTTACCTCGCAACAAAGCCCCTGTTCCGAGCTAAGCAGGGGACTTAATGTTGATGGTGGATTTTAGACAAGGGGTAAAATCGTAAAACCCCATGACCTAGCGTTACCCGCAACACATTAACTAAGAGCATTTAACTCGGTGTAAATAATTAATAGGGGTATTTTTTCAAAATACCATTAGGGTTTTCAAATACGTAACCCTAATTCCAAAACCAAGCCGCATATCTGCGCACCATGGCAACCATGCCAAACCAAGCCGCATCTCATGCACCATGGCAACCATGCCAAAC
Organism: Papaver armeniacum; assembly: GCA_023531295.1. Taxonomy (NCBI): domain Eukaryota; kingdom Viridiplantae; phylum Streptophyta; class Magnoliopsida; order Ranunculales; family Papaveraceae; genus Papaver; species Papaver armeniacum. The sequence goes on along the minus strand of JAJJWW010005716.1, from coordinate 141,494 downwards.
CAACCCGCATACTGCGCCACATGGCAACCATGCCAAACCAAGCCGCACTCTGCGCACCATGGGAACCATGCCAAACCAAGCCGCACTCTGCGCACCATGGCAACCATGCAAAACCAAGCCGCATATTGCGCAGCATGGCAACCATGCCAAACCAAGCCGTATACTGCGCACCATGGAACCCATGCAAAACCAAGCCGCATCAAGCGGCGCCATGGCAACCATGCCAAACCAAGCCGCATATCTTTGCGCCATGGCAACAATGCCAAACCAAGCCGCATCTTTGCGCACCATGGCAACCATGCCAAACCAAGCCGCATCTCGCGCACCATGGCAACCATGCCAAACCAAGCCGCATCTCAAGGCGCACCATGGCAACCATGCCAAACCAAGCCGCACTCTGCGCACCATGGCAACCATGCCAAACCAAGCCGCATCTTGCGCACCATGGCAACCATGCCAAACCAAGCCGCACTCTGCGCACCATGGCAACCATGCCAAACCAAGCCGCATACTGCGCGCACCATGGCAACCATGCCAAACCAAGACGCATACTGCGCACCATGGCAACCATGCCAAACCAAGCCGCATACTGCGCACCATGGCAACCATGCCAAACCAAGCCGCATACTGCGCACCATGGCAACCATGCCAAACCAAGCCGCACTCTGCGCACCATGGCAACCATGCCAAACCAAGCCGTACCCTGCGCACCATGGCAACAACGCCATATTTCCGAGCCGCTATGCCTTTGGCCCACGCCCAACATAGCGCCCTAGGTTTGCAAGACTTGCAACTAGGTCAACATGGCCGCACGTGCCATTGGCACATGCCAACACGTGTCGCAAGCCATATTTCCAAGCCGCTATGCCTTTGGCCCACGCCCAACATAGCGCCCTAGGTTTGCAAGACTTGCAACTAGGTCAACATGGCCGCACGTGCCATTGGCACATGCCAACGCGTGCCGCAAGCCATATTTCTAAGCCGCTATGCCTTTGGCCCACGGCAAACATAGCGCCCTAGGTTTGCAAGACTTGCAACTAGGTCAACATGGCCGCACGTGCCATTGGCACATGCCAACGCGTGCCGCAAGCCATATTTCTAAGCCGCTATGCTTTTGGCCCACGCCAAACATAGCGCCCTAGGTTTGAAAGACTTGCAACTTGGTCAACATGGCCGCACGTGCCATTGGCACATGCCAACGGGTGCCGCAAGCCATATTTCTACGCCGCTATGCCTTTGGCCCACGTCCAACATAGCGCCCTAGGTTTGCAAGACTTGCAACTAGGTCAACATGGCCGCACGTGCCATTGGCACATGCCAACACGTGCCGCAAGCCATATTTCTAAGCCGCTCTGCCTTGGGCCCACGCCAAACCTAGCGCCCTAGGTTTGCAAGACTTGCAACTAGGTCAACATGGCCGCACGTGCCATTGGCACATGCCAACACGTGCCGCAAGCCATATTTCTAAGCCGCTATGCCTTTGGCCCACGCTAAACATAGCGCCCTAGGTTTGCAAGACTTACAACTAGGTCAACATGGCCGCACGCGCCATTGGCACATGCCAAACACACACGCTTCGTAGCCTAACTTGCAAACCGTGCAACCTACCACCAAGGCATTCCGCACATGCCAAACACACACGCTGGTAGCCTAACTTGCAAACCGTGCAACCTACCACCAAGGCATTCCGCACATGCCAAACACACACGCTTGGTAGCCTAACTTGCAAACCGTGTAACCTACAACCAAGGCATTCCGCACATGCCAAACACACACGCCGATAGCCTAACTTGCAAACTGTGCAACCTACCACCAAGGCATTCCGCACATGCCATTGGCACATGCCAAACACACACGCTGGTAACCTAACTTGCAAACCGTGCAACCTACCACCAAGGCATTCCGCACATGCCATTGGCACATGCCACACGCGCCACTAGCAGCGCCACTTGCACTCAAGATGCAACCAACACTCGAGACATCGACACAAACCGGGGATGCTTCTTTAGGGTTTTGGTTTAACGGTCACAAAGATGCACACGTACACTACGCTCACATTAAGAAAGCGTGAAAAGGAATAAAGCGGTCAAATAAAAGAGGAAATAATGGTGAAAAACGTTTTCGCCCATTAAACCATTCTAGCTTACCACCTCCTCCCATTATTTCACCCTTTACTCTCTTCCTTCATGAGGTCGTGGTACGTTTCAATCTCGACTTGTATAAATAGGTCTTACCTATTTCCACCAGACAACAAGTCTCGGTCAGGAGAAGTATACTACACTTACACTCTCTGAAAGGCAACTTTGCAAGCTCTCCCAAAAGCTTTTATCTCTTGCAAGCTTCCTAAGCTTTTACTTTCTGATACAAGTCGAGATACTACTCTCCTCAACACCTTTCTTTGCTTCCCTCCCCAAATCAACCCTTCTCCTCCACTTTGTGACCGAAGCAAGTCCGGGTACGGCCATTTCTTGGTTTAGGCCGACTTGTACAGATCGATCTCTCGAATCTACAAAGTGCTCACGTGCAGCACATTTGTTTAGGGTTTGAATCAATTTCTCACTCACCCACCGAAATTACCGAAATCAGCAGAAACGATTTTCACCCATAAACACCACCGTAAGGAATTTACCTCCATATATTAATATAATAGACATAATCGGAAAATTATAAATCTTGTTATACCAAAATTTAAGATAAAGAAAAATATGTATCTATAGTTTGAGAAAAGGATGTAATTTTAGATTGTTATCGCATCTTTTTTCGTTTACACATGCTTAAGACCTCGTTACTATGTGCACCTTCTTGTTGAAGCTAAAATATTTCCAACTTGTTAAGCATGTTTAAAGCTTCTTGTCGAGCAATTTTTTTTTTTTGGTATACCTCCATATATTAATAAACTCCATATATTAATAATTTTGTGAAATCCCAAGTCTATTAATATATGGAGTTTTTACTGTAGTTCTTTTTTCAAGCCAATGTTGGCAAGAAACGTGAACCAAAGAAACAACGAACAAACAAACAAAGGACTAAAAAACAAACAAAGGACTAAAATTCTTACCGCAAGTCTTGGTTTGACCTTTATTATTCCGTTCGTAATGTGTGAAGTCACATGGTTTAGAACCTCCATCAGTTTGCATCAATATAAAAAAAGAGCTTCCCAGAGAGAGAGAGAGAGAGAGAGAGAGAGAGAGAGAGAGAGAGAGAGAGAGAGAGAGAGAGAGAGAGAGAGAGAGAGAGAGAGAGAGAGAGAGAGAGAGAGAGAGAGAGAGAGAGAGAGAGAGAGAGAGAGAGAGAGAGAGAGAGAGAGAGAGAGAGAGAGAGAGAGAGAGAGAGAGAGAGAGAGAGAGAGAGAGAGAGAGAGAGAGAGAGAGAGAGAGAGAGAGAGAGAGAGAGAGAGAGAGAGAGAGAGAGAGAGAGAGAGAGAGAGAGAGAGAGAGAGAGAGAGAGAGAGAGAGAGAGAGAGAGAGAGAGAGAGAGAGAGAGAGAGACCTCGATGTCTTCTATGGTCAAACACTTAACTATTGGCCAAACCTAATTAAAACTGATTACTTAGGGTAATACCAAACCTAATGAGTTAGACAATTCATTGTAACCTATGACATACTAAAAATCTATATTTCCAATCTTGTCACCGGAGAACACATTCAACTTCCGGTTATTAACTGGTTGTTGGGCTCAAAACCGGCTATTGGATTCGATACAATCGTGCAAGTAATGATTACCAGGTCATTGTTCTGCGGAACAATGATGACCAAGATGTTTATGTGTAATACCTAGGAAGTGATACTGAGTGGAGATACCCAAAAACTGATAAAACCATTTGTACAACTGGAGTGTTGCGCAATCAGCGGGTGTTTTTGCAGGTGGAGCTCTTCACTGGATGGATTTCTATAGTATTATAGCTTTTGATTTGCAGCATGAGATCTTAGAATTTCTCCCAATACCCTCTTCTGTTGACCGTGGCGTCGGAGAACTCATGGTATTGGGAGGGAATTTGTGTGTTCTAGAAGTAGTTCCAAGTAAACATGTCACGACGATATGGGAATCAAATTATGCACAGGAACACCGCCGGTATGCCTCCTCTTGGGTTATGAAGCTTACCGTAGCATGGGATCGGGAAGACTGCAGCTGGGGCGACAAATGTATGTTGTGGTACAATGTTATTCTCTCTTGTTATGACACTGAAACTAGAACTTTGAAAAGCTAGATGATACTTTGAAGAAATTCATGGGTGATTGTACGACGCCGGTTTTTACCACCAATCGAGCAATTCCTCACGTGAATAGCCTTGTTTCGCTGAAAGGGATTATGAACACAAGGGGTGGAAAGAAAAGAAAAGCTCGTGAGGGAACAGAATTAAGAAAAAGTTATTGCTCTTAAGTTAATTACTCGAGTTATCTTCCGTTGTTTCTTTTGTTCTTTTTCTTTTACTGCTTTTAGAGTTCAATTGCAACCCAATAAATTCCTTCTCCTTTTTTATCTTTGCTTTTTCTAACATAAGTACCATATTCCAAATTTGAATGCTTAGGTCTGTAACATTAATATCAACAGTACCTCTTGCAGTTAGTTATGCGAGAAGTCAACTGTGAATCAACTACAAATAATTTAATCAGTCAGCTGGCTGTTAAATAATTTGATTGTGAGTGTTTGAAGGCTTAGAATGGCTCGGGGTGTTGCACCTGCATCTATGCTCTCAGTTACTGGAGCACGAAGAGGTTTGCTATATCATACAAATATGCATATATTCGTTCTCAAACCGTTGAGTATTTTGAGGAAGTTAAGAGGGCTTATTGTCAGTAAAGGACCTCTGTAAAGCTGGTGGAAGTCGCAAATGGAACACTCCTCAAGGCGTACCGTTTTGTATGGCTCTACTCAAGGCGCACCGCCGTTCCCCAGACGCAGTCACAATCACTGCTTCCCAGACAACCTCAGGCTGATATTTGGGAACTTTTGGCATTATCCAGTTTATTGTTCTTATTTATTCAGATTCATTATTTCTGTCAAACTTCTTGGATAGTTTTTAAGAAACGATCGATCAGTTGACCGTGAATGTTCCTAAACTTCCTGTGTCATGAAGTGTATTTTCTTGTACTGCCAGAGGTTCACATTTAACAAAACAATAAGGACATAGAGATGAAGTGAAGAGCGGGGGATGAATTTGGTTACACCATCAGCGGCGCCATCGATAGTTGGCAGTGTATGTGGATGACCACAAATGCATGGAAATCCATCCTTCACAGAGTACATAATTTATTTCTTCGAAATATCTGTTGGTGCTCCAAAGATATATTTCAACCTTATAGTTTTCTGGAGGTACTCGTCAGAGATGGTGATGATGATGGGAGGAGAATACGAGAGAGTAATTTGATGACTTCTGATGGGTGCCTCCAATCATAAAAGCTACTGCTTGTCAACATTGCATAAAACCTTTTCAAGCTTCCGCTTCTACGAGTAACCAAAGCAGAAAATTTTCCCTGTACATAAGAACAAAAGACTTCTTAATAGCCTGTCGATAACTCTGCTTTATACACGTTTCCATATCCTCCCGCACTGATGAAATATCAAAGGCTTCTGTTGCCTGATCAATTATGTCCTCCAAGACTATCTGTACATTGGATTGACCCGTCTCTTCGGATTTCCTACTATGTTGGCAAGCGAATGGCGGCGGCAAGAGACGTGTTTAGGTCAAAGGAAGTCTGAGATGGTCCTTATCTCTTGGCCAACCCTAAAAAAAAGTCATCAGGGTAATAAATAATATAGAGGGAGAGTTAGACACTTTTTTGATCGAAAGAGAAGATTTAATAAAAGAAGATCATGAGATTATAGCTTTTGATTTGGAGCATGAGATCTTTGATTTTCTCCCATTGATACCTTCTGTTGGCCATGGCATTACAGAACTCATGGTATTGGGAGGGAATTTGTGTGTTCTAGAAGTAGTTCCAAGTAAACATGTCACGACGATATGGGAATCAAATTATGCACAGGAACGCCGCTGGTATGCCTCCTCTTGGGTTATGAAGCTTACTATAGCATGGGATTGGGAAGACAGCAGCTGGGAGACAAATGTATGTTGTGGTACAATGCTATTCTCGCTTGTTATGACCCTGAAACTAGAACCTTGAGAAAGCTACTTGATACTTTGAAGAAATTCATGGGAGATTGTGCGCCTTCGGTTTATACCACCAATCGAGCAATTCCTCACGTGAATAGCCTTGTTTCGCTGAAAGCCATTATGGAGAGAAGAAGTGGAAAGAAACGAAAAGCTAGTAAGGGAACAGAATTAAGAAAACTCCCAGGTTAACTACTCGAGTTATCTTCGATTATTTTTTGTTTTTCCTTATTTTTCTGCTTCTAGATTGAGAAACAGAATACAATTCCCATTTCAGTATTGCATGATAAATAACGAGGTCCATTCACTTAAACAACAATAATAGCCGAAAAGCCCAAACACAAGAAGTCAACCAACAACCTGATCAATCCCCCCAACACCACTTACGAATACCCGACTTCATTAAAAGTGCTGAACCAAAGGTGTTATGTGCCTCTTCTGTGTGTTCTTGTACTAGTGGATAAACATGAGTGGTTATCTTGTAGTTATGGAAATAGGCAGTTATGTAGGTAGTTTCTTCTGGGATGCTATATATATGTCTTCCAATGTAATAATGAATACTATGAATTGAATTATGAAAATGTTGGAGTTCTTCTCTGATTAGGATATTGATTACATTCGAAGTAATCGATGGGAGGTCTGGTGTCCCTTGAATGATGCCGGAGGTATTGGTGTCCCTCTAATGAGACCACAACAATCGGTTCTTTGCCATTATCATCTTCACTTTGTATGCGAAATCAATACAGGTTATGCGAGTACATAACAACTGGTATCATAGCCAGCAATGGAGGACAATAACAGGATAAAGAAATTGGAGGATGAAGTCAAAAAAATAACAACACAACAAGAAGATATGAACAAGAGCATAAAAGAATTTTTTGTGTTAGAGTATAGGATTGGTAATAATAAATTATATGGAAAGTTTTAGTATTTAGGGTTATGTTTAGTGTTTGATATTTTTAGTATGAATTGATTTACAAGTATTAGTCTTGCACACCAAGTTATGGTGTGGCTATATATACCCTATGGATTCTCAATGTAATATATCCCATTCAATAATAGAATTCTCTTTTATCTTTATATCTTCTAGCTCTGACTTGGTATCATCGGGTTCGATCCGGACCTGTTGCCCACCTCGTTTTCTTTTTTAACCGGCGGCGGTAGTCTCCAATGCTACCGTCCGCTGGATCTTTCCTCCGCTGCAATATGATTAGCTTTTCTTATTAGGTTTTTATTTTATTTTTTAGGTTTCAAAAAAAAAAAAAAAAAAAAAAAAAAAAAGCGTCTGCGAGTTTTCTACCAAACCCTTATTTTTTTCATCACTACCAATAGCACCTCTTTTCTCCTTCTTATTTTTCTACTACATCTCGTCCAATACCTCTGTCTTTTATTTTTTAGTAAAGACAAAACCATTCCACATCTTTGTCTTTTTTCCATCTTTTAATTATCGTTCCATCCAACTGCTTGTTTCCTACCTCTCAATCATTAGTTAATTAATACTGCCACTTTCTCTACCACCATTCTTTTTTTTTTTCTCCACGTACGTTCGTACCCCACTTCACCACCGTCTCTCCTTCTTATTCTTCCTCCAAGTGACCACGTTCCAATACCTCTCGAATCTTCTAGTGCACCTTCTCTAAATACCTCACTCACGGAACCTACTACAAATTCACGTCTGTTTCTGCCAGCTCCTGCTATGGAATCTCCTTCTTCACCTGCTACAACATCAATTCAGTCTACTACACCTACTTCGACAGCACCAGTTCCAAATATGCTATCGACGGCACCTACTTCTACCCCGACAACACCTAGCTCTACTTCAACAATATCTAGTTCTGATCCAACAGTGTCTGCTCCTGTTACGGCTGTAGTTCCTGCTCTTGGGACACATCCAATGGTTACTCGTTCCTGCTCTTCTTTTATCTTTCTCCCTACGTGCAGTTCTCACTTCTCCTTTTAATCGATTAATCGGTAGTTCCACACGTCTCTTATTAATTGATTAATCCTGTCCACTTTCTTTCGAAAAATATATCTTCTGTCCGTATACAATTTTTTCCATCTTACTGCCCAGTACCTGAGTTCTCTTGTCCATAAATTCCTTTTCCTTTTCCTTCTCTGATCCCTTTTCTGTTACTACTCCACCAATGCCACCGATTGCCAGTACCCAATTTCTGTCCCCTTACTACTTCACTTTCTACCCCACCAATTATTTTCTTCGACTGCTCAACTCAAGCAGCCTCCGTCATTCTTTGATTAATTAATTTTGTTCTCTATCTCATCTATCCCAATTTTGCAGGGCAATGCAGGGTATTATTTCTTTTCTCTTATCAATAGTTCTTATATTCTCCATCAACAGTTATGTTAATTTCGCTTGGCGGTTCTCCTAATCGGTGTTCTTTTTAATGGCGACGCGCTTGTTCTTATACTTCCCGGGCGTTTATTGGCACTGCACTTCATCATCAACTTTCAAGGCCAATCTCATGTGATTTGCAATCCCCATGAGATTGAGGGAGAGTGTTAGAGTATAGGATTGGTAATAATAAATTATATGGAAAGTTTTAGTATTTAGGGTTATGTTTAGTGTTTGATATTTTTAGTATGAATTGATTTACAAGTATTAGTCTTGCACACTTTATGGTGTGGCTATATATACCCTATGATTCTCAATGTAATATATCCCATTCAATAATAGAATTCTCTTTTATCTTTATATCTTCTAGTTCGACTTTTTGAACCTTTAATTCTCGTATGGATAAACTCACCGGAAAGGAAGGTGATGATGAATCTAATAGTGTTAACCATAATATAAGTAAAGATTCTACACACAACTCTAAGAATTCTTCTTCCGCTGCAAAATTAAAGTTTCTGAATTTAATGGTATCAAGATCCAACAAGTTGGATTTGTAGGGCGGAACAATTTTTTCGATCTTCACCAAACTCCTGAAGAAGAAAAAGTTCCAATAGCCTCTTTCAATTTGCAAAATGATGCTCAGTTGTGGTTTCAGATACAAAAAGAAGAAACTCCTGTTATTACATGGAGGAAATACACAAAAGTGTGACTGATAAGTGACTTTCTTCCAAAAGTGTGACTGATTCCGAATATCTTCCAAAAGTGTGACCGATTTTTACCTAATACCCAAAGTACCCTTTTATAGCTCGATGTCTACACATCGCGTAAGGATGTCCACATATTTATAGTTGATGTCCACATATATATGGCCTGATGTCCACATATATATGGCCTGATGTGTACAAATCAGGTGAATATGTCCGATATATAGACATCGGAACATGGATGTCCACATTTATCCAACATATGATTATGCCTAGATTTTGGATGTCTACATACAATATCTACACATCGGACACTATTCATGGTGGAGTATCAGTGCCCGATATGTACACATCCTTACGCGATGTGTACACATCCTTACCCGATATGTGGACATCTCGAGGACAAAATCAGTATTTCTGAAAAAGACCGGCATACTTGTCCGTTGACCGGTCATGGTCACACTTTTGGAACAATTTCATTTTGGTCATAGTTTTGGAAGAAAACCACTTATCAGTCACACTTTTGTGTAAGTTCCCTATGTGTGCTCTTAGCAGGTATGGTGCAACTCAATACCAAGATTTTTTCGGTGATTTAACGAAGTTGGAACAAACTGGTTCTGTAAGAGAGTATCAACTCCAGTTTGAGAGATTAGTAATCCGTGCCGGTAAGTTGTCACAATCCCAACAGGTAGGCTGTTTTGTCAGTGGTTTAAAGGAAAGCATTAGAACAGATGTTCAAGCTTGTAAGCCAAAGTGTTTGTCCGCTGCGATTGGATTGGCAAGATTATATGAGTCTCGCAATGATCAAGCCCAATCAATGCTAAAGAATACCGAAAGTTCTCTACAAAATCATTCTACTGCCCCGGTGATTAAGAAACTACCTACATAACTGCCTATTTCCATAACTACAAGATAACCACTCATGTTTATCCACTAGTACAAGAACACACAGAAGAGGCACATAACAAAAGGTTCATTTGATAAAAGAAAACACCCATGGATGGAATCATATATACGCCACACATTCTCAAGATTCCTAGTCAAAATTCCTTCTTGTTTTTCTTCTTTTCTTTTTCTGACATAAGTACCATATTTCAAAGGAATTTGAATGCTCAGGGATATGAGAGAGTAATGTGATGATCTCTGATGGAGGCAGCCTCCAATCATAAAAGCTACTGCTTGTCCACATTGAACAAAAGCTTTTCAAGCTTCCCTTTCTACGAGAAACCAAAGCAGAAAATTTTTCCTCTACATGCATGAGAACAAAATCCCAAAGAATTTTACGATATTCGGCATTTCCATTGACGAATGCCACTGACCCGTCTGCTCGGGATTTCCTACTAATTCTGTTGGCAACCGAATGGTGGCAAGAGTCGTGAATGAAAGAAACGGCGAACCGAATAAAGGAGCTAAAATTATCACGGCAAGTCTTGGCCTGGCCTTCTGTGTTTAGGTCAAAGGAAGTCTTTGCCGGTCAAATCGAATGCCAACCCTAAAAAAAGTCATTAGGGTAATATACATAGAGAAAGAGAGTTAGACAGTCGTGAATGCGTCGAGACCTCGGAAGAAGATAACTTTCAAGAGATTGAATGGAGAAGTTGCCATTAGAAATCACAGCAACCATACTTTCTCGTTTACCGATAGTCTCACACTTACAGTGCAGAGAAGTATGTAAAACATGGGCAACTTCTCTACCTAAACCCAAGATGGGTTTACTTTACGTTGAGGAAGCTGGTCAAACTAAAGCACGGTTCTATTTTACAGAACAAAGTGATGATTATGAGGTTAGTAGTACTAATCATGTCGACAAACAACTCTGTTTTTTCGAAAATCTTAGTTTTTCAAACAAAAGTTTCATCGTTGGTTCTTGTGACGGTTTAGTTTGTTATGCCAGAACAACAAACTACAACATCTTTTTGATAAACTTTTATATTTGCAATCCTGTCACTGGAGAGCACATTCAGCTTCCGGCGATTCAATGGTGGCCGGACTATGTTAAAAACCGTGACTCAAATCCGGCGATTGGATTTGGTTGCAGTCGTGTAAGTAATGAGTACAAGGTTCTTCTCATCCGGGACAATGGTGACGGGGAAGTTACGGTGTGTACCGTCCAGGGTGGTACTACTGAGTCTGTGTGGAGAAACAAAGAAAGTAACAGACCAATTTTGTTCCAGTTGGCCACTGTTTTACAGCCAGCTGGTGTTTTTGCTGGTGGAGCTCTTAACTGGATAGATCGGGCCAGTATAAAACCTACGGCTGTTGCTTTCGATATGGAACACGAAACGTTGGAGTTGCTCCCATCAATACCTTTTGTTGGTCACGACGTTAGACATGTCGGACTCATGGTACTGGGAGGGAATTTGTGTGTTATAGAAGTAGTCCCAAGTAAACATGTCACAGTATGGGAGTTAAGTTATAGGAAGACTGTCAAGTATGCACTAAGGAGTAGGAAGACTGTCAGCTATTTACAGGAACAGTGCGGACACCTTTCCAGTTGGGATATAAAGTTCACTTTAGCATGGGAAGACTACAGCTGGTTTCAGCCATTTGCTCTAACAAAGAGGGATAGATGTTTGCTGTGGTACAATGTTGTTCTCTCTTGTTATGACCCTGAAACTAAGTCTTTGAGAAAGCTAGATGAGACTTTGAAGAAATTCATGGGTGATTGTAAGCCTTTTATATATACCACCAATCGAGCAACTCCTCACATGAACAGCCTTGTTTCGCCAATAGGGATTATGAAGAAAAAGTTGGAAAGAAAAGAAAAGCTCGTGAGGAATCAAATTAAGAAAAAACGTACCGCTGCTATAGGTATTGCTCAAGTTATCTTTCTACAGATATTTTTTACTATTTCCGCTATAGACTTTCAATTGTAACCCAACATTTATATTCATCTTGAGAAATTAACGAGGTCACATGTACATCTAAGCTGCAACTTTTTTAGTGAAATATCTAAGTGTGTGATCATAATTTTGGAGCTTGTAGTATTTTCTAAATAATTCAATATATTCATGACCAAGTCTACAACCTTAATCAGATATGTGATTTGGTTTATGGCAGTTTTGACATTGTTCTGATATGTACGTCTTTGTCAGAGAAAATCTTCTTTCTATAAAAGATAAAATTCATTCAAACTAAGAGCATCTCCGATGGTAATTTGGTGTGCATCTTTTGAGGAAGTCGTCTTTTCCTATGTAAAGACCAAAAATTTAAGGAGATGAAAGAAAAACATCTCCAACTACAAATTGTGTTTCTTTAATTTTGAACTTTTTAATCCATTGATCCAAATTATATATCTAATCATAACCATTAATAGTGATGAGTAAGATGTTCACATCCTTTAAGAGAACCTCTAAAACTAGAGGATAGCTTTGAGGATGTCTACATAACTACCATACATCATCTTTACATTCTCCTTTCACATTCCCATTGGAGATGATTTTTTGGGTTAAATCCTTGAAAATCCTATGTGGCCTTATATTTAGGATGTTTTCAATGTCTCATTGGAGATGCTCTAAAAGTGCCTAGAAAGCATTTAAAAGATACAACATGGTCCTTCTAATCTGGAAAAGTGATACCATCACATTTTCAATTTGATCTATTTTTTATGATAAAATGAAAAAGTGATAATTTTTCTGTTGAATGGAAGTCGTATATTTAGAGAGGATCTATATGGAAGTTCGATCCGAGAGATAGTAAGTAGAATGAAATTTAGTAATAAAAGATCAACTTATTGACGGGGAGTAATTAATGTTTGTACTTGTAATTCGTCTCATACTGTCTAGAAACCTAGTTTTGTCATTCCGTTTGCACCCATGCCATGTAACAATGAACTCCCTTAAGTCAAACTCAAAGTATATCTAGGCGGTGCACCCAAAGCCCGTGGGAAAAAATTATCTGTAGCCCAATTAGTTTTTTTTCGAATCTTCATTTGGGGACCATGGTTTTTTTCTTGGGGGACCATGTTTTTTTTTGGGACTGATGTGTTCGGTTAGGAAATATTTTTTGCGACGTAACCGAACTTAGGTTCGGTTGAGAAATATTTTTTGCGACGTATCCGAACTATTGTTTGATTGGGAAATATTTTTTGCAACTAAACCGAACTATTGTTCGGTTGGGAAATGTTTTTTGCAATTAACCGAACTTATGTTCGGTTGTGAAATGTTTTTTGCAAGTAACCGAACTGACCAATTCGGTTGGGAAATGTTTTTTGCAACTAATCGAACTTACCAGTTCGGTTGGTAATTATTTTTTGCAACTAACCGAACTTATGTTCAGTTGGGAAATATTTTTGCAACTAACCGAACTTACGTTCTGTTGGGAAATGTTGTTTTGCAACTAAGTTCGGTTGGGAAAGGTTTTTTGCAACTAACCGAACTTATAACTAAGAAAATGAAACATATTTTAATTAAAAAATACGAGATAATGAATAATCCAAAAAAACTGCTTAAAGATAGCTTCCTAAAAATACTCATCTAAGAACAACTTCCCCTACAATAACTCCGTTATTAACTACTATATTTACGGTATTAAATTTTTAGAAAAAATTTCCATATATTTATCCGTCATGAAAACAATACTACCATAAAGATAGGAAAATCCCGACAAGCACCTTATCATCCCATACTTCTTTTTTCTTCCTTTCATTTTCTTCATCCTGGAGCTTCCATCGTCATCGTCAAACTCAAAGTATATCTAGGCAGTGAATATTAGTCGTACTAGTCTAGAGTTGGATAAAGCACCCAAAGCCCGTGGGAAAATTTTTATTTTTGTTGCAGAAAATATGGGATTAAGATTTTTAGGGAAGGCAGTATATATGGCCCCGAGTTCTTGACACCGGCCCAGGTCCAGATATGGTATCAATTATTTCTGCCCTAATAAATTGAGTTGTTCTTGCAAGAAAGGTGATGGTGGTGGGTGAGTGTAAGATCACATGTACTGGGATGTGGTGAAGTGGGACTTAGAGTTACTTTAGCCTTTAGGACTGAGCAGATGAGAGTTTTTCTTGGTGCATAGGAAGAGAGGGTGGTCAAATAATGAGCACCAAAATTATTTATGAGTGAGCAATTCAAGGCAGCCGAATCAGGTAACTTGACTGGAAAGATAAATACTAAAGGATTTTTCAAAATGAAATCCAGAAGTGGTGCAGATTATCACCATTCAGTAATAATGGATGGAAGATGGCACTGTGTATATCTATACTAAAAGTGATAGAACAGACTAAATGAGTAAGTAACTCGTAAGGTCGATTCAACAAAATACTCCACAAATCAAGTGTGTGTATTTGAGCTTGAAATTGTTAAATATCTTTTTTTGAAGAGCAAGGTTAATATGTATAAAAAGAAAATGTAATAAGACGCAAGAAGGTCCCCATTTTTGTGTTACAGAGATTTATGAGCTATCAATCGTAACTTTCCAGTATGTTACAAGATCTCTAAATGAATTACCCCAAAACCATTTTTCTGCATTGCCCCCATTGAAAGATCAAAGCTTTAACTTTATTGATGATTATTCCTTCAGCTCTACGGGGTTTGTTTGCCATAACCCTTCAATTTCATTCTTCCCAAATAGCTCTGACAATGGCAAAAATAAGAATAGGCTAGATTTTCCTCCCTCTGTTACGACCTCGCCTGAGCTTCTAAAGAACCTGTTGTAACCCATCGCACATTGTAACCTCCAATAAAGTATGACCAAATTTTGTGAGCATAACTACAATGCATGTGATTGGAAGAATTTAAATAAAAGTTTTGAAAATATGAAGTAATGTCCAAATCAGCACTATTTGAGTTGATCATTCGACACTATTTCGTGGATATTAGATGATTAGCTCGGAGAATGAACTAATTTTGAGCCGAGCCTCAACTAACACTATATTCCCGGTGCAAAGCACTAGTAAGAGCATCCACAGTCGTGGAATAACCAAATTTTTTGGTAAAAAACAGACGCAGTGGAGACGGACTAAAGACCAAAGACCAGACTATAACCAAAACCCAGACCATATTTAGTCTTTAGTCTGATCTTTAGTCGGGCGTAAATTAAAATTGCGCCTGATGGGGCGTAACTCAAAGTTGCGCTCCAACAATTAAAAAAAAAAATAAAAAAATAATGGGGCGCAACTTTGAGTTGCGCCCCAACAATAATTAAAAAAAAAAAACCCAACAATAATTAAAAAAAAAAAATATTGGGCACAACTTTGAGTTGCGCCCCAACAATAATAAAAAAAAAAAAAAAAAAAAGGACGAGATTTGGAATTGCGCCTGATTGGGACGTAACTCGCCTGACCAAATTTTAGTCTCCCTCCACTGCGTTACAACACGGACTAAACCCAAATTTTAGTTTTTTTTTTTGCTCTTTGCTCTTTGGTTATGGTCGCACCACTACCGTTGCTCTAACTATCTAGTTAGGATTAAATGGTGGATGAAAAAACAGGCGACTTGTTTTGGGCAACAGGTAGAGTTTTCCATTTGACTTAAATATTCTATTGTTTTTAAAGGAAAAATGTCAGTACAAAGCTGTATTGTCTTCTTCAAACCTAGGTGACTACAAACTGTATTGTCTATCATCTCCATTCTTATCTCTCCTTGAGAAACCCAAGAAACCATTAATATATTTGATGAATTTAATGATCCTACGTGATCAGTATGAAGAACCTCTCTCTCATTTTAAGATCCAAGCAGAATGGGTCAGTATACACTAGATACATCTTACCACTTTCTGATTGTCTCTAGAACAAAGTAAAGCTTAAGAAATGTGAACATTTAACACTAAACCTCCTACATATTCATGCAGCCTCCCTGTCCAAACCCCTTATTAAATGAAAACTGCTCACAGCTGTAATAAATTTTGAAGCAATAACCCATGCATATGTACATGTGTAAGACTGTTAGAGTTTGCTGTAGTAAAGGTGAAGCGATGACTAATAAGTCCTGTATCAGCATCAGTGTATATTCAACTATGTGCAGCTAGGTAGCTAGCACCTCATCACCATCGGAAGTATCGTGAAACACTGACATACACATTTAAATCTCTCTTCCTTTGCTCTCATCTTTGTTATTCTCTCAACTGTTTTCCACCGCTTCATAACTCTTTTTTTTTTTTACTCTATTTATTCTCATCCAAAACCACAGCGATTTCCTCACTCACACTAGAACGCACTAGTTGTTATCACCACCTCCATCTATAGAGAGAGAGAGAGAAATCGTGAGAGAGTTAAATTGACTGAGGAATGGCCAAGTTAGGGTATGTTATGTTATTAGTACTAGTGTGCTCTGTTTACATTACTTGTGCGCGTAATGTCCCTGTAGATTCATCATCAGTAGTTGTTCATCATCACAAAGCTACAACCAAGTCAGCTGCAGTAGGTGTGGATGATCAAAAGAATTTTGTCAAATACGGTGGTATAGGTGGCTACGTAGGCATTGGGGGATTCGCTGGTGTTGGTGGTGCTCTAGGGGGTGTTGGTGCAGCTGGTGGAGTAGGTGGCGTTGGGGGTGTTGGTGGTATCGGAGGTATTGGTGGTGCAGGCTTAGGTGGTGCAACAGGCGGGCTTGGTGGTGCAAGTGGACTTGGTGGTTTGGGTGGTGGTCTCGGTGGTGGCAGTGGTCTTGGTGGGCTAGGCGGTTTGGGAGGTGGAAGCGGTCTTGGTGGAACAGGGGGTTTAGGTGGCGGAAGTGGTCTTGGTGGTTTAGGTGGTGGAAGTGGTCTTGGTGGTGCTGGCAGTGGTGCAGGTGCAGGTGGCGGTGCAGGATGTGCAGATGGTAGTGGCCTTCATCCTCTACCATGATTTGGTGTTTTGGCTTATAGCTAGCTAGAAGAATGTAGTGTTAGTAGTAGACTAGTAGTAGTACTATATATGCGTGTGTTCTTGTTCCGTTTCTTTCTTGTATGTCATTTGCTAGCCATTAGCTATGTCTTCTGTTAATGTTTTATGGTTTCACTATGGTTCCTACGTGAATAATTATCGTATAATTTGTTATATATGTTTTGCTTTCGGTACATTTTCATTGATTTAGCCAACGAGATGGAATTGTTTTCTTTTCAAGGAATAATAATGCTAGCTTCGTACAAAGTACAAACTGTCCTCCTCATTTGATAGGATGTTTAGAACCCAAAGAAACCAAGTATTTTTTTAGGAATAATAATGCTATTATTTTTTTTCTCAGAAACGAAGTATTGAAATATTTCTTTGTGAAAATGAATTCATTCGGGAATTTGGAACTGAATTTTTGAGCCGATAAATAGTATAACCTCCTCTGCTCCTTGGGTGCTTTCACGTAGAGATCAGAGTTAGCAACTCGTGAGTACGACAAGAATTATAAAGAAAGGAAGAATGAAACTTTAAGGGAAGGATCCGTTGACACCTTTATAATGACTCATAATCCGTTGACATGGTTATCATATTTTCTACCAAATCCAATGAGCAATGAATTTGAGGCTAATTTCTTGACGACATGTTCTTCTTATAAGTCTCTACACTCCCACCAAAAATGAGAGTATTCCGAAATACGAAACTTCACCATCCATAAGTTTTAATTTCAACCGTTAATCTTCAACGATTGATATTTAAAATGGTAGATGGTGATCTTATACATCTCATAATACTTTAAGAAATTAAATGGAGAAGTTACCATTAGAAATTACAACAAGACTTTAAGAGATTATTAAATGAAACAATATACTCTCAGAATTACTGCTGATCTCTAGAATGATTTTTTTTCTCTGTTTTTTTTTTTGGTAGCTATATTGTTACTGAGTAGCATGGCTGAGTTAAGAGGTACCAGTTTTACTTGGGTGACGCCTAACTTTGTGTTTAGGTCAAAGGAGGTCTTAGATGGTGAACCGCTCAACTCTTGTTTCAACCGTGCTACTAGAACAGCCAGTTAACAGCTGAATGACAGCTGATCCAACGTGGCGGGCATAACTATAAAAACGTGTAATTTTCTCTTTATCCACGTCATAAAATAAAAGCCTAAGAAAACTAATCTCTGTCTTCCTATTATCTCTTTCTGCTTGAAAATAATTTCTACCATATCCTCTTGATTCTTATAGTTTCATAATCTCGACATATTGGGTAATGTTTTTTAGTATAAACAAATTGATGTTTGGTTGATGAAATCACATAACACACCATTATGATTATTAATGGGATCGGACTGGTAACCTAAGTCAAACAAATTTACATGAGTGATAGGAAGTCTAGAGAAGATCTTTGTTGATGGATAAATAATACTCTGAGTTTGATTAATTGGATTGAAAAATAAATGGAAGAATCAAGAACATGAGAAAAATCCAATTAGGAGAAGCCATTGTTGACAGACTCTGTGGTTTTAATCGATTTGTGTTCCACTATGAGATTCATTGGCCGAGAATTTTGATGGTTTTCAATTTCAATCAAATATAGATACATGATTGAAATGGTTTTCAACGGATCATATGATTCATATGCCATGTGAAGGTGAAGAAATTCAGAACGGCAAAGGAAAGGGAAGACGTGACCGAGTATTAGGGCTTTCCAGTATTTTTTTTGATGACATGGTAAAATATAGGACACATCATCGCTCTACTATGCTTGCCACGTAAGATCAGATGTCATTCAGCTGTCAACCGGCTGTTCATATAGCATTTTCGTTGACTCTTGGCCAACTCTAAAACAAAGTAATTAGGTAATATATTATATATATAGAGAGAGAGAGTTAGATAATCCTGAATGCGGCAAGAATCTGGAGAAAAAGAAGAAGAAAAAGAGGTTTGATGGAGAAGTTACCATTAGAAATCACAGCAAACATATTGCTTTCTGGCTTACCAATATTCTCACAATTACGGTGCAGAGAAGTATGCAAAACATGGGAAACTTTGGTACCAAAACCCAAGAAGATGGGTTTACTTTACGGCGTCTCACACAATACGGCAACTGAATTTGTAATAGAATTCTACTTTTCAGAACAAAATAATGACGATGATGAGGTTAGTAGTACTCATCATGTCAATGAACAAAAACTCCGCTGTTTCGGAACACTTAAATTAGATCATAGTGTAGGCATGCCATCAACATCCGTCTTCCAAAGTTTCATAGTTGGTTCTTGTAAGGGTTTAGTTTGTTACGCTGGTTTAGCGTATTATGGTGATTACCCCAGAATACTAGAAATAAAAATATATATATATGCAATCCTCTCACTGGAGAGCACATTCAACTTCCGACTGTTAAATGGGGCAGTTTTCTCTCGATTTCAAACCCGGCGATTGGATTCGGTTATGATCATTCAAGGAATGAGTACAAGGTTGTTCTTCTGCGCGACAACATTTACCGGGAGGTTCAGATGTATACCCTCCACCAGGATGTTTCTGTGTGGAGATACAGAAGTTGTAGAATCAACCAACGCTTTTTGTCCCACTTGAGTGTTTTACCATCAGCCGGAGTTTTTGCAGGTGGAGCTCTTCACTGGATAGATGAGGGCAGTACGAGGCCTAAGACTGTAGCTTTTAATTTGAAATCTGAGACATTTGAATTGTTCCTGTCAATACCTTCTGTTGGCCATGACGTTAATCATGTCAAACTCATGGTATTGGGAGGGAATTTGTGTGCTATAGAAGTTGTTCCAAGTAAACATGTCAGGATATGGGAATCATCAAGTCATACACAGGAACAGGGAGTGTCCGTTTACAATTGGATTAGGAACTTTAGTACAGCATGGGAAGATTACGGCTGGTTTGAGCCATTTGCGCTAACCAAGAGCGACAAATGTATATTGTGGCACAATGCTGTTCTCCTTGTTATGAACCTGAAACGAAAACTTTGAGAAAGCTTGATGAGACTTTGAAGAAATCATGGGTGATTGTACTTCATCAGTATATACCACCAATCGAGCAACTCCTCACGTTAATAGCCTAGTTTCTCTGAAAGCGCTTACGGAGGAAAAAGGTGGAAAAAGAGAGAAGCTCATGTGGAAATTATTTTTGAAAAACTAATTTACAATGCTCTGAAGGGTTCTAGACTTTTACAGTTGTACATCTGTATCGGAAGCTGAAAATTCAGTATTTATATTCAGGCATAAGACTTTACATAACAAAATTCATGCTTGCATTAAAGTTAATTATCTAGATGCCCTGTCATAAAACAACTCTGAATTACAAAGATCTATTTCTTTGCCAACCTTTGGAAGTTTACTTACAGATGTGATTTTGAGCAAGAAAAGCCTTGAAGCGCGCTGTTCTAAAGTCCCCCCACATTTCAACCCCTGTGCTTGTAGTTCTGCTTTCACCCTCTCCACACCAAGAATCTGCATGTATCGACAAATATCAGTACATTCCAACACCAAACAGAAATGTAAAACTGATAACTCAGTACATGATAGAAGAATCAACACTAGAACCTGAAAGCTTACTAACCATGTACAACCCTAACTCACATTCATAAATTAATCAAGGAATCAAAATAATGGCGGGTGTGTTAGACTGAAGTTATGAACATTATGCCAGTTTGAAACTGAATCACGTAATAAGGAATTCTTAAGCTAATACAAGATACTGTGAATATGTGCACACAACAACCAAGCATCGAGGAACAAAGGCCCCTGGATCTTCAAACTTTATGTAATTTAAATCAAAGACAAATAGATATTTATACTTGATACGCGATTAGATACAACCTGCAGAAAAAGTTGGATACACTTAAATAGTTATCCATTTAAGGTCTTGGATACAACTGAAGACCTGAAAGAGTCATCGACATATGCATGGAGACTGCTCATCATATGTTGTGCAATCTCTAACCTACGCAAATCTCACTTTCCACTTGGTAAGGTTGCCTTTTTCTCTTCTTTGCTCATCAAACCTTACATACAACCAAAGGAGCCATACTTTATTCTTAAGATCAGATACAATAAGGAATAAGTCACAGCTTAAAACTTTGATCAGCGAACTAGCCAAGGCTAATAATCCCAAAGACACATCAAAAGGGGGCTGGAGGCATATCATATGGGCGTAACTAACAATTCTAAAGAGCTTGTGGCATATTGTTCGAGTAGTTTGTATGGCATTAGTGCTTTCTATTTTACCAACTCAATTTTCTAAGAACTGTATAGAATGGTGAACTGCCCCGACTCTATCTCTTTTGTGATTCCATACATTAGCAAGTGATTGCTATACTGCTAACTTCTTGAGAGAAAACTATTCGGTATAATTCAAAACAATATTTTTTTTTTTTTTTAAAGTATCAATTGCCATAACAACAACATATGTTAGGAAGTTGTACACATACCTCTATCTCCGTGTCAGAGTTAAAATCAATGAAATCGAACGGCTTCTCAAAATCTGAGTTGTTTTCACTTGCAACTGCTGCTCCCAACAACTGTATTACTTACAAGACTACTCCCAGTTTCCAGATTCAAAACGGTTGCATCATCGACTACTTGATTATCACTTTCAAAATTCAGTTTCAGCAGATCCATTTCTTGTAATGTGAATTTCAGCTTCAAATACAATATCCCTACAAGCTGATCGATTTCAATATGAACTCCAGTTGTCCTCCTTCAAAACATCCCTAGCTCCTCTCTGTCAAACCTCCAGGAGAAGATAATTCACCACCATATTTCTGCACTGAACCAGAACCGGAACTGCCTTCACAATCCTTTAACTTTACATCAGGACTTCTATAATCAAAATCACTTCCTTCACTGCTATCACTTGGGTCATCTTCTTCTTTCACCACCCTACAGAACCAACAGAAACCATCAATTTAAACGAACCAAACGATGAAGATCTGTTGTGCCTTCCCAGCGACTAAAAAGCTGAGAGATGAGTGCAGAAAAAGTCTTGTGGCTGGTGAAGATGCATGCTCAGATATTTAACGTTTGAAAGTGAAAGAGTAAATCCACTTAAGCAGCTGTTTCGGAAAACTTAGAATAATAGAATACTTTTTTTTCTAATCTTCCGCCTCCTTTCTCACCTATCTTCTACCTATGATCTCTCACTCTAATTGAAAAAAGGAAACAGTCTTAATATCTCCATCTTTTCTTTCTTTTTTTCCCTTTCTTTTCTTCTTTCTCTGTTACTATCCTTCCACCCACGTTAGGAGTGCAATTCTCCCTTTTGAGGAGCGCGCTCCAAACATGAATTTCACTGAGGAGCGCAAATTCGCGAATTTCAGGGAAATTCGTGATGACTATGAGCGAATCTGGTGACTAAGCTTCGCATTGAACTCGCATATACTCAAGATCTTCCAAACTGCATTACAGATGTGGAAATAAACTGTCCCTTGGTAGTACCACTGAGTTGTATCCTATCTGTTTTTCAACTATTACTAGTTCCACAGCATATGTTGATTTGATCCACAACAACGATATGTTTACTCTTACTGAGGCTTGAAAATTTTGTTTACCATGCTCTGAAGCGTCCCGGTAGACGTTTTACAGTGGTATAGAAATTATAATCAAACTAATCTGTATTGGAAGCTGAAGTTCATTCTTTGTATTCAGGCATAAGACTTTTCATAACAAAAATTCGTGATCCATTAATTAGTTATCTTAAAAACGATACTGTACATTGCCTATATGAAGCTACTTTGTCATAAATAACTGGAGTTACAAAGAACTATTTCATTGCCAAGAGCTTCTTCGGAAGTTCACTTACAGGTGTGGTTTTGAGCAGGAAAAGCCTAGAAGCACACTCTTGTAATGTCCCCCCACATTTCAATCCATGTGCTTGTATTTCTGCTTTTAACCTCTCCAAACCAAGAACCTGCATACATCGACCAGTATCAGTACATTAAAACAGCAAACGGAAATGTATGTTAACTTAATGCATCTAAATGCCATTAAAAGCTGACTAACCATGTCCAATCCTAACTTACAAATCGTATACAACCCAGGGTATCAAAAGAATGGTAAGGTTTCAAATCTAATCACCTAATAAAGAATTTTTATAACTGGTACAAGATACTGTGAATCCGTGGGACACAACCAAGCATTGAAGAACAAAGGTTCACTGGATCTTCAACTATATGTACTTAGAAATCAAAGACGAATAGACATAACCAGCAGAAGATGTTGGATACACTTACCACCTTAAAGAGTCATCGACACGCATATACCAGAGCAGACCACTCATCACATGTTGTTCAATCTCTAACCTAAACAACTCTCTTTTCCCACTTGGTTAGGTAGCATTTTTCTCTTCTTTGCTCGTCATGCCATACACACAGCCAAGGAGCCATACTTTATTCCTAGAATCAGACACCGTAAAGAAATAAGTATAGCAATCAGGCCTTTGCTAAATGCGAAGGCTAATCCCTAAAATGGAAAAGAGGCTGGAGCCATATCATATGGGGGTACTTAACAATCTAAGGAGCCCGTGGCATATAGTTCCAGTAGTTTTTATGATATTTGGTGTGGAGCAAGTCTTTCTATTCCACCAACTCGATTTTCTAAGATGGACTGATTAAAATGCTGAACTGCCCTACTATATTTCTTTTGCGACTCCTTGAATTAGCAGGTGATTGCTTACTCTCAATATTCGCTTGCAAGTTTCACTTTTACATTCATTGAAGAGACAATTTATACTGTTTAACTCCTAGAGAGGAAACTGTTTGGTGCATCTAGAAACAATCGAAGAGAATTAATATTATCCAATTGCCATAACAAGAACGTAAAATGAGGAGTTGTACCCATACCTGTATTTCAGCAGCAGAGTTAAAATCATTCAAATCCAGTGGGTTCTCTAAATCAGAGTTGTTTTTACTTGCAACTGGTGCTTCTTCAACAGAGCCATTAGCTTCAGCAACAACTGCATTACTTACAAAACTACTCCCAGTTTTCAGAACCAAAACGGTTGGACTTTCATGAACTATTTGAATATCACTTTCAGATTTAGTTTCAACAGAACCGTTTCTTTCAACGTGAACCTCAGCTTCAGATGCAATATCCTCTTGAGTCCCCGACTCCGGTCCTACAAGCTGATCGGTTCCGATATGAACTCCAGACCAGACCCTTGCCCCACTTCAAAACATCCAGAAATCCTCTTTGTCAAACCTCCAGGAGAAGAAGATTCACCACCACAACTCACCACTAAACCAGGACCAGAACTGTCTTCACCATCATTTAACTTAATTACATCAATGACTTCAATCATGAAGAACCTCTGATTTCCCATCATCACTGCTATCACTTCCGTCGTCATCGTTATCTTTCCCCGCCCTACAAAATCAACAGAAACCATCAATTCCTAAATTCTTGAAATATTTCAATAACAAGAAGAACACCAGCACAACCTTCAACTTCAGTGGTAAGCAATATTTACGAGTGGTGCGTTATACAGTTTGGCCCTACGTAGACACACAGCAACAACCACCACCATGTTTCAATTTCAAAGGTGGTGATGGGTGCTAGTTGGGTCTGTGTAGACCAACATCACCAAAAGTGATGACAGCTCCCCACCGATACGTTCCAATTTCAATGGTGGTGAACGGTGATAGTTGGGATTTCATGGACCACCACCACAAGCAACAACCACCGCCCACCATCATATTTCAATTTTAAAGGTAGTGATGGTGGTGGGTGGTGGTGATAGGTGCTACCTGGGTATACATAGACCGCCACCATTAGCAACCACCACCACTCACCACCATGTTTCTATTCAATCACAATACAATAAAATGGAAATTCGATGAAACAAAATAACAAACACCTTACACGCAAAACCAAAACCCAAAACAATCCTTACCATAGGGCTTCAAACGCTTTTCTGAATTCCTCCCAGAAGTAAGAAAGGTCTTCCACTTCCCATCCTTCAAACTGCCCAAACGCATCCCTGACAACATTCTTTAGTACATTTCTCAGGGCCGGTCCCATAGGGGAATCAGGGAAAGGCCCACTTTGGGGCATCAAGGCCTAGGGGCATCAAAAGCCTAGTTTCACATGGGGGTTAATCTTAAAAATAAAGTACTCATAGGGACTTTTTGGAAAAACTACATAAACATTTGGGGCAGAATTTAATATTTTGGGATTTAATGATTTTTATTTTTTTGAAACATGGATTTAATGATGAATATTCTTTAAACTCGTTAATTTTTTTGAGTTTCTAACAAACAAACTTTTTTTTCCTTCAAAAATTTTGAATCTCAGATGTCAATATAACAAAAATAGTTATCTTTATTATTAGAGTTGTGTAGGAAAAAAAAAATGGGGGCATAAAAATTTTATTCGCTTCGGGGCAAAAAAATTTCAGGAACGGCCCTGCATTTCTCAGGACCCTCTCTATATTTCTCTACCATCAGCAACTTTGAAATTGCAATTTGGTGTTTCATTGTTGATTTGAATGGTTTTGTATAGATGGGTTTTGATTCATTCACCTGATATGGTTGTGGGTGGTGGTGATGGGTTGCTGTTTTGCCATCAAACCGCTTTAGTAGAACATTGTAGTCCTCTCCATTGATGGAACTGAAGAATGAGTTTGCTAGCTATATTTAATGTTGAGTAGCATGGCTGAGTTAAGGGGGTACCTGTTTTTGCTTGGGGCCCGCCAAATTTTGTGTTTATGTGTCAAGGTCTTAAATGGTCAAACGCTTGACTATCGGCCAACATACTACTTTCCGGCTTACCAATAGTCTCACAACATACAGTGCAGGGAAGTCTGCAAAACATGGAAAACTTTGATACCAAAACCCAATAAGAAGCTTAAGATGGGTTTACTTTACGCTACGACTGATAAAATTGATGAAGCACGGTTCTATTTTTCAGCACAAAATTATGATGATGATGAGGTTAGTACTAATCATGTCCATGAACAACTCCGCTGTTTCGGAACACTTAAATTAGACCATAGTTTAGTCATGCCATCATCATCCGTCTTCAAATGTAATTTCATGGTTGGTTCTTGTAACGGTTTAATTTGTTATTCCGGTTTAGGATATTATGGAGATTTCCCCGGAATACTAGAAATAAAAATCTATATATGCAATCCTGTCACTGGAGAGCACATTCAACTTCCGACTGTTGAATGGGGCAGTTTCGACTCAATTTCAAACCCAGCGATTGGATTCGGTTAAAGTAACGAGTACAAGCGTTGTTCTTCTGCGCGTCAATATTTACAGGGATGTTTATGTATGGAGATACAAAAATCGTACAAGTAATAAACACCTTTTGTCCCACTTGAATGTTCTACCATCAGCCGTAGTTTTTGCAGGTGGAGCTCTTCACTAGATAGATCAGGACAGTAAGAAGCCTAAGAGTACTGTATCTTTTAATTTGGAATCTGAGATGTTTGAATTGCTCCGGTCAATACCTTCTGTTGGCCATGACGTTAATCACGTCGAACTCATGCTACTGGGAGGGAATTTGTGTGTTATGGAAGTAGTTCCAAGTACACAAGTCATGATATGGGAGTTAAGTTATACACAGGAACAGGGCGGGCTCGTTTCCACTTGGATTACGAAGTTTAGTTTAGCATAGGAAGACTACAGCTGGATGGAGCTAACAAAGATCAAGAAATGTTTGTTGTCGTACAATGCTGTTCTCTCTCGTGGTAATTGTACGCATTCAGTATAATGATTCTTTGATATTTTAATGTAATGGGCATTTTAGTAACTGCGCCTAATGAATCTCATCTCATCAGATGAGAAATTGACAAAGTCCACGAGATTTTACAAAATTGGTGGGACCGGACGGAATTGGTAACGGCACATTAAATTAATTATATGAAAAAAACGTGGGCATTTTCTTAAAAATATTCCCCCACATGGGCGGGCACTTTATTTACAAACCTTCTTCCTGCCTTTTGTTTCCATAACAATATCTTTCTTATTCTCCTCTTTCATGGAATATAGAGATGAGGTTCTGTTACCTTAATTTCTCAAAATATACATCAATGGTGGAAAGACTCTTCTTCCCTAATGATATATATGTTAACATTTACATTGTTGAAGAGCTGATGCTACGGTAGCGTAGATTCATTGCGCCGCCTGTAGCCTTTTGGTAGATGCTTGTGGGAAATCTGTCATAGATTTAGCTCTAAGTTATTTGATTCAGTCGTATTGGCGAGACGATGACCATATAAGCAATGCCCTTGCGTTCTCCTTGAGTAGGGTTTATGGGATTACCAGAGTTACTTCCCATGTCTGATTGATGTTCTGTTTCCATTATGGGTTTTTAGCTAGGTTTCTTTCTGATTTTCAGTTTATGAAGCATAACATGAACTAAACGTAACCACATGTATTACGAAATTGTTTGCCACAGAAAACATGTACAGAAACAGTTGAGAGACATTCATCTTAGAATACTTGGGAGATTCATGCATGTAAACTGATTCATTTCCAAAGATTGGGAATTAACAGGTGATACACATCTCTTTTCTAGTCCATCTTCAAGATCTTGAAGGGTCATTTCAAGGGCTCCCAATGTTTTTTGTACATTGTTTACTTCGATGCCCTTGGCAAGGGCTTTTACGGCAATGTCAACCTTCATTACTTCGGAAGTTCTTCGATGTGTGCAACTCGCTTGGTGAGCGTGAATTTAGAGATCAAGGACTTGTTTTCTTTTGGAGCAGAAACAAAAGACAATATAGATTCAAAAACGGCTAGAGTTGTAGCTTCAACTTCTGATAGCAAGCTAATTTCGGTATTGTTTTTCTTGTTGTTCTTAAGATCTGCAAGGCACTTGCGGATTATGTTGGTGATTTTCTTTCTTGAAATCATGTATTCAGAAACTTCATTTGATCGTCTACGAATGGATGATTGTAGTTCTTGAACAGACTGTCTCATCTGAGACAATACATCCTTGATAATACTGCAAACATCCAACAACATGATAGATCCGTCCAAAACAGTGTCTAAGCATTTCCCATCTTGAGTAGAAAGGAAATCCTCAACGCACTCATACAACTTTTGGAGACCAGATAAATTTTGGCCGATTGATGAAGATGAAGATGCTTTTAGTTGGCACAATTGTTCCTCCAGTGCAAGAGTGAGAGGATGTGAGTTTGTAGGTAAACTGATGGAGCGAACATGGAAAGAAGCCATTTTGTATTGAATTAGTAGGAGCAGAAAGTTTATTAGATTTCAGTTTTTTGGATGAAGAAATGTAGACCTGGTGTGAAGCTTATATAGAGATCCAAAGGGGACATAAGGAATCTCAATAACTAAGCTCTCCAAATTAGTTCTTGCTTTTAGTCCCGTGCGCTTCTGAAGTTGACACCCCATGTCTGCTGGTTGTTCGTATTAATTAATGGGTTATCTTCACGTTAGAACTTTCAACTATGTAAGCGACAAATTCTAAACACTGGCACACAATATGTATGTGCACGTCTCATATATATGATCGTTAGATGCAAGTGCATAGTCGTGTTGGTTTGTTGTACGTTATGGTTCACCTTCCTGTTGATGGGTTGTTCCCCTGTTCCCCTAGCATTCAACTTCGCAAGCGTATATGAAGCTTATAAGAAACGAACAAGAAACAGCTTTTGATACTCAATTTCTTAGAACAAAACTATAAGCTAAAACCACAAGAACGGAAATAACATACCAAGAAAATCGGTTGCGATATGCATGCTTGTTATGTATTTAATATTTTGTAACCCTTTGTCAGGCCTTCGGTTTAGTTTCTATGAGAAAGGACAGGAGCCTTGCATATCTCATTTACAGGTGCTTTTCATCTTTACTTGTCTACCTGATGGCCACAACTAGCAGTAGCGCTTTGTCTCTGCAAGCTTGCGAAGAGCTTGAGATATTATTGGCAAGAACCGAACGACTTAATCAGTAGCGGAGTATTTCTTCCATTGTGGTTACGTTATTCTAAAGTTGTTCTTGATGCCCAATCCGTATATGGGTATAAGTCAATGTAAGCGTGCTACGCTAGCAATTGGAATCTTAACACCCTCAAATTATCAGATGCATCATACATTACAATGTCAATGCAGCGATACTGAAAGATCATACGTACCTATTATTTTTGTCCACCATATAGTGATACGCTTACCTTTAGGATTTTTGCCCACCATATAGTGGGTGGAGGAGGTAAGCAAGACAGGTATGTAGCCACACATGCATTTTGATTTGCTTTTTTTGGATCATTATCTCTGCAGACAATTAGAATAGTATCCTGACAGCCTAAATAAGATCGGTTATGCATCTGTGAGATATTGATTAATTATCGAATATGTTCCCGATCTACGCTACCATATCTTTAATTATGATCCAATAATTAAGCCAATGGCATTTTGATAAAGATAAACACGTAGTTAACCATTACCGAACATGAAACGCTAAATTATTTCAATGATTCGAATAATCAAGATCTATTTTAATGAACAAATATATGTAGTTAAAGAACTTGTTGTATTGAAATTTACTTTCTCTCATTTACATTATATGTGTACAAAATCCCATGAGCATTTTCATAATAAAAAGCGAAAATGCTAATGGTGGATTAGTAGCTAAGCGATATTTGTTACTACTAGTTAAAGTCGAGAAGTGAAACTCTGTGTTTGATTAAACACCTGAAGACGGTTTCTACTCCATCTTCAAGATCTTGAAGGGTCATTTCAAGGGTTGCCAATGTCTTTTTCACATTGCTTACTTCAATGCCTTTGGAAAGGGCTCTTACAATGGCGTCAACCTTCATTACTTCGGAAGTTTCTTCATCGGACTTGTTTGCAACTCGCTTGGTGAGCATTAATTTCGAGATCAAGGACTTCTTTTCATTTTGTACAGAAACAAAAGACAATATAGATTCAAAAACGGCTAGAGTTGTAGCTTCAACTTCTCTTAGCATGTTAACTTCTACGTCGTTTTGCTTGTTGTTCTTAATATCTGCAAGGCACTTAAGGATCATGTTTGGGCAAAAATTGATCTTCACCCCAAACAATCTCAATTAAAGTTGATGCTCGATCTTCTCCTCCTGATAAACGGAGTGGGGTACCTGCAAAAAACCCTCCGACGCTCAAGTTAGCATAGAATTTTCCACGGGAGTTTTTAGGGTTTGGAGGCATACCTTTTTAGGGTTTATCTTTCCTGTATTTATACAATGAAGCTTAGAATATTCCAGAATCTTTCCTAGGGCTTTGGAAGTAGATATGTGGAATTGGGCCAATGAAGATGGGCCGCTTTTAGCTGATATTGTTATGAAAATATTAGGGTACACACATCGCCCCCTCTTAACCTCCAACTTGTTGTGGGGTTAAGAAATTGACACGAGAGCTTTAGACGCCCCCATTGGTTGTCTAAGCATGTACCATGTCGCCTCCTGTTAGTAATAACTAAAATTGACATGGAGTATGGTGGATATTTAGTATTTAAGGGAGACTCAGCATCTCCTCGACTGGTGGTGTAGATACCCTTGCTGTGTTTCTTATATACAGATTCGCGGGATGGTTACCCTATCTCATATATAGCCTGCCTATTGGCGCATAGTTCGGCACTTGAGTGGATAGACTAACTTCTCGCCCCCATTATGATATTCAGTCCCAATAGAGATAGTCTGCGATCATTGTTAAGAAATTGCCCTTGGAAGGATATTAACCTTGTGTTGGGCATCCGTTGTATAGCTAACCATTTAGCTTAATCCTGTTAAGCTTTTGCGTTCGCATTTGGGGCGAGGCTTTTTTATGACGACCAATCAATAATCTCGCAGTACAAGTCTTCATAAATGATCAGCTTTGGTTGTATATATTGTGTGAGCGGGAACACAACAATTTCTGTCTAACTATTTTTGACCAATATGTTTTCGCAACTGTCAAGTCATTCCGTGTCTGGATTGAGTATTTCCTGGGCACTGCATGCCTAACCATCACTGTCAAGTATTCTTGTGCACTCAGTCTCAGGTTTGTTTGCCTAACCATCACCTAATTTTCTCCCCCCCCCCCGTAGCATTTACTTCATGAAGTAAATAGCCGGAACCAGCGTGACAATCGTATGGCTTCTGCGATGTCGTTGGTTGCCCATCATTTAGAAGACGGCATGGGTTTGCACTCGGTCGCCCGTTCTTGCAGGAAAAAGGGAGCTTAAACCTGAATTCTTATGAAAATAATTCAGTAAGGAGATTCCGCATAGTCCAATGCCCCTTTGATTTCATTGACTTGCATATACGCTTTGAGCAACTTAAAAGTGAAAGTGCGCAGACTGCCATCGCGGTTCATTTTAGGAGAAACAACGTCCGGAAATTTGACTGACCTAGAAGTTGAAAATGCCTCGAACCGGTGGTTCTCCTAGATGCTGTCTGTATTCTTATAAGCTTCACTGATCAAATGAACTGATGCATCACGATACTTGTTATGCAACTGAAAGTCCTGCAGCCAGATCGTGTTTGTTGATAGTCTCCAATCCATGTGATTTATAAATAAGTACGATCTTTCTAGTTAAAGGCTTCTCGATCTTGCTAGTAAAGACTTCTCACATGATCCGCCTGGCTGCATTATAAGGATATGAATATTGCTTCCTTCTTCTTTACTCTTGAAACATAATTCCAGTGTTGGGAAGTTCAAACTTCTAGCGCACTAAGCTCTTAAATATCAAACGACAAACATAGAGGGAAAACCAGACTGCTACATTGTTCCGGAAGAAGCGGGCCATCATAGCCAGGAACACTTTCTGGACGTGTTGATAATGAAATGCAGGACCCGTATCATGGTCTTCTAATTTACGGACTAGCTGGATGCTCTTGATGTTGATGTATCACGATGAACAAGCCCTTAGTAGATATAACAGCTTGTCATACTAGTGCGGGACCATGCAATATAGTTTTGGCCAACACGATAATCTTCAAGATACTTTTTGGATGACTCCTTAAAAGTGCAAATTGTGAGGGTAAGTTCCTGAAATTTCGTGCTATATCGGAGTCTCGTGTAACTCGCCCCTAAACATGCGGTTCAGAGTGTTATACAGCTCGCTCCCGAGATAATGCTTTGTGCCAAGGTGTTACGTATCTCGCCCTCAAGTGACAATCGCCATAGTTGGAGTGATACGTAACTCGTCCCTAGCATGTATATGTTACCCCAAAACTCGCATTACTGGCATAACCCCAATAATTTTTTGCAATTGGTGTGGGTAGAGCCTCATCAAGGCTTGAATTCTACCTGTTGATTATTTATCCCTGTGTTGTTCCTTGCGAAGAATCCCATGTATGGTGAACAATCTCGATCATTATAAACATTGAACTCCATGGCTTAACTCATGACGCATAAATCAGCATTCTTTTTCACGTGACGCCAACACCAGAGTGAGACGTGAAGTCAATTAGTTGAAGGTCGTGAATGCCAAGTTGTCCACAACAATAATATCAATGACCGAATCAGAAGAGGCTTCTAGGATCTGTTCGTTCTGATCTTCAACTCACGCATGAAGACAAAGCGATTGAGGTAATTTTTTCCTTTCTGGCAGGTAACCTTGTGGACAGGTGTAACTTCGTCTTACCCTTCGTCATGACAGCAATTTCAAACTCTTCAATAGAGTCTTGACCTTTTAGGGAGAAGCTTCGGGTTACTCGATAGAGTAAGGCTTGTTGCTCACATCTTGGGCAAGACTTCAGACAACGGACAATCTACGATCTCCATGTGTAAGCTTCATAGCTGATTGGTCGTATTGACGGAAGTAATACAGTTAATCTATCTAATTTTTTACTCAAAGGAAACTTTCCAACATTGTTTCCGTTTGTGAAAGTAGGAGTGATCAACATTATGGTCTAGAACCTGTTTGTGCTGATGAGCTTCCGGGAACCGGTCCCATTATAATTGGTGTACGTATGTAATATATGTTTCTCACAAGTCATCATAGTTCTTTGAATCTGTAGGCTGGATCAGCAACTTTTCATGTACAGTCGTCCATTAACTTAAATGGGAGCTAATATTCACTTTATAGCTCATTCCGTAAGGCTACCACTTATATCTTAATAAGTGGAGATTCAAATGCTTTATATGCTCTCGTTGTTTCCACCAAAATATGTTCATGTATGATGAACGGTCAGACTTATTGCTTGAATTTGCTGTAAGCCTGTAACCATTGTCCTTTTCTAAGTGGTGCTGATGCGTATGTAGCATCCTTAATTATTGGATTCTGATCATTAGACATGAGAGAATTCTCCAACACTTGTTATATAGAAGTTGCCCCCACCAGCATATATGAGTTGTTGCACGGCTTGTTTATGCTAGTAATGTTTCCGAACTCGCACACACCAGAGTTGGGGGCGCAGTCAGTTTTAGCAGTAGCGATCCAGTTGGTTCATAGAATCGTTTCGTAATTTTGATAAACTATAATATGGCTGCCACAATCCAAAATTGTCTACCATTCGTTGGAGGCTCAGATAAACTGTTGTTGTAGCACATCTTTTCACCAGTGGTAATCTTGCAACGCGATTCAGACACGTCTGGTTGAATAAACCTTGGTAGTGTGGATGCCCCCATCAGCATGTACTGGTCGTGGTCAGTCTGGAAATGGCCACGCTAATGCTTTAACCAACGGGGCATCCAAGATGGAAATGATTCTGGTCTGCTTTACCGGGAGTAGTTCTCTATACGCGCCAGAAGTCCAGAAGTAAATTAGCATAGATGAAATTCAATTCCGGTAAAATAAGCATGTAATCGTTTGTAAAGTAAGGCCCCTTGAAAGCGCATAACCTCGCGAGAGGCAGTAAGTACGACAGATAGGCACAATGAAGAACAATCTCCAGGCCGTTTAGCGGCATCATATTAAGCGGTTACTCTTGCAGCTGGGATGAAGCCTATATGCTCACGGATCACCGCTTGAATGAAGTTTTTTGTCGTTGCGCGGTTTTGGATTTAGTCACTAGGTTTTTTTTTTTTTTATACCCAAAAGCATCATGATATAAACCGCGACGAAATTGGCAACACCCAGGCTGCAGATGATGAGATTATGCTGACGTGTTACGTATTACGCATCGCGGATGGAGTGATACGCAATTCGCCCAAAGAAGATAATGAATGACGTGCTGCTTAATGCTCCAATAAGGGTGCAATTCTATGCCACACTACGTTCACTCATGGTATGAGTATCTGGGTTTTCTGCTATCTTGAATTCGCGTAGGGGGCCAGTCCTGCTATTCAAAATTCGTGCAAAATTGCTTGAACTGGCGTAGGACTAGGGTCGCTACTGCTCTTAGCATGCATAAAAAGATCAATTCTACTGCTAGAACTCGCGTAGGACTAGGATCATCGCTACTGTTCTTAGCACGCGTAAAAATACTTCAATCCTATTGTTAGAACTCGCATAGGATATGGGTTACTACTGTTCTCGAGCAGTATAATCGGAGTGGAACTTTGTTTGCATCAAAGTTCTGTATTCATCGATTCAATAATGAAGTAAAATGTGTATTATCGATTCAATAAGATACAGACATTAGACAAAAACACAAGAGTGATTGTTAGTTAACCAACGTGTTCATTAAAAGGAGAGAAACAGCTTTTAGGCTTACCTGTTACCACACATCTGGCAAAGGCTTACGAGGTTACCTTATACTGCTGGAAAAATACTTTTGGAAGTATACTGTTAAGATTGCTTAATCAATTCGTATCAATGATAGCACAGCAACATAACCTTCCTTGCCAATTGTTGTTAGGCAACCCGAGCTAAGCATGATACAATATCTGAATTGGTGCTTGCACGGCAGGTCCAGGGTTTTGGCGCTCACATAGCTACTTGAAACACGGTCTGACGCTCCATTTGCTCATCGTGATCATCCCAAATCATGGGATTAAGTCTGGCTGAATCCTAATGCTCAGGACTCGCATAGGAAAAGCGTCCTACTGTCCATGAGCACGCATGACTTGCTTCTTGGTCATCCAAATGCAAACATACAGAGTGGAGACTTACGTATATCTTTATAGCTTGTGCAGCAGTGATGGGCATTAGGTTTAGGTGCCTGTCATGATAAAATAATCATTTCTCGCCACCACTGGAATTAAGCTTAGGGAGAAAATTGGTGTGGTACCAGGCCACTTATACAAAAATTGCTTTAAACGAGCTTGACTTGGGACGATAACAGCCTGCCTTCCACAATGTTGTTTTGTGTGGTAGCGTAATATGGTCCGCTACAATTAATAATGAGTTCCTTCATCAAAATGTGATCACAAACTCTAGGCAATTCAGCAACTTGATAACTGTTAGTGGTGGGTTTGTACGACAGGATGATCATCCACAAGATTTGACGAATGACTGCTACAAGGTGAGAGTCCCTGGATTACTATCAAGTTTGAATCTTTTTTCCATAACCGAAAAACCGAAAAAAGAACCTAGTTCCAATATACACCTAATTTTCGCCTACACAAGCATTCAGCTTATGCAGTAAATTGGTGTAATATAAGGCCGCATTTGCAAAATTACTGTAATCGAAGGGCTCAGGATTATCTTAGTCTTCAAGCAGAATAGACAGAAGCTTAGCTCGAGATCTTTGCAAATTTAATTCAACTAAAGCGTGGTCATATCAAGAATATTTGGATCCTCAAAGACGTTTAGATCCACAAACCGTGCTATCTCTCAATAATGAAAATCTGTGCGTTTGGTTTTGCTCTAACACCTGTTTCCGTTGCTTTTGTTGTTGGAAGTGTGGATGTGCTGATCTTGTCGGTTTTTTATTTTCCATGATCTAGGTGTGAAAAACTGCATACAGACCCGGCGTTGTCAGGCCTTATATGTTGTTGGACTGCAGCTGTTTTGAGAACTGCGCTGCTTGTGTCTGCCATCACTATAGTCATTGCTGCTGCGTCTGCTATAGTAGTACCCATGTAGTACCCATCGCTGTTGCACCATATTGCCTATGTCTCTTGATTTAATCTGAACTTCTTTTGGATCATGCTACATAAGCAAGGAGATAGACAGTAGAATTGGATGGGTGTAGAGAAACTTCAGCTGGTTGCACATTCTCTGTAATTTTTGGACCATGAAAGTCAATAGCATTGAGTTTGAGCTGCGTGGGAAGTACTAGGCGACCGCTACGCTTACACCTTTATGTATAGTGCAAGTTGTTCCATTATCCTCTTTGTGTCTGGTACCGCAAAGACGAGATGCTACGGCCAGCATTCACGTAATGAATGGTAAACAACCACAAAACCGTTAAATGGGTGTTAGCAACATGCCATGAAAATAACAATTAAAAACTGAGCTAGATCTTGAGTAAGTTGCAGATATTTACACCGTAGTGAACTGGATGTGCAGTATTGAGTATCAGGTGATTGACAAGTAAAAGTGATCTTTTAGCCATTCAGTGCACATAAAGAAACGACTAATTTTAGAATGACTCCACGATCATTAAGATGGTCAGTTTTAAGTCTTTGGTAAAGAATCCAAAGTGAACAACTAGTTGGTTGCAACAATTAATTAGTAAGCAAAATTGAACAACTAGTTGGTTGCAACAATTAATTAGTAAGCAAAATTATTTGTCCTGGCCATTAATTGGATCCATCAGTTCAATTTCGGGCCAGTGCTAGAAATTATGGCCAAAAGTTATCATATTACTGACCTTTACCATTTAAAGGTCCGCCCAAAGACATAATCCAAAAATTGTTGGTACCTGATGCCTATATGTGTATTGTCAAGATAAATAGATTAAAGAAAAGGACGCGCAAACCAGTATTGCCGGTGGAAAAGAAGAACAACGTTGGCATGGCCTATCGTTACTCCTTCAGTTATTGACATTGACATATGACGAGCACTAGCTGTTAGACTTTTTTTTTAGCTTTGACGTATGCCTCTGGCTGAGTGAAAACTGGTTTCTTTAAACGTGTTCTGCCTTTGAGCTTTAATACATTCGGTGTGCATGAGTGCTCGCCAAAGGAGGAAGCTCCTTTTAATGTGCTGCTTCCAGAGCTAGTTGTTATTTGGCTTCGTTGCGAGAACGGTGGCTGCAGCCGGTGTTATTGGTTCAGGAGCGCCTGCCAGCGAACTAATCTCCCCTTAGTGAAGTTGTTTGCTGGGGTTTTATTCTTTTGGGAATCCGATCCTTTGATGATGACCACAATATGATTGTGAGGCTTCGCTCAGCAAGTGTAACTCTCCATGTGATTGTGAGGCTTCGGGAATCCAGATTGAATATCAGACAGATGTTTGATTTTAAGGCTTATTATAAATCATACATCCAGGGTGTAATGTTTCCACTAGGGATCGGTATATAAACCCCAAAAATAGTTATTGAGTATGATTTATAAATAAGTAACTACCAAATAAAAATATAGAAAACCAGGGAATAAAACGAAAGAGAAATATGCGAACCCAGTATACGCATGAACAGAGGGAGATGAGCAATCGGAAATTGTGCATGGATTACTTCCCGTCTGTACGTGATTCACATGACTTCTTGAATCGGTGAAAATACAAGTTTCCTTTCCCCTTAGTCGGCGCCAAAGATGTTTGGGCAAAAATTGATCTTCACCCCAAACAATCTCAATTAAAGTTGATGCTCGATCTTCTCCTCCCGATAAACGGAGTGGGGTACCTGCAAAAAACCCTCCGACGCTCAAGTTAGCATAGAGTTTTCCACAGGAGTTTTTAGGGTTTGGAGGCATACCTTTTTAGGGTTTATCTTTCCTGTATTTATACAATGCAGCTTAGAATATTCCAGAATCTTTCCTAGGGCTTTGGAAGTAGATATGTGGAACTGGGCCAATGAAGATGGGCCGCTTTTAGCTGATATTGTTATGAAAATATTAGGGTACACACAGATCACTTTGGTGATTTTCTTTCTGGAGATCATGTATTCAGAAACTTCATTTGATCGTCTACGAATGGATGATTGTAGTTCTTGAAGAGACTGTCTCATCTGAGACAATACATCCTTGATAATACTGCAAACATCCAACAACATGATAGATCCGTCCAAAACAGTGTCTAAGCATTTCCCATCTTGAGTAGAAAGGAAATCCTCAACGCACTCATACAACTTTTGAAGACCAGATAAATTTTGGCAGATTGATGAAGATGAAGATCCTTTCAATTGGCATAGTTGTTCCTCCACTGCAAGAGTGAGAGGATGAGAGTTTTTAGGTAAACTTATGGAACGAACATGGAAAGAAGCCATTTTGTATTGAATTAGTAGAAGAAGAAAGTTTATTAGATTTCAGTTTTTTGGATGAAGAAATTTAGACCCGGTGTGAAGCTTATATAGGGAGAGATCCAAAGGGGACACAAGGAATCTCCATTCAGGCTCTCTAACTCACTTTGCTTTGTTCTCATGTGCTTCCGATTTTATCGTCCGTGTCTGTTGGTTGCTCCTGATTTAAATAACTAGCTACAGATAATGCATCACTCATCATACAAGGTAATCACCACGTTAGTGTCGTAATTTTTGTCGATTGTTATATCTAATTAAGAACTATGAACAGGTAATAAAATTTGGTTATATATGCACGGCTGACATTGTCGTCTGCACAATTGGAATATGACAGCCAAGCTATGTATGAGTTAAATATAAGCGTGTAGTCGCATTGCAAACCGTATTTGCTTGGGATGGTTATAGTTCTAGGGCCGCAAGTTAATTTTGCAAGGGTCAGAGTCATCGACCAGCCAATTGGCAAGAATCTGTGAAGAGTCATCATCCCCATATTCTACATCAGCTGTTTGCTTACGAAGTGAAACAGCATCAGTGTCCATTATTCCTATAATTTTTAGTTGTCCGCCAGAACTAAGTTTTGGGGCTTGATCTTGGTTCAAAGTTTTGAAGCTCCTCCGGTCCACTGACAAATCTCTGTGCTCTACTAATCAGCTTTTTGTTCTGGAACTTATACATCAACTTTTGTATCTGTTCCAAGCTCCGTTTACAAACTTGGCTAATATTCTCGGCTAGGGGGCTAACCATGGCAGGCTCACCGTCTAAAAGCAAACACTTGTCTAGATTAAAGAAGTTCACAAATAAACTAACTACAGTGATGAATTGTTCTTGAATCACTGGACAAACTCTCTACAAAATCCAAGAGGCCGGGATTTGGTGCATAAAATCTGCTCTCTGGACAGATAAGCAAAGGGTGAAAGTCAGCAGCTCCGACATCATCAAGAGAAACTGCCATCAAGCTCCATGAGATGGGATGCAAAAGGAAAATTTACACCTTCTATTGCTGCTGCACTAGACCCTGACATGAATAACTGAGAGATCTTCTCATGCTGTTCAGAAATTCCATATATAGTTAAACAGTGCTGCTGAGTCTCGGTGCCATACATCAACAACGTCAGATCTTCCATTGATCTTCGATGAACAAGGACAGGGCATTTGGTCTAGTGGTATGATTCTCGCTTAGGGTGCGAGAGGTCCTATTTTTTTACAGCTTTCTGAATTCCATTGTATCCCATTATTCTCTAATTCCCTGATGACGATACTTAAATTAGTTCCGCCTACTTTCGTTGCGATAACTAGTTCAACCTATGACGGCAACAATTATCAAGTAAAGATAATTTGATAATTATCAACGGAATAGAACTCGAATTTACAACAATGTTTGTAGTATGAAACCACATATCATTTGGCTGCTGCGCACAGTTAACATCAGTTTTGATGTTTTCCAGAAGAGTATATTCTGAATCCTGTTTCCCTTTTAGAGCACACCACAAGTCATACCAAAACCAAGCTCTATGATCGCCTCCTGCTATTCCTAACAAAACTAGAAATTCCAAATATCCTTTTCAGTGTACAACAGCATTAACGAACACAGTCTCCTATTGAAACGACAAGGTAGAGAATTGAAGTTTTGTTATTATCAAAAAAGCTTGAGATTACAATCTCTTTCTCTAAGACTAAATAGGGAGAAAACATAAAAACAAATTTACACCAAAAATATTATCTTTCCTAATTAACATATCTCCTAGCCATATATAGAATATATGTACAAATGTACATATCTCCTAATACTCCCCCTCAAGTTGGAGCATGGAGATCACGAATGCCCAACTTGCGAAGAAGCATCTCAAACTGAGGACGTCCAAGAGCTTTAGTGAAAATGTCTGCAAGCTGAGCGGTTGTGCGAACATGAGAAGTGACAATAGCGCCAGACTGAACTTGATCACGTACATAATGACAATCAATCTCAATATGTTTGGTGCGTTCATGAAAAACAGGATTAGCAGCAATATGAAGTGCGGATTGACTATCACAATAAAGGCGCATAGGCTGAGAGTGAAACACACCTAGAGATTTTAATAATGCCTTTAGCCACGTGAGCTCACTACAAGTATGAGCCATAGAACGGTACTCTGCCTCAGCAGAAGAACGAGATACAGTGTGTTGCTTCTTTGTCTTCCAAGATATAGGTGAGCCTCCCAAAAAAATAAAGTAACCAGTAAGCGAACGACGACTAAGAGGGCAAGAGGCCCAATCAGAATCACAATAAGCAGTAAGTTCAAGAGCACTATCCTTGCGTAAAACAATCCCTTGACCAGGATGTCCCTTCAGATAACGAAGAACTCGGAGAGCAGCTTCCCAATGAGACACTCGAGGAGTCTGCATAAATTGAGCCAATACATGCACCGAGTAACACAATTCAGGGCGCGTAATGGTCAAATAAATCAAGCGTCCAATCAGCCGACAGTACTGGGATGAATCAGAATACAAAGGTCCATCATCAAGAGCCAAACGATGATGTTGATCAATGGGAGAAGTAGCTGGTTTGGCTCCAAGAAGTCCGAGTCTCGAACGCAGAATATCCAATGTGTATTTTCGTTGAGATAAAAATAGTCCATCGCTCCTCGAGACATTTCAATGCCAAGAAAATACTTGAGATTTCCCAAATCTTTCATATGAAAACAACGGCTTAAATATGCTTTAAAAGCAAAAGAATAGCAGCGGAATTGTTCCCAGCAATAATTAAATCATCCACATAGACAAGTACATTAATAGAATTCTCACCTCGTCGTAGGGTAAATAGAGAATAATCAGCATAAGACTGTTGTTGATGGTGGATTTTAGACAAGGGGTAAAATCGTAAAACCCCATGACCTAGTGTTACCCGCAACACATTAACTAAGAGCATGTAACTCGGTGTAAATAATTAATATGGGTATTTTTTCAAAATACCCGATTAGGGTTTTCAAATACGTAACCCTAATCCCAAAACCAAGCCGCATATCGCGCACCATGGCAACCATGCCAAACCAAGCCGCACTCCGCGCACCATGGAAACCATGCCAAACCAAGCCGCATATCAAGCACCATGGCAACCATGCCAAACCAAGCCGCATATCGCGCACCATGGCAACCATGCCAAACCAAGCCGCACTCGCGCACCATGGCAACCATGCCAAACCAAGCCGCATACTTTAGCACCACGGCAACCATGCCAAACCAAGCCGCACTGAGCACCATGGCAACCATGCCAAACCAAGCCGCATACTGCGCGCACCATGGAAACCATGCCAAACCAAGCCGCATATCGCGCACCATGGCAACCATGCCAAACCAAGCCGCATATCTGCGCACCATGGCAACCATGCCAAACCAAGCCGCACTCTGCGCACCATGGCAACCATGCCAAACCAAGCCGCATACTTCGCGCCATGGCAACCATGCCAAACCAAGCGGCACCATGGCAACCATGCCAAACCAAGCCGCACCATGGCAAAAACGCCATACTTCTAAGACGCTATGCCTTGGGCCCACGCCAAACATAGCGCCCTAGGTTTGCAAGACTTGCAACTAGGTCAACTTGGCCGCACGTGCCATTGGCACATGCCAACACGTGCCGCAAGCCATATTTCTAAGTCGCTATGCCTTTGGCCCACGCTAAACATAGCGCCCTAGGTTTGCAAGACTTGCAACTAGGTCAACTTGGCGCACGTGCCGCAAGCCATATTTCCGAGCCGCTATGCCTTTGGCCCACGCCAAACATAGCGCCTAGGTTTGCAAGACTTGCAACTAGGTCAACTTGGCCGCACGTGCCATTGGCACATGCCAACACGTGCCGCAAGCCATATTTCCGAGCCGCTATGCCTTTGGCCCACGCCAAACATAGCGCCCTAGGTTTGCAAGACTTGCAACTAGGTCAACCTGGCCGCACGTGCCATTGGCACATGCCAACACGTGCCGCAAGCCATATCTCCAAGCCGCTATGCCTTTGGCCCACGCCCAACATAGCGCCCTAGGTTTGCAAGACTTGCAACTAGGTCAACATGGCCGCACGTGCCATTGGCACATGCCAACACGTGCCGCAAGCCATATTTCCGAGTCCTTGCCTTTGGCCCACGCTAAACATAGCGCCCTAGGTTTGCAAGACTTGCAACTAGGTCAACATGGCCGCACGTGCCATTGGCACATGCCAACACGTGCCGCAAGCCATATTTCTAAGCCGCTATGCCTTGGGCCCACGCCAAACATAGCGCCCCTAGGTTTGCAAGACTTGCACCAGGTCAACAAGGCCGCACGTGCCATTGGCACATGCCAACACGTGCCGCAAGCCATATTTCTAAGCCGCTATGCCTTGGGCCCACGCCAAACATAGCGCCCTAGGTTTGCAAGACTTGCAACTAGGTCAAGCCGGCCACACGTGCCATTGGCACATGCCAACACGTGCCGCAAGCCATATTTCTAAGCCGTGCCTTTGGCCCACGCCAAACATAGCGCCTAAGTTTGCAAGACTTGCAACTAGGTCAACAAGGCATTCCGCACATGCCATTGGCACATGCCAAACACACACGTTGGTAGCCTAACTTGCAAACCGTGCAACCTACCACCAAGGAATTCCGCACATGCCATTGGCACATGCCAAACACACGCGCCGGTAGCCTAACTTGCAAACCGTGCAACCTACCACCAAGGCATTCCGCACATGCCATTGGCACATGCCAAACACACGCGCCGGTAGCCTAACTTGCAAATCGTGCAACCTACCACCAAGGCATTCCGCACATGCCAAACACACACGCTGGTAGCCTAACTTGCAAACCGTGCAACCTACCACCAAGGCATTCCGCACATGCCATTGGCACATGCCAAACACACGCGCTGGTAGCCTAACTTGCAAACCGTGCAACCTACCACCAAGGCATTCCGCACATGCCAAACACACACGCTGGTAGCCTAACTTGCAAACCGTGCAACCTACCACCAAGGAATTCCGCACATGCCATTGGCACATTCCAAGCACACGCGCCAGCCTAACTTGCAAACCGTACAACCTACCACCAAGGCATTCGCACATGCCATTGGCACATGCCACACGCGCCACTAGCAAGCGCCACTTGCACTCAAGATGCAACCAACACTCGAGACATCGACACAAACCGGGGATGCTTCTTTAGGGTTTTGGTTTGGCGGTCACAAAGATGCGGACGTACACTACGCTCACATTAAGAAAGCGTGAAAAGGAATAAAGCGGTCAAATAAAAGAGGAAATAATGGTGAAAACGTTTTCACCCATTAAACCATGCGGTTACCACCTCCTCCCATTATTTCACCCTTTACTCTCTTCCTTCATGAGGCCAAGGTACGTTTCAATCTCGACTTGTATAAATAGGTCTTACCTATTTCCACCGGACAACAAGTCTCGGTCGGGAGAAATATACTACACTTATTACACTCTCGAAAGGCAACTTTGCAAGCTCTCCCAAAAGCTTCTATCTCTTGCAAGCTTCCTAAGCTTTCACTTTCGATACAAGTCGAGATACTACTCTCCTCAACACCTTTCTTTGCTTCCCTCCCCAAATCAACCCTTCTCCTCCACTTTGTGACCGAAGCAAGTCCGAACGGCCATTTCTTGGTTTAGGCCGGACTTGTACATCGATCTCTCGAATCTACAAAGTGCTCAGTGCAGCACATTTGTTTAGGGTTTGAATCAATTTCTCACTCACCCACCGAAATTACCGAAATCGGCGAAACGATTTTCACCCATAAACAATTGGCGACCACATAGGGAGGATTGATCTATCGGCTACAATATCGAGTTGTCGATCTCGTTCTTCGACCCGGATGTCAAGATGGTAGGGGAAGGCGACTCAATCCGACTCAACTACCGCACGACCCTTACTAGTTGTAAAAACTACACAAGAAAACGGGGACTTGGTGAAGATGATATTACTCAATCGCCGAAGATGCTAACGGCGATCGGGGACTTATCAAGCGATGCTACCAAAGAAACCGCCTTTTACATGGAGAGGGGCGTGTTCGCAAAACCTATGAAGTGAGTAAATTCGAGATCGGGCAAGATATACAATCTATTTTTAGGTTCTTAGTAAAACCGTCATACTATCGAGTCTTGTGCCTATTGCTAGCACACACTTCCATAAAAGCAATATTCTTTTCCCAAAACATAATCGATTCATATTATCAAAACCATTCATCCCGAAATGATCCAATACCTAAAAAGTTACAGGTTGTCTATCAAAGATCAAGTTTTGAACCGGACATCCAATATGTCTTTCAAAAAAAAAAAGAACCTAAATAAAAGTTTAACAGAAACGTTCAAGGAAAATCGTC
The DNA here is from genome assembly GCA_023531295.1 of Papaver armeniacum. Taxonomy (NCBI): domain Eukaryota; kingdom Viridiplantae; phylum Streptophyta; class Magnoliopsida; order Ranunculales; family Papaveraceae; genus Papaver; species Papaver armeniacum. The sequence continues at coordinate 96,953 of JAJJWW010005716.1, read as the reverse complement.
CAACGAGTCCTGCTCTTCTTGGAGAAAGTCAACTTTGCGTCTTCAAGAGCCGCTCTCTTCATAGTCAACATCTTGGAAAGCTTTTCGAGTTCCATCTCCTCGTCGGGCAATCTCCTCGGCGGAAAGGCTTTCGATTGTCGCATTTTTCAACTTTTGGATCTCAAGAAGGCCTTCGACAAACCACGAAGTGTTGAACTCCTTTTCTACACACACGTCGCGATGGTGCTCCCGGTCGGCAATAACGTCTTGAAACGGTGTGACCAAATCACCTCACGCATATCCTCGATGGAAGATAAAGCCTCTTCCACACGCTTAACCAAGCAAATCGACTAGTGACTTTCTTGGTTGTAGCCATATGTCTCGTGCTTCTCCAGTTCGGTGTACAATGCCTCATGCTTAGCCGGCACGCTAAAGCCGCCAACCAGCACATGACCTGGATAAGGAACCAAGTACGGGGATAAAAAATGGCGCCTGCAAGTGGCCCCACGACTCGCAAAGGGTCTTCTTCCATGAAGGTGAATCTCGAATGTCATTAAGCTCTTTTATCCTGTCATGGTACAACACTTATTTCACGCCTCCACTTGCATCAAGCTTATGGAGTGAATTGGTGGGATATGGTCTTCTCAAAAATATAATCGAGATGGATACTGTAGTAGGGTTGGTTGATCGAGAAAGCACAGATGAAGTTGATATGGCTGCGGACATCCACCCTCATATGTATCCGTGTTGCATGAGAAGGAAGAGGAGAATAACGTGTTAGGCCATACGTTGACAATGGATGCCTTTTGTAGTCACAATGTCCTTGCGCAATTGTGAACCTGAATGCTTTAGTGGAGCTCACGCCAATTCCTCGTTGCTTATTTGCACTCAGTAAAACAACTGTACATACCAAGATGATTTTATTATCTTATATATATGTACAGAAAATGAAATAACAAAAGATATGCAAACCGAGTTTAGACGTGATGGAGGAGAAGATTAAGACATCCGTTTCTCTGAAGTTGATCTCCAACAGATCGTATATGGACATTGATTATTTGTCTTCACTACGATGGTTATGTGAAACTAATTTTATTAGTATTACTGTGCAATTAGAATCAGATACCTTCATAGTTTAAGGAGTCATTACTTGACCATCTAGCAATTCATAAGGTTTATATCTAAGTAACTAAACTTAGATTACAAAGCTACATGCCAAAAGTGCTTGCCTAAGCAGGAAGGTGCATGTGAAAATGGTGTTAGTTAGACCATTATCGTGACAGTTGAATCTATTCTGTCAGTTTTACCAAATTCGGTGCCTTATTGTATAAATTATGATAGATACAGGTCACCTAAAGTTTGAAACAAAAAAGAATTGGGATAGTGTATAATATTTATCATACACAGTAAGCAAAAGGAATTTTCGTGGTAAGCATAAACTAGTCTAATAGCATGTATCAAGTTGCCGCATATGTTCACTCTTTTATTTCTAGCATCGTGGATTCACTTATGAAAACATGTTAGGCATGGAATGGAACGGAACGAAAAGAAAGTAACATGAGAATAAGGATAGAAAGACAAATCTTATCCCCTTTTAATGTGCTGCACCAATGTGGCGGGGTGACAGCTGAATAACAGCTGAATCTATGTGGCATCCGATGTGGCGGAATCTGCTCATATCCACGTCATTAAAAAAAAAGGTAAACAATTACTACCTAATTTATTTATATCAATTAATAACTTACAAAAAAAAAAAAAAAAAAATTATTTATATCAGCCTGTATCTTTTGTATTGTGAAGAAACCATCGGATCACCGCCTATACATCAGATATTTCTCGTAGAGGTACTGAGAAAATTAAGCTTTTCATGAAATTCAAGTTCAGCCATTATTAAAGCTATCTCTTTTTAATGATTAACCATCCTCTCCTGTTAACCTTTCTGATTTCTTACAACCAAATGCTATTCAAACCATAAGCTCTTCCAAGTAAAGAATAATAACATCCTAACTTATGCAATAGAGTCTCAATACAACAAATCAATTCAGTGCGGATCCATCTAATTAAACGTTTATCAACCGCAATTGAAAGATTTTTGAACAGATGGTTAGCAAAAGTTTGCCCTAATTTCCGTTTGAAGTTTGATATGTTTGAGGCAAAAATTCACCACCACACAAGAAAGAGGAAGACGGTAGAAATCAGTTTGATTCATAGTTTTTAACAAGCTTGAGATTTTGTGGATATAAAATGGAGTAGAAAGTTTTATGTTCTGGGAAAGAAAATGATCAGAGAAGATTTTTCTTTTCCTTCGAAGCATGATCAGAGAAGATAGAAGATGATTAACACTTTTTTATTTTATTTTCTGTCTATTTTTTATTTATTTTTGATGAATTCTTCTAATGACATGGCAAGAAAAAACCTTCTCTTTCCGCCAAATCACCTGCCACGATGAAATCAGCTGTCATTCAGCTGTTAGATGGCTGTTCAAATATCATTTTCGGTGCTGCACTGCTGCTTCCCCGAGCTGGTTGCTATTTGGCCTCGTTGCAAAAACGGTAGCTGCAGCCGGTGTTATTGGTTCAGGAGCGTCTCCCAGTGAAGAAGACTTAGTTAACTTGTTGGAAACGATTTTCTCCAGCTTCTTTATTAACCCAATTTCGAACGGAGGTTCCTGGGGTTTTAGTCTTTTGAAAATCTGATCCTTCGATGATGCCCGCAATATGACTGTGAGGCTTTGCTCCACAAGTTTGTGTTTTTACTTCCACCGTTAACAATACGAACTTGAAAGAGATTCCAGTGGAAACTCGCCATCTTTTCATTAATAGCACGGGAGAACACATTTCTTTCTCCACATATTATAACTGAATATGACATGCTCTCCTCGCTGGCCTTGAAGCTTTTCATCACCGCAAAAACCTGCACTACTATATGTGCCATTCCAGCGCAGAGGCATGTCTTTTGTCAGTTGATGAACAAGTTACTATTCAGCGCCAAAAACCTTCGTAAGAGTTGCGTTAACAGGAAGCAACGTTTACCCGAAAAGGTTAAATCCCATGCTAGAACCCGAGTAGGACGAGGGTCGCTACTGTTCTGAGCATGTATATGAAATTCGACTCTGTTAAGTTGTTAGCTGTATATGCTGGCGCCCTTAGTTTAAAAGGGATCTCGAAATTTTGCATAATCGATCATGTGCGAATGGATATAATTGCACGGCAGAATGGCCACCATGTCTACAACCGTTTAATCTTGTTGCTCGGGTTTTCATCTCTTGTCCACGACCGAAAGAATCACATCCAAGTTATTTCGAGTGTGCAACCAATTTTCGCCCCCACTTGCATTTAGCTTATGAAGTAAAATGGAAGACGACTTTGAAAATTTGATATAATCGAGCTAGATGCTTATATGATGAAGTTAGTCGTCCATTATTTGTTGGCATGGATTTGCACACTGTCATCCGCTGTTGCAGGATAGATGGAATCTGGGAAAACTACGACTTCTCAAAAACTTGAAGACAAAAGACCTTCGCACATCACAAGAAAGCTACAGCTGTTTGTAATGCAGGCTTAGTACATATAATGACCAACAAAGATTATTGAGTATCCGTATATTCAAGCACGATTCCATGTACAAAAGGTACCCATGTTATTATCAAAATATACAGATAAAATAAAAGGACTGGATGCGCAAACCAGTAAAGATGCGATGAAGGAGAAGAAAGGGAAAATCAAATTGAGCAGGTGATATCATTAGCCTGCAGCATATCCGTGAACGTTTTCTTTTGGTGCAAGAACAACGATCCCCTTAGTCGGCGCCAAAGATGTTTGGGCAAAAATTGATCTTCACCTCAAATAATCTCGATTGAAGTTGATGACCTCCGCAGCTATCTTCTCCAAGCACACAGAGGGGAACCTGCAAAAGAAAACTCTCCGACGCTCAAGTTAGCATAGAGTTTTCCACAGGAGTTTTTAGGGTTTGGAGGCATACCTTTTTAGGGTTTATCTCCCATGTATTTATACAATGCAGCTTAGAATGTTCCAGAACCTTTTCCTAGGGTTTTGGAAGTAGATAGCTAGGTGGAATTGGGCCAATGAAAATGGACCACTATTAGCTGATATTAGTGTGAAAATATTAGGGTACACACAAAGACAGCCAAGCATGGTCTCGCAAAACAACAACTTTGTAATCATCACTTGAGCGATGGTAACCGAATCCTTGTAAAGTAGAATTTTGCTTCAATTTCGGTTTCCTTATGGTGCGAAACCTTGTAAAGTAAACCCTTGTGTTTAGGTAACAAATTTCGCCATGTTCTGCATACTTGTCTGCACTGTAACTGTAAGGCTATTGAGGCTATTGGTACTAAGCAAGAACGTAGAATGTTTTCTGTAATTTCTAATGGTAACCTCTCCATTGAATTTGTTTTAGAGTTTCTTTCTTTCCTTCAGAATTCTTGCTGCCTTCACGAGTGTTTAGGTCTTTCTTTCTTGTAGGGTTTATAGTGTTATCTTAATTAGATGCGTTGATAATTTCTTGTTGACTAAGCCACCTTTTTTCATGTTGGCCCTTAACCACCCGTTGATATCCTGATCAGTTCCTGACCGTTTAAGGAAGAGGCAAAAAATAATAACCTTATTCAGTAATTTAGTGTTTGGCACTTGAAAATTTAGTGTTTGGTAACTTTAGTATTACGTACCTAGTAGCGACTTTATTTTGTAATTTATTTCTTCTGGAGTTTATCATTTCCTTCCACCTCTTTCCTCGGCGAAACAAGGCTATTCACATGAGGAGTTGCTCGATTGGTGGTATGTACCCATGACTTTCTTCAAGGTCTCATCTAGCTTTCTCGGGGTTTTAGTTTCAGGGCCATGATAAGAGAGAACAACATTGTACCACAACAAATATTTGTGACTCTTGGTTAGCGCAAATGGCTCAGACCAGCTGTAATCTTCCCATGCTATACTAAACCGTGTAATCCAAGTGGAAACGAACCCGCGGTGTTCCTGTGCATAACTTGACTCCCATATCTTGACATGTTTACTTGGAACTACTTCCATGACACACAAATTCCCTCCCAATGCCATGTGTTCGACATGCTTAATGTCATGGCCAACAGAAGGTAGCGACGGGAGCAATTTAAACCTCTCATATTCCAAATCAAAAGCTACAGTGTTAAGTTTCGTACTTCCCTGATCTATCCAGTAAAGAGCTCCACCTGCAAAAACTCCAGCTGATGGCAAAACACTTAAGTAGGACAAAAAGGCTTGTCCAATAATTGTATCTCCACTTAGTAGAACCCTGGAGGGTATACACTTGAACATCCCGGTAATATTGTCGCGCATAAGAAAAACCTTGTATTCGTTACTTGAACGATTATAACCAAATAAAATCGCCGAGGTAGAGTTAAAACTGCCCCATTGAGTCGCCGGAAGTTGAACCGTTACAATCTAGTGACAGGATTGCAAATATAGATTTTTATTTCCTGTATTAAGGGCATGGCATAATACACTAAGCTGGCATAACAAGCTAAACCGTTACAAGAACCAACCATGAAACTTTTGAAGACGGATGGTGATGACATGACTACACTGTGATCTAACGCAAGTGTTCCGAAACAGCGGAGTTGTTCATTGACATGATTAGTACTACTAGTAGTGACCTCATCATCATCATTATTTTGTTCTGTAAAATAGAATCGTGCTTCATCAATTTTATCAGTTGTAGCGTAAAGTAAACCTATCTTAAGCTTCTTATTGGGTTTCGGGATCAAAGTTTTCCAAGTTTTGCATACTTCTCTGCACCGTAATTACGTGACTATTGGTAAGCCAGAAAGAAGAAGTATGTTTGCTGTGATTTCTAATGGTAACTTCATCCATTAAACCTCTTGAAAGTTCTCTTCTTCTTTTATTCTTCCACCAGATGCATGCCGCATTCTAACTCTCTATTTGTTTAGGTTCTCAGTATTACCTTAATTACTACTCCCTCTTTTTTTAGAAAAGAGATACTTTCACTTTTTCAATTTGGCCTATTTTTAGGCTAAAATGAAAAAGTGAAAGTATCTCTTTCCAGAAAGAGAGGGACTACTATGTTTTATGTTTTGGCAGGAGACTAGACTCAAGGGGGTTAGCGTTTGACTATCTAAGACCAAGATTGACCTAAACACAAAGTTTATTTTTTTTCTGAACGGTGAGGGCCGGCAAAGAGACTTGACCGATGCAAAGTTTTGGTATCTTCGCAATGCACGAATAATCTCACTGAAAAGTATCTTCGCAATGCACGAATAATCTCACTGAAAAGTATCTTCGCAATGCACGAATAATCTCACTGAAAAAACAGCTTAACGAGAATAAGTTTATTGTTTACCCTTTGACCTAATGTCGACCTTGGAAGTCTACGTTAGCAGAGAACAACGTTAATGAAAAAACAATGTAGCCTACTGTTTACCCTTAATAAGAAAACAGCGTAAAGTAAAACAATAATGAAAACAATGTAGCTAGCAGAGACTAGCTTACAGGATAAAACAACTAACAAGAGTTTAAATTCACAACTCGGCTCAAATAACAATACAAGATAACAATAGAAGATAGCTAGCAGAGACTAGCTTTTTGTTAGTGCAGTTGGCTGAAACCTGCTGTAGTCTTCCCTTGCCACACTAAACTTCATAACCCAAGACAAAACGTACCCGCGCTGTTCCTGTGTATGCTTGACTGTATCTCTATGCCTTAATGCATACTTGACAGTCTTCCTATAACTTAACTCCCATTTCATGACATGTTTACTCGGAAGTACTTCTAAAACACACAAATTCCTTCCCAATACCATGAGGCCTACATGCTTAACGTCATGCTTAACACAAATGAAACTTTCAGATGAAAAACAGCGGCGTGACTCTAACTCAAGTGTCCTGTAACAGCTGAATTGTTGATCGGCGTGATTAGTACTATTTTGTTCTGAAAAGTAGAATTGGTGGAATGGAGCTTCAGTTTCAGTGGTCTTACCATGTTATGACCCTGAAACTAGAACTTTGAGAAAGCTAGACGAGACGCTGGAGAAATTCCTTGGTGATTGTACGACGCCTTCGGTATATACCACCGATTGGGCAACTCCTCATGCGAACAGCCTTATTTCCTTGAAAGCAATTATGGAGAGAAACGGTGGAAAGAAAAGAAAAGCTCCAGAGGAAATTACAGAAAAAGAAAAACTTACTGCTACAAGGTAATACTCAAGTGATCTACTAGTGTTATTTTTACTTTTTCTCTATTTAGATTTCAATTCTAATTATCACAGTTAAATTCCAACCCTCTTTCCGAGTTAGTTGTGAGTAAAAATGCTAAAATTGTTGATCGGATTGTGAATTTAACTCTTGAATTTAATAGAAATCCTCTAAGCTAGTCTCTGCTAACTACTTTTTTTTTTTTTTTTTCAGTATGACACGGAAAAATAACGAGGTCATAAGTATTTATATCTGGGCCATTCCTTCTTAATAATGAAATCATCAAGGTGTGACTAGGGGTGTACATCGGGTTGGGCAGGCCAACCCAAGCCCGCTTATAACACGAGCGGGGGCAAGATGGGCTTGTAGTCCTTACTACCCATTAAGTTTAACAGGCCAGGCCGGGCCGGACAATAGCAAAAATTTAAAGCACATGGCCCGTCCATACCCATTAAACAATACAGGCCAGGCCAGGCCAGGTCGGGTCGGACAGGTCTCGGGCCCTAGAGATAATTCAAAAAAATTAAGTATATAGGGTTGTTTTTTTTGGCTTGATGAATGCTGATATATCAGTAACTCGTTCAAGTAATAGTTCAAGCAATCTATATTCATTACTGTGAAATGTAATTCAAAATATTTTCCAACCCTAATAAATTGTCCAAATATGAAATTTAAGTTCTTGAGAAATCCATCACACTAATAGAAAACTGAATTTCAGGTTATCAGCAGTCAAACAAACCGGGTAACTAAAAACCGTAGATATCTATTTTAATAAGCACCATAATATAATATTATCACCCTGATTATTAAATTATATATCAGTTGGGCCTTATTGGAAACTTAAATTTTTTATTATTTTATAAATTTAGCGGGGTTATTAATTTAGCACACTGGCCCAAATCGAGACTGCCAAAAACTATTATATCTTAGCGAAGTTATTAATTTATCGCGGATTAATTTAATGAAGTTCTACTGTATGTTTAAATACGTGGAAGGGTAATTTGGGCTTTTTAAGTACATTTAATGTATCCCCTAACAAACTAAATAGACCTTGGAATTATGGGTGAAGTCCCTACGTGAAAAGGCAACATGGCTTACATGTTTATTTTTATTTTGATAAAAAAATGGAAAAATCAAATTGGTTGTCGTGCATTGTGTTGATTTACCAACAATATCAAGTAGACAGAAACGGAATCCAAGAAGAAACCGTATTTGCGTTTGGCAACATCTATATAGCGCACTCAGTAACAGACTCTGTAAGATTTCCAGTTTTAGAAAAAATTTAAACCCAAATTGAAAAAAAGAAAAACTTTTTGTTTATGGCTAATGTGTGTCCGGACACACGACAACATTATCTGTTGTTGAGGAAATCGAACGGTGCGAAACATAATTCCTGGTTAACTCAGTGGTACGCTATGTAGCATAGTTACCTCCTTCAGTACTTCAGCACTTAAGAGAGAATCGAACGGTAGTGAAAGGAACTACAGATTAATTCTCTGAGACTGGTTGTACCGTAGTGTTGCTTTTTTGGAAAGTTGTTATAATCCTTTCCTTCTGCTCCTCCTCGCTTTTGTATGTGTGAGTCTAAGGCGGTATTGATCGTGCTCTGAGATACAGAGAGTGAGGGAGAGAGAGAGAGAGAGATCTAGGAGGAGAGAAAAGGAAAAGGTTGGAGGACAAAAAAATATCAAGAAGAAATTCCTAATACTTAATAATAAGGTATCAAAACTTCTACCACTGATTCTTATCTCTTTCTGTAAAACCCTCTTTCTTATCTCATGTTTCTATTAAAACCATTTGGTTGCTAGTATTTGGAAAATGAGTTTTGGTTTAGTATGGATGGGTTTTATTAATAGTTGAGTGTTTTTTTTCTTCGTTTTATTTCAAGCAAAAGTAGTACTAGCAGCAGCAGAAGCTCCATAAACAGAGAAAGAAGATTAAGATTTCTCTTATTTTCACATTATGATCGATAGATCTGTGCGTGTGTGTTCATTTCTTAAGTTTCTCAAGTGTTCAATAGATAGGGATCATGATTTTTTTTATGATGTAAAACCCTCTTTCTTCATGTTTCTATTAAAACCATTTGGCTGCTAGTGTTTGGAAATGAGTTTTGGTTTAATATGGATGGGTTTTATTAATAGTTGAGTGTTTTTTTTCTTCGTTTTATTTCAAGCAAAAGTAGTACTAGCTAGCAGCAGCAGAAGCTCCATAAACAGAGAAAGAAGATTAAGATTTCTCTTATTTTCACATTATGATCGATAGATATGTGCGTGTGTGTTCATTTCTTAAGTTTCTCAAGTGTTCAATAGATAGGGATGATGATTTTTTTTATGATGTAAAACCCTCTTTCTTCATGTTTCTATTAAAACCATTTGGCTGCTAGTATTTGGAAAATGAGTTTTGGTTTAGTATGGATGGGTTTTATTATTTGTTGAGTGTTTTTTTTCTTCGTTTTATTTCAAGCAAAAGTAGTACTAGCAGCAGCAGAAGCTCCATAAACAAAGAAAGAAGATTAAGATTTCTCTTATTTTCACATTATGATCGATAGATCTGTGCGTGTGTGTTCATTTCTTAAGTTTCTCAAATGTTCAATAGATAGGGATGATGATTTTTTTTATGATGTAAAACCCTCTTTCTTCATGTTTCTATTAAAACCATTTGGCTGCTAGTATTTGGAAAATGAGTTTTGGTTTATTATGGATGGGTTTTATTAATAGTTGAGTGTTTTTTTTCTTCGTTTTATTTCAAGCAAAAGTAGTACTAGCAGCAGCAGAAGCTCCATAAACAGAGAAAGAATATTAAGATTTCTCTTATTTTCACATTATGATCGATAGATCTGTGCGTGTGTGTTCATTTCTTAAGTTTCTCAAGTGTTCAATAGATAGGGATCATGATTTTTTTTATGATGTAAAACCCTCTTTCTTCATGTTTCTATTAAAACCATTTGGCTGCTAGTGTTTGGAAAATGAGTTTTGGTTTAATATGGATGGGTTTTATTAATAGTTGAGTGTTTTTTTTCTTCGTTTTATTTCAAGCAAAAGTAGTAATAGCTAGCAGCAGCAGAAGCTCCATAAACAGAGAAAGAAGATTAAGATTTCTCTTATTTTCGCATTATGATCGATAGATCTGTGCGTGTGTGTTCATTTCTTAAGTTTCTGAAGTGTTCCATAGATAGGGATGATGATTTTTTTATGTATGCTTTTGTTTCATTTGTTCCTGATCTAATTTTTCACTATTTTTTCTTGTTTTATTTTGGTTGAGATTGAGTTTTGTGGGTTTGATTTTTTTTTAAGTTTCTGGATGATTCTGTCTCTGTTCTGGACGTTTATAACTTAGTTATTATTCATTTTACTTATATTATTAACACATGAAAATGGGTTTCTTCTCATTTCTGAGATCCGACCCGATTTTGTTTTTCTCGCCCGTATGACCCGTTTTAAATTCATAATCTGTGCTAAAATAAAACAAGAAAGAAGAAGCTCCATAAACAGAGAAAGAAGATTAAGATTTCTCTTATTTTCACATTATGATCGATAGATCTGTGCGTGTGTGTTCATTTCTTAAGTTTCTGAAGTGTTCCATAGATAGGGATGATGATTTTTTTATGTATGCTTTTGTTTCATTTGTTCCTGATCTAATTTTTCACACTTTTTTCTTGTTTTATTTTGGTTGAGATTGAGTTTTGTGGGTTTGATTTTTTTTTTAAGTTTCTGGATGATTCTGTCTCTGTTCTGGACGTTTATAGCTTAGTTATTATTCATTTTACTTATAACACATGAAAATGGGTTTCTTCTCATTTCTGAGATCCGACCCGATTTTGTTTTTCTCGCCCGTATGACCCGTTTTAAATTCATAATCTATGCTAAAATAAAACAAGAAAGAAGAAGCTCCATAAACAGAGAAAGAAGATTAAGATTTCTCTTATTTTCACATTATGATCGATAGATCTGTGCGTGTGTGTTCAATTCTTAAGTTTCTGAAGTGTTCCATAGATAGGGATGATATGCTTTTGTTTCATATGTTCCTCATCTAATTTTTCACTATATTTTCTTGTTTTATTTTGGTTGAGATTGAGTTTTGTGGGTTTGATTTTTTTTTAAGTTTCTGGATGATTCTGTCTCTGTTCTTGACGTCTCAGTTATTATTCATTTTACTTATATTATCAACACATGAAAATGGGTTTCTTCTCATTTCTGAGATCCGACCCGATTTTGTTTTTCTCGCCCGTATGACCCGTTTTAAATCTTATCCATCATTTGATGGTTCTACTCTCTGGTTAATTGAATTCGATCGGCACAATTTTGATTTTGGGAATCTTGTTGAAGTTTGTGATTAATTAGTATGATGAGGAGAGGGGAAACAGAAAACCCCCCTTCTTTAGATTATCCATCAATTGATGGTTGTCTGTTCAGTTCACCTTTGTCCTTCTATTTTCTTTTTTTTTTTCTTGTATTTACATAATTTTGAATCGGCTTGAGCTCCTATTTGTTTATTGATATGTTAGAGTTGTGATTTTGCGTGGTCAGCTCTATCCTCTTTTACTGAATGTTTATTCATTTTGCAATTGATTACTTTACAGAGATCAATGGACATACGGGAAGATACTGCTGGTCGCCCTTTGATAAGAAAGGTTTTTCACTCTGCATTTGTCATGAACCGTCTTCCTCGGTGCCTGTTGTTGGCTTATGTTGTTTATGTCTTCTGGATACACTTAAGCCCATACGGTTTGTTGAGGACTTGGGAAAGAAAATATTGGATTATAGCATTTTTGGCTGCCTCATCGGGTCTTCCACTTGCTTATTTTGCTCAGTTAACAAGGCGTTTTGTGCATGAACCGGCAATAAGGTACTTATTCTCGGCCAGCGTCTCAAATCGCAAGAAATTCACAAAATACTATCTGAAGCTATTTGTGTACTTCATCAATAATGGACCCAATTGGCTCTTCTATGGAGCGTTGGTCTTTATCTTGTCACATGTCTGCGTTATATCCAGCCGCTGGGAGCGGGATGTCTCGGGTTTCACCAAGAGTGCAGCAGAAGGTTTTAATATCATCCTCTTAAACGATATATTCTTGAAGGCGAAAACTACCGTAGGAAACCTAGTATGTATTATTCTCTCTATTGCCATCTGCGTGTGTACTTTGCTCGTAGAGATCAGGGAGAGGCCAGTTCGTGCTCGAGAGCTGGTTCCGAGTGCAGCAAGGGTTGCTTCCGGATTTGTAGGGGCTAGAAGAGCTGGTGAAGATTAAGCTGCAGCATGATGCGCTGATGTGATGGGATTTTCTCCAGAACCTCCGAGCATATCTCCAGAATCTTTCATCAGAAAGACTTTTATTTATTTATTATCCAGTAAAAATCCAAACTTATTTAAGAGAATTTTAATTATGGTTTATTTAATGTTTGATATTAAATTATGTAAGGGATTAAAATATTTTAGGATCGTTTTATATAATGGGAGTTTTATTTGTCTAATTCTAATTATGTTTTAATTTAATTTTAATTATAGTTTTAAGAAACATTCGATTTTGTTTTTTTTTTCATCATTTAACAAACCAATTGCTCGCTGCTTTGACACTAAAAAAAAGAAGCTTTAACATACTTCCCCCTGATTCATTCCTAATTTCCATCGATCTTATGACCCTGATAAACAGTGTTACATCCCAACAACAACCCCCATTCATCCCAATTCTATCCCTAACACCTTTTACTCATCCCAAATCTGTTCCAGCTTAGATCCTCAAATTCACATTGCTGAATTTCATCTCATCATTCAATCACAACCCAATATTTTGAATTATACCACCAACTTTTACTGATCCTAACTAGATGCATAATTTATGTTTATTCGATGGGCTTGAGTTGATTAAGGTGCTGCTGTTCAAGGGTATGTGTTGGGTTTAATTTACAGTGAGAGGAATTCGAGAATTCAAGCCAAGAAAGTGGCAGAGATGTGTTTTAAGTTAGGGTTCATAGAGATCTCAACAAGTTAGGTTTGATCAATTTGAGTTGAGAATGATTAACTGTTGCTGGTAATTAGGTCAAGGAAATTGAGAAATTGGTTGGAGACTTGGAAGATGGTGGAAACTATTATTGGTGTTTGTGCAGGAGGGTTTGAGTCAAGAAAGGAGTTGCAAAGCTTGTACAGATGGAGAAGACATGGGTTGCTCTCAGATTTGAAATAGTGGTGCTGTTGTTATGGGTTCAATTGAAGCTGCTGCAAGCCATGGTCTTGATACAAGAATTAGGAAGTGCACAACAGAATTTGCTGGAGTTTGAATGAATTAGTATGGCTATGACAGTGTTGGGTTTACTTCTTCATGGGTTAATTTGTGGTATGTGATACAGAGAATCTGGTGGAGAGTTTGTGGTCAGTTTAGTACGATTTAACAAAGAGGAATTGTGATTAGTTTAGTATTGTTCTCTATTGAAAGAGGAATTGGACACAATGTGGCTGATGGTTACTGATAATACTTTTTATTTCGATGTAAATTGAGATTCATTTCTTAGTGTTGTAGTTGCTGCGTTCAGCGTTCTTTTAGATCCTCAAAAGATATGGGGATGAAAGAATTACTCACTCATTGCCTGGAAGTAACGATGCATTGTATACAAAATGCTATTTTTAGTGACGAGCGGCTATAGCGTAGGATGTATGATATTTTTGTTATCAAATTTTACCATAGATTCATTCGATGCTTTCGTGATTTTATAGAACTCTTGATTGTTCTTCATATTTTGTGTGCTTTTGGTTGTTGTAAATTTGTTTGGTCTTTGGTATTCTTTGGACTAATTTGAGCTAAATTTTCATGTTCATGTTGATGATTACTTTTGATGAAACTGCTGATGGTGATACTGCAGGAGTTTGTTATAATGGAGAAATATGAAGTGCTGGAACAAATTGGAAAGGGGCTGTTGGTTCTGCACTTCTTCTGAGGCATAAGCATAAAAAGAAGAAGTAAGGACTAGCCTTAAAGTTTAATTGATGTGTTATAGTTCTAGCTATTGTTGTTACCAGATCTTCAGGTGGTTCAATGTCTTCTTTGTACTTGGACACATGTGAAGGTGCGAAGAAAAGACGGAAAACGAACTTACTATCACTTATGATTTTATCACCTTGAACTGTTTGCAATTTAAGGACCATGGAGTGATATTTCATCCATTGAGTCTTTAATCATCAGTTTTAGTAACCGGTCTTTAATCATCAATTCTTTTTTTTTGTTGGCGTCTTTACAGGGACAATGCAGACATTATATTCAAGGCACATAGAGCTCTTTCTAATTGGGGGATATAAAAATGGAAGCTGGGCACAAAGAGATTGAATCCTACCAAATCAGGATACACACTAATGGAGCTACTGAGGCCATTTCCGACATTAAGTACCTAAAAGGCCGAGCAACTACAGGTAAATATAAACCTGAAAACTGAAACCATACCTTAAACTTCTTCAACCATGCATGTAAACTGGTGCTGGAGTTATCATGTCATCAAGTTTTGTTTTATTATACTATAGTATTATTCTATTATTTCCTAACTTCAACTTTCAAGTTTGAAATTGGTATTGATCTTTGAATACCGAATTTCTCTAGATCCACGTCATTTTTCATTTTCTCCTAAATTTGGACAAAGTTGGTTACAATCTGGCTTCGGCTTTTTTTTCTTTCTAGTTTAAGTAATTTTCCACAACATGAAGGCATGATCTCCTAGTTATTACATAGAGTGTTAACTGGATTTTTATCAAGAAACCCGACTGATTCTTGGATGTATTGGTTCATGTGGGTATGCTGACTTGGAAGACCATGCATTTGCAATAAGCTTACAGAGGCGCATTTTCACATTGGAGCAAAACTTGAACTGAGACAAGGGTTCCAGATGGTACTTGCAGTTGATAAATCTGGGTGCTGCATAGGAACGAGTCCTTTATTTATTTTTTATAAATCATAATTGGAATGAGTCAATGGATTGCATTTGATCCTTAGAGGTGCTAACTTTAGGCTTACATTGTGTTCATGACAAAAGCATAGTAGACGTTATTAGGTTAATCACAGCTCAATTGTCTTAATTTACCCTCAATGCTAAAGATAATCTAATAGAAATAACCCACTACTGTAATTATTCTTAATGATGTTTGGTTGCTATTTGCACAGCTTAATGACTCGCTAACTGAATATTATTCCCGTTGTCTAGAGCAATAATTTTTGGAGTTATCCCAAGCTTACTTTCCATATGAGAATTTGATTGCTGGCTTTCAGATAGAGTGTTATTAGTTTCTGTTAAGAGTTAATGTAATGTTCCAGTAATGTCACGACCCAGAGACTTATTGTCATGAAACTGGATCACATCTAAAACATCCAGGAGCCGACCTCTCTCCTCATGCTACAGTAGTGTCATGACCCATAGCTTTATTGTCATGACACAATGCGTCTGTTTGTAATAGAAGTTGTGGACAAGAGTAGTCCACATGTAACTCTTCCCTTGGGTGTTATATTGACCAAGTGAAGAAAGAGAATGTAACAAGATATTATTATCAGTTAATGAAAATAGAGAGTGAGAAGAACTTATCAAGTTCCCACTTCTCCATTAACAAAATCAATCATAAACACCTCCTTTGATTACCCAAAACAAACAATTGTTGGTATCAGAGCCCAGATTAATTGAATCTAATCTTGGTAGTAGGAAAAAATTCAATCAATACCCAACCAATCAAAAAATCAGCAACCAAAGAAAATATCAAAAACTAGATCCAAAAAATCAAAAACCCAATTTCTTCAATTAATCTTCAACCCAATCAATGGCAAGTTCTAGCAACTCAAACCTTTATATTCAACAACCTTCAATCCCAATTTTTCATGGAGAAAATTATGATTTTTGGTCCATCAAGATGAAGACCTTATTCATGTCTCAAGATGTTTGGGAGATTGTTTAAAACGGGTATGATGAAATTGAAGATACATCAACTCTAGAACAAGCAAAAAAGGATACACTCAAGGAGAGTAGGAAGAAGAATGCTAAAGCATCCATGTACATTCAAAAAGGAGTTGGAGAAACTATTCTACCAAGAGTAATTCATTTTCCTAAAGCTAAAGAAGCTTGGGATATTCTTCAAAAGGATTATGGAGGAAACAAGAAGGTAAGAGAGTTGAAACTTCAATCATATAGAAGAGATTTTGAAAATCTACATATGAAAGATAATGAAAAATTAAATGAGTTTTATTCTAGAGTTATTGATTGTTAATCAAATATTGATGTGTGGAGAAAAGCTAGAAGAAAAACGAATTTGTGAGAATATTTTAAATTGCTTACCGGAAAAATTCGAACCCATTGTGGTGGTTTTGGAAGCAACAAAAGATCTTTCTACATTGGAGTCGCAAGAGTTATGGGCTCAATTGAAAGTATTTGAATAAAGAGTGTCGAGACACGCCGAGAAGTCGATTGAGAGTGCATTTCAATCAAAGATGAATTTGAACTCAAAAAATTCAGCAAACTGGGTCATGAAAAATTGGACTAAATAGTAATTCCTGGAAAAAAAAAGAGAGAAGCTTTGACATACTTCACTGATTCATTCTTAATTTCCATAGATCTTATAACCCTAACAAAAAGTGTTACATCCCAACAACAACCCCCATTCATCCCAATTCTATCCCCAACACCTTTTACTCATCCCAAATCTGTTCCAGCTTAGATCCTCAAATTCACATTGTTGAATTTCATCTTATCATTCAATCACAACCCAATACTTTGAATTACACCACCACCTTTTACCGATCCCTAACAAGATGCATAATTTATGTTGATTCGATGGGGCTTGAGTTGATTAAGGTGCTGCTGTTCAAGGGTATGTGTTGGGTTTAAGTTACAGTGAGAGGAATTCGAGAATTGAAGCCAAGAAAGTGGCAGAGATGTGTTTGAAGTTAGGGTTCGTAGAGATCTCAAGAAGTTAGGTTTGATCAATTTGAGTTGAGAATGATTAACTGCTGCTGGTAATTAGGTCATGGAAATTGAGGAATTGTTTGGAGACTTGGAAGATGTTGGAAACTGTTATTGGTGGTTGTGCTGGAGGGTTTGAGTCAAGAAAGGAGTTGCAAAGCTTGTACAGATGGAGAAGACATGGGTTTCTCTCAGATTTGAAATGGTGGTGCTGTTGTTATGGGTTCAATTGAAGTTGCTGCAAGCCATGGTCTTGATACAAGAATTAGGAAGTGCGTAACAGAATTTGCTGGAGTTTGAATGAATTAGTATGGTTGTGACAGTGTTGGGGTCACTGCTTCATGTGTTAATTTGTGGTATGTGATGCAGAGAATCTAGTGGAGAGTTTGTGGTCAGTTTAGTACGATTTAGCAAAGAGGAATTGTGATTAGTTTAGTATTGTTCTCTAATAAAAGAGGAATTAGACACAATGTGGCTGATGGTTACTGATAATACTTTTATTTCGATGTAAATTAAGATTCATTTCTTAGTGTTGCAGTTGCTGCGTTCAGCGTTCTTGTAGATCCTTAAAAGATATGGGGATGAAAGAATTACTCACTCATTGCCTGGAAGTAACGATGCATTATATACAAAATGATGTTTTTAGTGACGAGCGGCTATAGCATAGGATGTATGATATTTTTGTTATCAAATTTTACCAGAGATTCGTTCGATGCTTTTGTTATTTTATAGAACTCTTGATTGTTCTTCATATTTTGTGTGCTTTTAGTTGTTGTAAATTTGTTAGGTCTTTTGGTATTCTTTGGACTACTTTGCGCAGTGTGCGGCTTGGTTTGGCATTGTTGCCATGGTGCGCAGTGTGCGGCTTGGTTTGGCATTGTTGCCATTGTGCGCAGTGTGCGGCTTGGTTTTGGAATTAGGGTTCTGTGTCGAAAACCCTAATCTGGTATTTTGAAAAAAATACCCCTATTAATTATTTACACCTGAGTTAAATGCTCTTAGTTAATGTGTTGCGGGTAACACTAGGTCATGGGGTTTTACGATTTTACCCCTTGTTTAAAAACCACCATCAACAACCACCAATCGAGAAAAATTCCTCACGTGAATAGCCTTGTTTCGTTGTAAGCGGTGATGGAGAAAAATGATAGAAGGAAACGAAAATCTCATGAACAAACAAAATAAGAAAAACTTACTGCTACTAGGTAATACTCAAGTTATCTTCTATTGTTCTTTTGCTTTTATGCATTTAATCTTCAACAATAACCAAAATAAATCTACAAATATTATATGTTATTTTGACGCTTTTAGGAAAATCTAATTGTTCAAAGGATCTGAAAATTCGGCCATCAAAATAAATCTACAAATATTAAATCTATATATGTTATTATGACTTTTGTACGAAAATCTAATTGTTCAAAGAGATCTACGAATTCGATCATCAAGATTACTTTTAACCAGATCTTTCATGATCATGATAAGTCAGTACATCAAATACTTAGCAACCTTTGTGTAAGGACACTTGTAAAGTCAGTGCATCAAGAATTAAGAATTTATAACACGGAGCATTCGAAAGTAATAAAAGGAAGTGAGGTTGTACTAAAACTATTATTTTCCCAACTAACATAATATTTATTCAATAGTATGAGATTAAGTTTTTTTGTTTTCCTTTTTGGAAATCCACTATCAAAGTTAATTTAGTAATATTAATAATTAACATAAATGGTCATCAAAGGCCTAAGAATAAGAAAAAAATAAACAAAATAAAAAGGGAGAAAAGTATCTTTAAGAGTTACCCTAAAAGTTTAACGTAAAACTCGTCCAAGAGCTCTCATATACATCCATGATTTTAATTTAAATGTAGTCTAGATTATAGCCGAGCACTAAATCTAAAAAGAAATGTAAAAAAAAATTATGAAATAAATTTTCAAGTTTTAATTTATTATCAAGTCACTAGTTTTCGGATTCAGTTTTATATGTTGAGTTGAGATTGTCGTTCTTTGTTCATTGATCTTTTTATTGGTATCGGTTGTGGCAACCGATAAAAGAAAACCTTTTGAAATCTTTTGGGGAGATGGGTGTTTAAACTTATTAGTGACAAGCTTACAATTGTGTCAATTTCGGGTTCTATGTTTTTACGTCATGATTTACTTAAAAATCCATTTTTTAAAAAATACCTACAAACTCGAACTTCTACACGACCTGACAACTAATTTGTGTATCTAATACTTAATATTATTCGTATACATACTATTGTGAAGTTTAAATGTATATCCAAGGTTTGGAGTCACCTACGCATGATTTTTCTTTCATAAAGTTACATCAAAGCCATATCTTGAATTTCTTATTACAACTTCACCGATGAAATTAAGCCGTTAGTAGGCACTCAAACTTATCACTGTTTGTTTCTTTTATCCTGCTGTGATTTTATACACAAATTAGGAAATGTAATTAATATAGCCATTTTTTCCCAACTTTTACTCTTTAAAAATCTTAAAATTCGAGTTACTCATATACCATTTTACTTTTGCACATTTATATTTTTAATGTGTTTTAGTACGAAATACATTTCATTATTAAATTAGTACGGGTTCTTGTGCATTGTGGGCTCTATTGTGATCTTTGATTGTGCTTTACTAGTTGATATCAGAGTCACTCCTCTGCGAGCACAAGACATGCTACCAAGTGCAGGAAGAATTGGTGCATGAGCTATAATCGGTGGAAGGTGGGTGGTGAAGATGAAGCCGAACCGTGATGACAGTTCTTTTCTCCAGAATCTTTTCCAAAATCTTCAGTATTTAAATCTAGAGTTATATATAATTTTAATCATGGTTTTGTTTGTACCATGAGTAAAAATACCACATATCGGGCCAGAATGTTGCCTGGACCACTGTTCAGCTGTCATCCAAGCCCGCTAACCAATCAACCGAGGAATCCCACCAGACTGCCCAGTATTACATAAATTCAATGATCGGTCAATGGTCAAAGTCAACCGTTGGTCAACTGTCAAAGTCAGGTTGCACGTCGCACCTCCAGCAGTGCTTCTAACCAATTTCCAGCTAAGTTCTTTACCACACTGCCAACTAGTTTTTAGCCATGCTGCCAGATGTGCTGCTAATCAGTTTCCAGCCATGTTGCCATGCCATGCTGTCAGCCCGACCTCCATTCAAACTGCCGGCCATTATGCATGTCAACCATCAATCCAATCACAAAGATGCGGGATTAATTCAGAGGCAAGCAAAGACAGCTTCATGCGAATTAATTCAGGAGGCATGCAAAGACAGTTTCATGCGGAATTTAACATGGAGGCATGAATGAGCTTTCATGCAGAATTAAACATGGAGGCATGAATGAGCAGTTTCATGCAGAATTAAACAAGGAGGCATGAATGAGCAGTTTCATGCAGAATTAAATAGGGAGGCATGAATGAGCAGTTTCATGCATAATTAAATGTCATGAATGAGCAGTTTCATGCAGAATTAAACAGGGAGGCATGAATGGGCAGTTAATGCCATTTAAGTTTATATTGTAATTTGGTATTCAATTGTATAAATAGAGAGAATGTAATTCTGAACGGGGAAAAAAAGAGAGACTGTAATTCTATTATCAATAAAACACCACTCCCCAAGGGGATTCACCCGTGGATGTAGGAAAACCATGCCGAACCACGTAAAAACCTGTGTCGCTTTTATTTGTTGTTCAATTCGTCTCCAACCCTAAATACACACCTCAATCGTGTTTCGTGCCCAAAAGTAATTTCGGGTACAAACAGGTTTATTTGGTATTTATATTACATATGGATTTCATATTATTACTTTAATTATGTATTAGGGTCGTTTTATGTTTTCAATCGGAGTTTTCTCCCGAACCCTTATGAAAGAATACAATTATGTTTGTTTCATTTCTTCTAAATTATAATTTGCATATCAATTCCCACCTAAATCAGAGATTCTGTGCAAGTTAGTTTTTAAAATCTCAGTTGTCAACAATTAGGGTTTTCCCCAAATTGTACTGAAATCTGAAATCTCTATGAAATGATGACAAGAGATAATATTAGAGAAGAATTTGACATCGGATAATATCTATATGTGTTTTGTTTTGGGAAAATGTCAGAGATTCGTTCAAGTTATTACACATTCAAAATTCTCTCTCTCTTTCTTTATATATATATAGAAAATCGGATAATATCTATATGTGTTTTGCAGCTGCTGAAGAGTGATGCAATTCAGTATTTGAAAATCGAAAACTAATGCTATTATATAGTTTATTATTTAGTTAGTATTTGGTTGTTTATAATTATGTGCGGATTTTTCATTAGTACCTTAATTATGTTGTAAGTTTTAGGGTCGTATTCTTCTCATGTTTTGAAAAGTGTAATTTGGATTTTTATATATTGAATTGAGATAGCTGTTCTTTGTTCGTTGATCTTTTTATTGGTATCAGTGGCAACAATCGGATGAAAGAAGACCTTTTGAATTTGTTTTTAGGGAGATGGGTGTTTAAACTTATTATTGACAATCTTCCAATTATATCAATTGTGGGTTCTATGCTTTTATATCATGATTTATTTAAAAATCTAATTATTTAAAAATACGTACAAACTAACATGACCCGATGATAAATCTCTGTATCTAATACTTAATATAATTCGTATTAAATACTTTTATGAAGTTTAAATGTAAATCTAAGGTTTGGAGTCACATACTCACGATTCTTGTTTCATAAAGTCACATGAAAGACTTCGTATCAAGAATATATAATTGCAACTTCCACCGATGAATTTAAGGCGTTAGTAGGCAATCAGACTCATCACCTTTTGTTTCTTTTATCCTGTTGTGATTTTATACAAAAGTTAAGAAATGTAATTAATATAGCCATTTTTTCCATCATCTCCATTTTTTACCCTTTAAAACTCTTAAGATTCGAGTTGTTCATAT
Source organism: Papaver armeniacum (assembly GCA_023531295.1). Classification (NCBI taxonomy): domain Eukaryota; kingdom Viridiplantae; phylum Streptophyta; class Magnoliopsida; order Ranunculales; family Papaveraceae; genus Papaver; species Papaver armeniacum. The sequence continues at coordinate 74,916 of JAJJWW010005716.1, read as the reverse complement.
CTCATATTACTTTTGCACATTTATATTTTTAATGTTTTCTAACGTATACGAAATACATTTCATAATTTAATTATTAGTACGCGTTCTTGTGTAAAGAAAATACATTAAGATACTAAAAAAACCTTATTGATAAAATTACATCGTAAAGGAGTCCAAAAAAAAAAAGACTTACCAGAACACGTAAAGTTGAAGGTCAAAAATGGAAATAAATTTTATTTCTGGCATTACAACTAGCTATCTTCTCAATCATCGAAAGATCTGTATCCTAAAATATGTAAAAAGGAGCAGGGCATTAAATTATATTCAATAGAGGAGTGTATTGATGTAACAACTCTGACAATGGCAGAACAAATTATTTTGAGCTTTTGAGAATACTCGACAGAACTCGTTTGCCAGAGACACAAAAGACTCAATCAATTGGTTTGATAGATGTACAAATTCATTTCCAAACATAAAGTATTACCAGACTTTGCAGGTCCAGTAAGAAAGTATTACAAATTCGTCAACTCTGATGGTACCAAAAGCTGAAATATTCTCGAAATTTCTATGGAAGAAAAACATATATTTCTTCGATAGTGTTAGTATTCTTGTATCTTGCGTTTCACTTATATCTACCAATTTTGAAGAATCTCATGGATAAGAGAATACTAGCTAGTCAATGATATAATATGCAAATTGTGTGGTGTAGTATAATGAGATGCTAACCAATTGCTACTCTAATTCCCTTAGATAACTGAGGTTTGGTTCTAATTTATAATGTCATTTAAAATCTCTTGAGGTATGCATGAATCTCTGGTACAAAATACGGTATCTTAGACGAATCATCCACCAACGAAAACAAATAGGAAAATTTTGGACATACTCACATATGCAATAAGGTGGCAAATGTGGAAGGAGAGAAACAACATGGTCTTTGACGAAAAATTGAAATCATATGAAGATATTCTAAAAGAACTTGAATCTAACATAAATTTATTTTTCACATGGTACCTATCAACAACATCCTTTATAAATTAAAAATGTCGTAGTTGTTTTAAGTTATAGTATAACCAGATGATGGTAATTGTAATAAAATTTCATTTTTATACGGTTTCAACGTTTTCGTCAAAGGAAAATAAAAATAAAACAAATTGCAACATTCAATATATTTACCGATTATCATTTTACTCATGTAATCGTATAACTCAGGTAAAAATACCAAAAAAAAAACTGTACAAATTAATTTTGGTTCTAGTTAAGAACCCGAATACCTTAATGGTGGGTTTGTTAACAGAATTTACCGTTTCCAGGAATTTATAATCCCATGGGATTACAATCCCGGAATTCATGTAAATTCTTTGTGTGTTTGGTACTCTATTAAAATTCCTAGGATTTATATAGTTTTCTTGTATTAAAGTCATTGTATTGTTTGGCATTACCCTCAAATCTTAAAATTGCATATATTTGGGATTTAGAGTTAAAATAATAAATTTGGTCAACTAACCCAATAACGACAATTCCTGGGTGAAAAAGACATGTAAAATTTGATACCGTTTAAATGGACAAATTTAAAAATATCCAGGATGTAAACAGTTTCATTCTACCCATTTTCAAATATCTTTACTTATTTTTAATTTACACAAGGATGCATCCAGTTTCACCCTCGATATTTTTTAAGTTTAAGCCAGGATGAATCCAGATTCATTCTTGTTATTTTTTGGTGTCCATTTCATCCATACTAATTTTTACTCGTCCATTAGAACCATGTTCTAAAAATATTTGGGAAATTGACCCAATTTCTATAATAAAAAGTAGGTTCATAAATCCCTTGATAAGTTTCCCAGCAAATCTTAGGGGGGAGGGGTCGGACTTCATATGGAGGATTTGTTGGAAAACTGAATCCCGTAGGAAACGTGATTCCAAGGATTCGGGCAATCAAACATACAGAGGGAAACGTAATTCTACCAAATCCCCTGGACCCATAAATTCCACCTTTAAAATTCTATGGCAGATGTTAAAAATTCTAAGTGTAAATTTTATTATCACCTTTATTTTGGAGGATTTTCACAGAAAATAAGTATAGGACCCCATAACTAATAAACTATCTCCAATTGAAAAGAGGTTTGAGGTTAAAAAACCCTTATATGATGAAATCTAAAATATTATCTTAAAATTCTAAATAAGACTTTCTTTAAATTCTTTAATATTAATATTTCATCCCTCGTATTTTGTAGGTCGACGATCTACTGTTGGAGATGAATTTAGTTAAAATGAAGGTCTAAAAACCTATGTGTAATAGTCCACATGGTAATGTTGGTATAACTCAGTAATCGAGGTAATCAGATGGTACAAAATAGTGTTTCAGGTTAGTTTCGTGGAAGGTGATGTAGGATACGTTTACTCTTTATTTACCTTAGCACCTCAGTGCAAATCCAAGGGCGAATAACGTAAGTGCAGGATAAATGCGTGAGACTCGATGTATCTATGTGTCAGGCTAAGATGGAATCAGCCAATTGAAAAATCTGTAAGACCTCAGTAGTCGAGGAAATCTAGCGGTCAATAATATAGTATCAGGTCAAGATTTCGGGACGCGACGACAGGATAAATCAGTGGTACCTGTCGTACTATAGTATTTGTTATGTGGAAAGTCGTTATATTACTTTTTCTTCTGCTCCTCACCTCACCTCAGTGCAAGTGTGTATGGTGGTGGTATCCGTTGTTCTGCTAGAGACAGAGAGAGAGAAAAAAGAAATATACAGAGAGTGAGATAAAGATAGAGATTAAGGAAGGTAAAGTTCTGAAGCCGTAGAGAAATAATTTGAAGAAAAGTTAACACATGTACTAAGATTTCTAATATTCCATAGATTAAACAAGTTGGTTGTTTAATGGTAGGCTGTTTTTCTGTATTTTGGTCTTATTTTTTGATTGTTTAATGTTTTTCAATTTTGTTTTTAAATTTTTTTGTTCTTGTATGTTTTTGAAGTAGTACAAGATGATATTAAGGTTGTAAAACAGGGAAGATTTTTTTTACTCGGATTTTTTGCTTGTTCTTCTTCTTCTCTTCTCTGTTTGTTTATCATAAGTAGATTAATGCTTGATTGAGTTATTTCTAAAGTGGTTTCAATATATTTGCTCCTGAATGGTTGCGAAATGATTTTGATGTAGTTTGTATGAAATCCTTGTGGAGGGTTTATGTGGTTTTTCATTTTATCTTGTATAAAGAGAAAACTGTTATTTCTTTGATTTTCACACTTTGCTCAATAGATCTGTGTTGAAACTTGTTCTTCTTCTCTTTATCAGTTATTATTAGTTTTTATATGGTGGGTTATAGAGCATTTTCTTAAAAAAAAAAAAAAAAAAAAAAAATTCCCTAGCTCGTTGCATGTTTATTTTGGTAATAATAAAAAAGGAAAAATGGAATGTTTTGAAAAACCAAATTGGTACTCATTCACCGAGCGTATTTGCATTTTGTTAATTTACCAGAAACTGAATCCAAGAGAAAGGTATTTGCGATTTGTTGCGTGTTTGCATTTTGCAACCATTTTAGTAGCGCAATATACCAGGCACATGGTCGGTGGTGGAGATGGTTAATTGTTGTGTATAAATATAAATAAAAGGGAAAAACCAAAGAGACTATACGAGTCTAGAGTACGACGTCCTTCCATTTCCTTTTGGATTAGGATTATATGTCGTTGCCTGTTGTATCGTGCATGAGAGGAGAATCTTCAAGAAAACTGGCAACTGTTATTGTAATGATTTGAACGCGCAAAAATTTCTTTCCCTAAATAGAAGTAAGGTTAATATGTAGCTGGTTATATTATAATATCGTGCAGGGATTTCGATCCTCAACTTTTCGTATAATTCAATGGTTTAGCTTAAATCATCATATCCGACGATTGCGATTTACGAGTGTGTGATGTTTATAATTTAACATTTGTATAACGGGATGCACATTGCATATTCAATCAAGACAACTAAGTTGTTACCAAACCCCCCTCCTCCATAACAGTGTGCAGTCTACCGGGCAACGGATTCCGAAAAAAGGATCGAATATTATTGAAAAATTGAAAAAGTAGATTTAGCTGCACGGCTTTAATGTTGGTATAACTCAGTAATCGAGGTAATCAGATGGTGCAAAATAGCGTTTCAGGTTAGTTTCCTGGAAGGCGATGTAGATACGTTTACTCCTTATTTACCTTAGCACCTCAGTGAAAATCCAAGGGAGAATAACGTAAGTGCGGGATAAATGCGTGAGACTGGATGTATCTATGTGTCAGGCTAAGATGCAATCAGCCAATTGAAAAATCCATAAGACCTCAATAGTCGAGGAAATCTAGCGGTCAATAATATAGTATCAGGTCAAGATTTCGGGACGCGACGATAGGATAAATCAGTGGTACCTTTCGTACTATAGTATTTGTTATGAGGAAAGTTGTTATATTAGTTTTTTTTCTGCTCCTCACCTCACCTCAGTGCAAGTGTGTATGGTGGTGGCATCCGTCGTTCTGCTAGAGACAGAGAGAGAGAAAAAAGATATATACAGAGAGTGAGAGAAAGATAGAGATTATGGAAGGTAAAGTTCTGAAGCCGTAGAGAAATAATATGAAGAAAATTTAACATATGTATTAAGATTTCTACTATTCCATAGATTAAACAAGTTGGTTGTTTAATGGTAGGTTTCTGTATTTTGGTCTTATTTTTTGATTGTTTAATGTTTTTCAATTTTGATTTTAAATTTTTCTGTTCTTCTATGTTTTTGAAGTAGTACAAGATGATGTTAAGGTTGTAAAACAGTGAAGCTTTTGTTTACTTGGACTTTTTGCTTGTTCTTCTTCTTCTTTGTTTATCATAAGTAGATTAATGCTTGATTGAGTTATTTCTAAAGTGGTTTCAATAGATCTGCTCCTGAATGGTTGCGAAATGATTTTGATGTAGTTTGTATGAAGTCCTTGTGGAGGGTTTATGTGGTTTTTCATTTTATCTCGTATAAAAAGAAAACAATTATTTCTTTGATTTTCACACTTTACTCATAGATCTATGTTGAAACTTGTTCTTCTTCTCTTTATCTTTTATTATCAGTTTTTGTATGGTGGGTCATAGAGTATTTTTTTTTAAAAAAAAAAATTTGCTCTAGCTCATTATATGTTTATTTTGGTAATAATAAAAAAGGAAAAAAGAATGTTTTGAAAAACCAAATTGGTACTCGTTCACCGAGCGTATTTGCATTTTATTGATTTACCAGAAACAGAATCCAAGAGAAAGGTATTTGCGATTTGTTGCGTGTTTGCATTTTGCAACCGTTTTAGTAGCGCAATATACCAGGCACATGGTCGGTGGTGGAGATGGTTAATTGTTGGGTGTAAATATAAATAAAAGGGAAAAAACAAAGGGATTATACGAGTCTAGAATACTGACGTCCTTCCATTTCCTTTTGGATTAGGATTAGATGTCGTTGTCCGTTGTATCGTGCATGAGAGGAGAATCTTAAAGAAAACTGGCAACTGTTTTGTAATGATTTGAACGCCCAAAAATTTCTTTCCCTAAATAGAAGTAAGGCTAATATGTAGCTGGTTATATTATAATATCGTACAGAGATTTCGATCCTCAACTTTTTGTATAATCCAACAGTTTAGCTTAAATCATCATATCTGACGATTGTGATGTTTATAATTTAACATTTATATAATGGGATGCACATTGCATATTCAATCAATACAACTAAGCTGTTACAAAACCTCCCTCCTCCACAACAGTGTGCAGTCTACCGGGCAACGGATTCTGAAAAAGGGATCGAATATTATTGAAAAATTGAAAAAGTAGATTTAGCCGCACGGCTAATGTGTAATAGGCCACATGTTAATGTTGGTATAACTCAGTAATCGAGGAAATCATATTGTGCAAAATAGTGTTTCAGGTTAGTTTCGTGGAAGGCGATGTAGGATACGTTTACTCCTTATGTACCTTAGCACCTTAGTGCAAATCCAAGGTCGAATAACGTAAGTGCGAGATAAATGCGTGAGACTGGATGTATCTATGTGTCAGGCTAAAATGCAATCAGCCAATTGAAAAATCCGTAGGACCTCAGTAGTCGAGGAAATCTAGCGGTCAATAATATAGTATCAGGTCAAGATTTCGGGACGTGACGGCAGGATAAATCAGTGGTACCTGTCATACTATAGTATTTGTTATGAGGAAAGTTGCTATATTACTTTTCCTTCTCCTCCTCACCTCACCTCACCTCAGTGCAAGTGTGTATGGTGGTGGTATCCGTCGTTCTGCTAGAGACAGAGAGAAAGAAAAAAGAAATATATAGAGAGTGAGAGAAAGATAGAGATTAAGGAAGGTAAAGTTCTGAAGCCGTAGACAAATAATTTGAAAACAATTTAACACATGTACTAAGATTTCTACTATTCCATAGATTAAACAAGTTGGTTGTTTAATGGTAGGCCGTTTTTCTGTATTTTGGTCTTATTTTTTGATTGTTTAATGTTTTTCAATTTTGTTTTTAAATTTTTTTGTTCTTGTATGTTTTTGAAGTCGTACAAGATGATGTTAAGGTTGTAAAACAGTGAAGAATTTGTTTACTCGGAATTTTTGCTTGTTCTTGTTCTTCTCTTCTCTGTTTTTTTTATCATAAGTAGATTAATGCTTGATTGAGTTATTTCTAAAGTGGTTTCAATAGATCTGCTCCTGAATGGTTGCGAAATGATTTTGATGTAGTTTGTATGAAATCCTTGTGGAGGGTTTATGTGGTTTTTCATTTTATCTTGTATAAAGACACTACACCATATTTTGCATTTTGTTACACACTATTTCAGTCACGAAATGGAGTTGTGACGCACAAAGACCGTTACAACGAGGTGTGTAACAAATATTCGTAACCAACATGTCGCCGTTACGAATTTAGGGTTGTGACGTACTTCGTAACTCACACTAGACCGTCACGAAATGAAAATTCGTAACCGACGTTTGACCGTTTCTATTTTTTTTTTTTTAGTTACAAATACATTGACCAGGTCAACGTTGACTGATTCCTACTATCCTGGTAAAAATTAGTGACACTTATTTGCCGTTACGAATCCTTTTGTTACAACAAAAAAAAAATCAGTCTTTATTGACCTGGTCAATATTAATGTTCCCTCCCTTTCATTTTACCCTGCAAGTACCCTATCCCCTGGAATTGTTGTCATTCAATCCAATTCAAACATACATTCTCCATTAAAAAAAAGTAAACATTCATTCATTCTACATTAAAACATTCATTCATTCTACATTCAAAAGAAGCAAACATTGTTTGAATCAATATATATGTTAATCGATTTGTTCGATGATACTTAGGTTCATGGTGAGTTCAACTGTCGGATGATTCATAATCGCTAAGTATAGGCGAGATGACTCTTTTCTCATCTAAAAATCGATTTCCAGCGAAGACAAAATAAGATTACTGAATTATACTTGTTTCTTTATCTAATTCAATATCCGCTTGTCCTCGACAATCGATAATTGCTTCTCCTGCAAGCAAGAATACAATGGATTCGTAAATAGAGTTTCGCAAACTCTCGCATACAATATTTGAACAAGACAAACCATTTGAACTTAGTATGTTGGATTTCATAAGATAAGAAACAAGTAATACACAAGACTAGTACTTGATACAACTTAATATCTCTATTTCATAAGGTTCAAAACTCATCATAGTACAAATTGAATGTTTCCCATTAGTATGAGTATTAACATACTTGCAGGGGCCAACATTCCATTCGTTCATGCACTTCCTATGGTATAGGTGTTTTTTTCTCTGAAAGTCAAAGACAAATGCATGATTCATCTCAAGATACAACCGCATCATAACCAAACAAACATATAGTATGAGAAACGTGTAATCATGAAAGCCATTTCGAATGTGTGGATTTGCGGTACCTTCTATAAGACGAGGAAAAGTGATAAATTTCTGCGAAGTTCTTTCACCATCTTAAGAGCCGCAGACTTCCTAAAATCTTCATGCATGGTCAAAAGCGTAATACACCGGTGGGAAGCGAGCTCCAACGAAAAACCAATCAAGACTTTTGGTGCTTCCGGCAGCACCTAGGGCATCGTACTTTCGAGAATTCGATGGGATCTACGCGCCCAACCCGAACCCTATTAAAGTAAACAAAAGTAAAGTAAGTCATCGTGCTTTAATAGATGGGGGCAAAAGAGGCCACAAACTATAACATGTCAATGCTTTAAAGTCGATGTCGAGAAGAACGACACTATCTACATGTCCAACCAAAGTGTACAAGTATAGTGGCTAGCCCATCATTCATTATAACACATATGCTCTACAAAATAAAAGAGAGTAGCTGCATAATCTTGATTTCTTGATGATAAAAGAGAGTAGTTGCATAACCTTTGACCATCGTCAACTTCAAAAAACTTATAATCATGAACAATAAGTGGATTGTTCAATTTCTCTTCTTCGATCCACATAACTAGGACCATCAACCGATTTTCTCTCAAGATGTTAGGCAATAGGTTTTTGTTCGACATCTATTCAAGCAATAATAAAAACTTACACCGAGTGAAGATATTCTCGGAAAATCATACATGAAATTACATTTATTATTCTTACAGTTCGCCTTACTTTTCCCTCGCCCGCTCCGACGCCTATTGTACTAAGAGCTCAAACATACTACCAAGAGCGAAGTTTCTCATCCAAAACAAAGACAGAGGATTTTTTTTCGTTAGGCCTTTCAAAGGTAAAGCTACCCTACAGTTCATAAGATAATCTTTTTAAATTAAGGATCATCTTTTTGGTGGCATATGAAGGCAATTAAACTAAGGTTTGGGTTGAGTTCGATTTATGAATGAGCAAACATCGTTATCATGCTTCAACTGAATATGTCTAGGGTATGAGATTTACCTCTGTTTTGGGTCACCGCTCAACTGAATATGTCTAGGGTATAAAGATGTGAACCTTATTCCTAGATACTAAACTCTTTTTATGATGAAAAAAAAAGCCCCAAATTTAGTACCTCTGAGAATCAAACATCATCAAAAAGTATGTTAAGAATATATTACCTTTAGGCGGGGACACCCATGGAGATCGTCTTAGCAGATTTATGTTGGTGACATACAACAAAAGAGATTTCAAATCAGTTACCTATTATATATCAATCGACCAATTAAGAATTTTACAAACCAAAAGTAAAAAGAATGTGACTACACAAACTTAGATACATTTGTCCAATATTGGTTTCATATCCCGCTGAAAGGCTTTTGATGAACTCATATGCATTCGCAGAGACTGCTGCATGCTCAACCTTATCTTCGCAGCCAAAGGTTTCAGCAACTGTGCCTGAAAAAAGTAATTTCAGAAAAACATTCTCCCTAGGAAACAGTATACCAATGCATTAGACAATAATAAACTACCCAGGAACTTAGACAGATTTTTTATTTTTTTGGAAACATACTTACACCAACATTTGATCAAGCAGAACGATGAAATGCTCCATGTATGAATACATTTTAACATTGACTACGACTCATTGTTGTATAACGAGATGCTCAAGTTTGGACGGGTCAGTTTAAGTTAAGTTATTTATACCAAATTTGGTCTGGGTAGCAGAAAATAAAGCGGTCTTCCTTATATCCTGGACATCAGCACTTGATACAGTTAGCTAAAACGTAAATTATAGGATCACAATTATCAATTTGTCTAATACGCATAAGGAAATTCATTGATGTTAGGGAATAAATGCACAAAGCTATTTTACTTGAAATAAACTGCAATAATAATACTTAAAATGTCACGTAATTGTGCTTACATGATTGCCATAAGAACATCCACACTTGAAATAGTTGGACAACTCACTAAAGGCTCCAAAAGTGCGGGGAGATACAAAAGAGCAGTCGATCCAATGGCAAACCTTTGTGCAAAACAATTCAACAAATGCAATAAACAGAAAAGAGGAAAGTAAGAATTGGAGAAAAATAAGTCACACATGTTTGTACCTTTTTAATAGCAGTAGCCTTCTCCCGCATCCTGTGGCTCATTATAGTGCACTTGATTTGATTGAAAGTACCTTATGCAGGTGACCAACACTTCCCCGAAACGCAAAATTTCAGATTATTAAGTCGATCATTTAAATGTGAAGCTCGCAAATAGTTTAGACCAAAGAAGAATGCTTCGCATAAGTATCAATAGTAAGTCCAATATGAGTACATAGCTTTGCCTATTATTCATCTACTCCTTCAACAACAAAAATCGGATGCATAATTTTGATATGTGATTCCGAAACCCATTTGATAAAAACTCACATTTAGAAAGAAAAAAAAGACAAAAAAGCGAGAAACTTGACACTGATAGTTATAGAGGACAATGTTAACTCCTTGCAGTTGCGATAAGGCTGTGCAATTACCTACATAGATATACATAAGGTTTTAGCCTTCTTGGAGATTGCAATAGTTGGCTCAGAAATGTCCTGTTTTCTAGGTTACTAACCATTCCCTCTCGCAGATCTCTAGTTGTACGCAAAGATTTCAATCCTGGTTCCTTTGGCCTCTATATTTCCCATCAATCACGTAAAATCTCGGATTGTACCAAAAAGCGAGCAACAATGAAACAATGACTTCATTAAAAAAAACAGTAAAATCGCCTTAGGGTAACCACCGGGATCATGTGTGTCGATGCCTAACAAATGCCCAAGACCATGAGGCATAAAACAAAGACATACTCTTTCGGTCATCATTTCATGAACGTCACTACAACACAAACCCACAAACAAATTTGCAATTAGCATTCGCTTTGGCATAATGGCATTAAAATAGTATGACTTGGAGTTTAAAAAGTACCCAATAAGGATGCCACCGTCCTTTAGTGACTCGAGGATAGTTTCTCCGCTAATCTGCAAGTAAGAGATTAAGTCATTTCGAGATGCACAACATATGGCCAAGAAAGCATTATAAATTAAAGAAATCACCCACAATATCATACAACTATATAAACTCAATGATTTGTATGCCAAAGTTTTAGGTTCCATAGAGATTATTATCAATGATCTGGAAGAGAAAACCCTAAAATCAATATCAGTATAAGAATATAAGAAAACCCCTTTTCATAACAAAAAATTAGGCACAAAAACTTAAACGAAATCTAAAACCACCTAAAAGCACAAAATTGGAAACCCTAATTGAAAATTTTGGGGTGGAATCATTAAAAACAATAGAAAAGAGTTACCCTCAACCACCCATATCTTGATCATCGTCGACTATTGATGTTGATGTTCGAAGAGGAATATTAATTCGGATTTTAGGTTTTCTTTCGTAGCTTCAAACAAACAACATTGATCAGAAATAAGATCAAATCCTAAGCAATCAGCTCTAAAATCGCTAAATGGAAGTATTGATTTTGAACAAAACTGAAAGGATACTACAAGAACCCATTAAGAATAGAAAATCGGATAAATGATAAAAAAAAAAATATGATGATGATTTACCTTTGAACTGAGGTAGAGAGACCAGGACAAAGATAAAAGTTCTTCTTCTTGTGGTTGATTTTAATGAATCTTCATCGATAAAGAGGAAGAGAGATTGAGAGCGAGAGACGGAGATACTGAAAGATCGAGAGTAATAGATGAATGAAAATGAAAGAGAAAAGACGATAAGTATAAGTTAGGGTTAGTTTTCTCACACACGTCTGTAGCACGCGTAAACTTAAGTGTTACCTGGCACACGCGTTTTTAACACGATTCTATTCCAACAGTTACTAGTAGTAACATGGGCTTGGCCGTTACTAAACTTGTCTTAATTCATAACCGAACCATGGCAGTTACTAAATTTTTGTAACTGAAATTTCAGATTCTGAATTAGTAACGGCTACACGTTGGTTACTAATTTTAGTTACTAATCACTGAATATGGTGTAGTGAGAGAAAACAGTTATTTCTTTGATTTTCACACTTTGCTCAATAGATCTATGTTGAAACTTGTTCTTCTTCTCTTTATCAGTTATTATCAGTTTTTGTATGGTAGGTTATAGAGCATTTAAAAAAAAAAAAAAAAAAAAAAAAAAATTTGCTCTAGCTCGTTACATGTTTATTTTGGTAATAATAAAAAAGGAAAAAAGGAATGTTTTGAAAAACCAAATTGGTACTCATTCACCAAGCGTATTCGCATTTTGTTGATTTACCAGAAACTGAATCCAAGAGAAAGGTATTTGCGATTTGTTGCGTGTTTGCATTTTGCAACCGTTTTAGTAGCGCAATATACCAGGCACATGGTCAGTGGTGGAGATGGTTAATTCTTGGGTGTAAATATAAATAAAAGGGAAAAAACAAAGGTACTATACGAGTCTAGAGTACGACGTCCTTCCATTTCCTTTTGGATTAGGATTAGATGTCGTTGCCCGTTGTATCGTGCATGAGAGGAGAATCTTAAAGAAAACTGGCAACCGTTATTATGAAGATTTGAACGCACAAAAGTTTCTTTCCCTAAATAGAAGTAAGGCTAATATGTAGCTGGTTATATTATAATATCGTACAGGGATTTCGATCCTCAACTTTTTGTATAATCCAACGGTTTAGCTTAAATCATCATATCTGACGATTGTGATGCTTATAATTTAACATTTGTATAACGGGATGCACATTGCATATTCAATCAAGACAACTAAGTTGTTACAAAACCCCCCTCCTCCACAACAGTGTGCAGTCTACCGGGCAACGGATTCTGAAAAAGGGATCGAATATTATTGAAAAATTGAAAAAGTAGATTTAGCTGCACGACTAATGTGTAACAGGCCACATGGAAATGTTGGTATAACTCAGTAATTGAGGTAATCAGATGGTGCAAAATAGTGTTTCAGGTTAGTTTCGTGGAAGGCGATGTAGGATACGTTTACTCCTTATGTACCTTAGCACCTCAGTGCAAATCCAAGGGCGAATAACGTAAGTGCAGGATAAATGCGTGAGACTGGATGTATCTAAGTGTCAGGCTAAGATGCAATCAGCCAATTGAAAAATCCGTAAGACCTCAATAGTCGAGGAAATCTAGCGGTCAATAATATAGTATCAGGTCAAGATTTCGGGACACGACGACAGGATAAATCAGTGGTACCTGTCGTACTATAATATTTGTTATGAGGAAAGTTGTTATATTACTTTTCCTTCTTCTCATCACCTCACCTCAGTGCAAGTGTGTATGGTGGTGGTATCCGTCGTTCTGTTAGAGACAGAGAGAGAGAAAAAAGAAATATACAGAGAGTGAGAGAAAGATAGAGATTAAGGAAGGTAAAGTTCTGAAGCTTTAAAGAAATAATTTGAAGAAAATTTAACACATGTATTAAGATTTCTACTATTCCATAGATTAAAAAACTTGGTTGTTTAATGGTAGGTTGTTTTTCTGTATTTTGGTCTTATTTTTTGATTTGTTAATGTTTTTCAATTTTGATTTTAAATTTTTCTGTTCTTCTATGTTTTTGAAGTAGTACAAGATGATGTTAAGGTTGTAAAATAGTGAAGCTTTTGTTTACTCAGATTTTTTGCTTGTTCTTCTTCTTCTCTTCTCTGTTTGTTTATCATAAGTAGATTAATGCTTGATTTAGTTATTTCTAAAGTGGTTTCAATAGACCTGCTTCTGAACGGTTGCAAAATGACTTTGATGTAGTTTGTATGAAATCCTTGTGGAGGGTTTATGTGGTTTTTCATTTTATCTTGTGTATAAAGAGAAAACAGTTATTTCTTTGATTTTCACACTTTGCTCAATAGATCTGCGTTGAAACTTGTTCTTCTTCTCAGTAGATCTGTGTTGAAACAATAAATAAAAATAAGAGCTAATATAAAATTTTTAACTTCACATTATATTTTACATACCATTTTAATAAAACTAAATGAAAATAAGAACTAATACAAATATGATTCTTTAGTATGATTTTTTTATCTCAATTTATTATAATAAAAATAGTTACTCAAAATATGTGTTAATTCCATATAATAGAATTAAACTATTAAATTAATATGTTTGGTTTTGTCATTTGTTACAACTATAATAAGTGAACTCATATTTTACCAAACACAATTTGTTCATTTTTTTTAATCAACTTTAGCTTTTAATGTAAAGTTTACCAAACAATTAACTGTTTTTTACACAACACATCGCAACACAGCACAACAGAAAAGCGTTTTTACAAAAGCCGCAGCATTACCAAACTAAGCCTAAGGATGGCCTCATTCTTTAGACTTCTGTTTCCCCCACTCCTCATCATCTAAAAATGATATTTTCATGCCGTGTCAGGAAATCCGATTTTTCCCGTTGGTCGTCCCACCGTAACAACAGTAATCTAGTAGTAGTGGTAGAGGTATTATATGGAAGCAAAATGTAGTGAAATCGTTCAAAAAAAATGTAGTGAAATCTTTTAATCACAACTAGTATCAGTTTTTCTAGGGTGGGTTAAAGCATTAGTCGGTGTATGTAGCTTGTTACATGTTTATTTTGGTAAAAGAAAAAGAATGGAAGGTTTGCTCACCGAGCGTATTTGCATTTTGTTGATTACCTGAAACGGAATCCAAGGTATTTGCTATTTGTTGCGTGTTTGCGTTTTGCAACGGTCTAGCACAGTCTACCCGGCAACGGATTCTGAAAAAGGTATTTCCAGTTGTAGAAACAATTTCATTTCCTAAATTGAAAAAGAAGTTTTGGTGCACGTCTAATGAGTCATAGGCCCACATGGTCACGTTTGTGGAACTCAGTACTTGAGGAAATCGGACGGTGCAAGACAGTGTTTCAGGTTAACTTCGTGGAAAGCGATGTACGTTAGGTTTACTCGTTATGTACCTTTGCACCTCAATACAAATCCAAAGGTAAATAACGCAAGTGCAGGTTAAATGTGTGAGACCGGATGTATCTAAGTCTATCATTCGTTTGGGAAGTTTGTTATAAACTTTGTTTCTCTGCTCTCTGAAAGTGTACATTGTGAGTGGTTTCAATCGTGCTTTGGTTTTGGCTCTGAGTGACAGAGAGAGAGAAAAAAAAATTTTTACACGCATTGAGAGAGAGAGAGAGACAAAAGAAATATACAGAGACTGTGAAATAGATAGAGATTAAGAAAAAGAGAGGGTAAAATTCTCAAGGTGGAGAGAAGAAATTTGAAGAAGGTATTAAGACTTCCAATATTTTAATTTCATTCTTTTTTCTATAGATTATAAACAATTGTTTGTTCTGTATTTTTGTCTTGTTTTTACTTTGTTCTATGTTTATAGCAATGATATTAGTACCAAATTCAAGTCGTCTTCTTCTTCTTCTTCTTCTGCTTGTATGCTTGTTTAAAATGTAAACCCTATTATCTTCTTTTGAGTTTTAACTACTAGCTTAATGTAGACGGGATTTTAGATCTGTCTTTTATCTTTTAGTTAAACAACGGTGAAGCTTTTGGGTTTCTGGTTTACTTCATTTTTGAATTTTGCTGAAAAATTAACGCTTAGATGATGTTGAGGTTTGTGATTAGCTTTAAGGAATGGCATGCTTATGTCGGTTTTCAACTCGTTGTTGAGTTTTGTAGTAAATAAGTTTGCTGGATTTGTGAATATATCGAAAACTGTTTTGTTTTCACACTTTGCTCAATAGATCTGTGTTGAAACAATAAATAAAAAATAAGAGCTAATCTTAAATTTTTAACTTCAAATTATATTTTACATACTATTTTAATAAAAATAAATAAAAATAAGAACTAATACAAATATAATTTTTAGTATGATTCTTTTATCTCAAATTATTATAATGAAAATAGTTACTCAAAATATGTGTTAATTCCATATAATATAATAAAACTATTAAATTAATATGTCTATTTTTTTCATTTGTTACAACTATAATAAGTGAACTCATATTTTACCAAACACAATTTGTTCATTTTTTTTAATCAACTTTAGCTTTTAATGTAAAGTTTACCAACAATTAACTGTTTTTTACACAACACATCGCAACACGGCACAACAGAAAAGTGTTTTTACAAAAGCCGCAGCATTACCAAACTAAGCCTAAGGATGGCCTCATTCTTTAGACTTCTGTTTCCCCCAATCCTCATCATCTAAAAATAATATTTTCATGCCGTGTCAGGAAATCTGATTTTTCCGGTTGGTCGTCACACCGTAACAACAGTAATCTAGTAGTAGTGGTAGAGGTATTATATGGAAGCAAAATGTAGTGAAATCTTTTGATCACACTTAGTATCAGTTTTTGTAGGGTGGGTTAGAGCATCAGTCAGTGTATGTAGCTTGTTACATGTCTATTTTGGTAAAAGAAAAAGAATGGAATGTTTGCTCACCGAGTGTATTTGCATTTTGTTGATTTACCTGAAACGGAATCCAAGGTATTTTTGTTGCGTGTTTGCGTTTTGCAACCGTCTAGCACAATCTACCCAGCAAAGGATTCTGAAAAAGGTATTTCCGATTGTAGAAACAATTTTATTTCCCAAATTGAAAAAAACGTTTTGGTGGACGGCTAATGAGTCATAGGCCCACATGGTCACGTTCGTGGAACTCAGTACTCGAGGAAATCGAACGGTGCAAGACAGTATTTCAGGTTAACTTCGTGGAAAGCGATGTACGTTAGGTTTACTCATTATGTACCTTTGCACCTCAGTATAAATCCAAAGGTAAATAACGAAAGTGCAGGTTAAATATGTGAGACCGGATGTATCTAAGTCTATCATTCATTTGGGAAGTTTGTTATAAACTTTGTTTCTCTGCTCTCTGAAAGTGTATGCTGTGTGTGGTTTCAATCGTGTTTTGGTTTTGGCTCTGAGTGACAGAGACAGAGAAAAAATTTTACACACATTGAGAGAGAGAGAGACAAAAGAAATATACAGAGACCGTGAAATAGATAGAGTTAAGAAAAAGAGAGGGTAAAATTCTCAAGGTGGAGAGAATAAATTTGAAGAAGGTATTAAGACTTCCAATATTTTAATTTCATTCTTTTTTCTATAGATTATAAACAGTTGTTTGTTCTGTATTTTTGTCTTGTTTTTACTTTGTTCTATGTTTATATCAATGATATTATATGCAGTATGGACGAATATTGTAGATCCTCTTGAGTGTTTTCTTACTTTTTATTTTCAAAGTAGAACCAGTATCTAAAGAAGAGACAAGGGTTTATTTATCTATAATTTTTTTTTAAAAAAAAACCTAAAATGTAAATCTCATGCTTGTATGTATATGTTGTATATGTTTATCAGTTTGTTTGTGTTTTTTAAAAAATTTTTTTCTTCTTCTGTGTTTGAAGTAGTACCAAATTCAAGTTTTCTTCTTCTTCTTCTGCTTGTATGCTTGTTTAAAATGTAAACCCTATTATCTTCTTTTGAGTTTTAACTACTAGCTTAATGCAGACGGGATTTTAGATTTGTCTTTTATCTTTCAGTTGTAAAAAGGTGAAGCTTTTGGGTTTCTGGTTTACTTCATTTTTGAATTTTGCTGAAAAATTAGTGCTTAGATGATGTTGAGGTTTGTGATTAGCTTTAAGGAATGGCCTCTTAAAGCTAATTTCTCAGCATCAAGAAAATTATTGCTTAAAAATTAGTGCTTAGATTCATTTCTTAGTGTTGCAGTTGCTACGTTCAGCATTCCTGTAGATCCTCAAAAGATTTGGGGATGAAAGAATCACTCATTCATTGCCAGGAAGTAACGATGCATTGTATACAAAATGCTATTTTTAGTGAGGAGCGGCTATAGCATAGGATTTATGATATTTTTGTTAGACTCAAATTTTACCATAGATTCGTTCGATGCTTTTGTGATTTCATAGAACTCGTACCAATTTCACAAATTCTTCACTAATCTCTTGAAACCTTTCTCAAATCAACCCTGTTTCTAGCGTCAATATGTGGTTGCAGGATTTCCTATAACCACACCCCTCCAAGATTAATACTGTTATATTCAAATTTCATGATCGATTTATAAGGTTTTATTAATCTTTTTATGAATCTTACAGAAGTAATGAAAATTACAAGGAAATCAAAATAGCTTTGGACTTTCTCTCTCCTATTTGTTATCCTCTCAACCTCTAAAGATCTCTCCCTCTCGACTTTGCTTGTTCTTTTATATAGGATATTACATAGTGGATGACAGCTAAGCCAGCCTTTATTTTTGGATCTGATCTACGTCGTTCTCGCAAGTTTACAAGGGTTTCATTCGCAAGGAAATCCTGATCTTCGCAGAACCTTCACACCTTCCTTATGATTAAGCTGACGTCATTCGTTACATCACTTCTTTAGCACTCTGCGATAACCTTCGCAACCATCCTTTCGTTAAAACTTTGTTGAGATACAACTGTTGCGAGATTCTGCTCCTACACTTTTGGTGTGGCGGAGGTCTGCAGGAAGTTCTTCACTAATGAGAACACCATCATAGTAGGAGGTTTGTATGCGATTGATCCCTTAACATCTCAGTGAAGTACGGGCTCGACCGGGGGGAAGTTTGTTTCTCTCATGCAACACGAGCTCAAACTCAAGTCCTCTTGACACTCTCTGGTGAGTTTGTCACCATGGCCATGGATAAGGCTCCCAGGTTCAGATTGTGCCTTGCTCTCAAGCCTTGAGCGATGTCTTCTGAGTATTCGTTTTCTGGAAGTGATCTTACGCTGCTGGGATTTGTTAACCTTCTCTATTGTTTGTGATCTATTATGAATACTGATTTAAAGTAAACAAGTGAATTCCATTTTGAGGAAGAAAATTTATATATACAAATTTCATATTCGAAATATTGTGATTTTTGTTTTAAATCTAAAAATATTTTGATAACGTTCTTTCAGTGTTGTTGAGACAACATCTTAAAATGGAAAGAAGCTGTTGTAATTGTGTCATGTATGACAACGTTTCTTCCAATGGAGAGTCGAAACCATGAAACTTTTAAAGACCCCCATCCAACAACGTCTGCAAAAACATTGCCATACTGTTTCGACAATGGTTTTTCCGTGTTGTCAAAGGCCACTTTTCTTGTAATGGATCAAGCTCTACTATTTTTGTTTCATAGTAAAAAAGTCCAGAATCTATTAAGCAAGAGAAATAGATTACCACTTCAGATCTAAATGGGGCATTCTAAAAGCTCATTGAATACCTGCACAATTTTTATGAGCTGTTTGAAAACAAAGAGGAAAGGAACTAATACCAAGAACATACACTACAAAAACATGAGTCTATTGCTACACTATTTTCCCACGCATTCATAAATAATGTGGCAATATGTGGGTTTTAGCCTCCCCATGTAGTAGGTGTGGCATTAAAGAAGATCTATTGCTACACGCACGAATAATCGAGGCAAAAAATTACTTTTTGCCTCACCTAACTTTTGGCTGTGGTAATAAGTTAGATTTTTGCCACATCAGTGTAGCAATATTTATCAATAATATAATTAATAATATTTGGACTTCCTATTACCGCACGTCTGTCGCTATATAGCAGCATATAAAAATATATTTTTTTTATTAATGAGTTTATCAAAAAAAAAAAAAAAAATGGTTTTTTATTTCACGTGACATCACGTGCATAAGAAAAGAATCCAAAATATTCATCAGTTTCACTTTCACATACTCTTAAAAAAAAAAAAAAAAAAAAGCTTCTTCGTCTCTCGCTGAACAGGTGAACTGATAACAAAGGGATTATTTCTTAATCAAAAATTGAGGTACGATTTCTTAATTTTATTACAGTTGGATCATGTTCTAAACTTGTATTGTATATGATTCTTATATACGGGTTTGTTTTTAGGTTAGGGCAGCCCGTCACACTGCAAAACCCTTGTTTGTTTATTAGTGTTTCTGAAATAATCAATTCGTAAAAATCATTAGAGCATCTCTGCGGATAGTTTAAGACTTGATGGAATTAAACCTGTTAAATTATTTCCAAATAAATCGAGTCCGATCAATCGTGTTAAGTTTCCAAATGAAGAAGTGATTGAACCAGAGAGTTTGTTATCTGCCAAATACAATGCCCCCAAATTTTGAAGGAGCCCAATACCAGGAGGAATACTTCCTGTCAATTGGTTTTCTCCCAAATAGAGTATCGTTAAACCTTGAAGATTCTGGATACCTAGAGGGATACTTCCATATATCTGATTCCTACTGAAATCTAGTACATTAAGGTTTGTTGTGAGATTGGCTATAGAACTAGGTAACACTCCCCCAAAATTATTCGTAGATAGGATTAAAATCCTCAAATTGGTACAATTCACTAGAGAACTGAGGAAGTTTAGATCATTAGCTTGTTCACTTCCAAGTTTATTTAGTCCTAAAGTAAGAATTTCAAGACTTTTTAAGTAACCAAGGTTATAAGGTACGGATCCAACTAAATTATTGACTTGCAATTGGAGCATTAAGTCCCGATATATTGGAAAATGAACTTGGAATGGTTCCAGTGAAATTATTTCCCGAAACCGAAAAAGTGTTGAGATTAGGAAGTCTCCACATATTCTTGCTGATGATCGATAGTTTATACTTTAACCCACATATGATAAACAATACAATTAATGGGTTCATGAAAGCTTATAATTGGATCATCTCTCCAAGTTTACAGTTTATACTTTAACCCTTCTCAAGTATCGTCGCTTGATTCACATTTTGCAAAAAATCCTTGAGGGATGCAAAACTGTGAAATGTATATTTTGCAGCTACTGAGCTATGTAATTAATTTAGAAACCTTTACAGATAAAAATTGTGTTCGTGTTAAACAAGGTCTGCAATGGCCAGCATTAATGCAAGCATTGGCATTCAGACCTGGGATCCTCCAGCAGTCCATCACAAAAATGTGAGGTCTATTCAGACCTGTGGATCCTCCAGCAGTCCATCACAAAAATGCGAGGTCTTGCAAATTCCTCTTAGCGCTTGAAGCTATGTGTGACCTCAAGTCTAATATAGAATTGCTTATGAGTACACTTAACATTACGACTCTGTATATTTACACACTTTAAATTAAATGATCAAAGTAGTGAATACTGATCAACTACTAAGCTATTCAAAAATTTTAAACCCCTTCTACCATGTGTGGTTCACATCCCAACTACCGTGATATTGAATGTGGTCGTTTTATGGTCTTCATATTCTCTACTATAGTTGTGATATTGAATGTGGTCTCCATATTCTCTGGCTTTTTTTTCCTCTTAAATTAAACGTAAGGTCGTTTTATGGAACCGGGGACGTGATTATACCAACACCCTGTTCTACTCCGGGATAGTCCCAAATAGTTATGATAATAGCTGGACCCGTTGACTACTGGTGGATGTATCTAATCGAACAGATACATAATGTTAGCTAACTTGACATATGATATAACATAACCATTTCATTTTTCTTGTATATTGAATTAATGGTGGGCAATTTTTGCAGGGAGCTGGTTGTTTTGTCATTGTTAAGATGGATAAAAGTTGGATGCTGAAGGGTAGGTGCCACCCTGACTATTTCCGTGGGTGCGATGAATTCATAAATTTTGCTTGGTCTCATCGTACTCTGATTTAGGTGAGAGTATTTTTGCCTGTTTGAGATGCAATAATGTGAACTGCTTTGGTAGAGATGTGGTGCGAAAGCACATACGAGAAAATGGAATAACACGTAATTACACTCGTTGGACAAAACATGGAGAACCTGAAGAGCTAGTTAATAATATTGAGGAAGAGGTCACAGATGTTATAGGTGGGGGTGATATGCATGGGATGTTACGAGCTTCGTTCCCTGAATCAAGGTTTTTCGATGGGGATGGTGAAGTTCCACAGCAAGACAATACAAATGGATCAAGTCAGCATGATCGTATTCCAGATGAGCCGAATGAGGAGGCCCAGAAATTTTATAAGTTGCTGAAAGATGCAGAAACACCGTTATTCCCTGGATGTACAACAACTTCGAAATTATCTTTTCTTGTGGCGATGTTACACCATAAGTGTACTAATGGGTTGAGTAACAAAGCTTTTGACGAGTATTGTACTTTATTAAGGTCTACGAAAGCTTTTCCAGACAAAGATATCCCTAAAAATTACTATGAAGCAAAAAAACAACTACGAGATCTTGGTATGGAATGTATTAAAATAGATGCATGCCCAAATGATTGTATGTTATATTGGAAGGATAATCGTGATAAGGAAAAGTGCGGCTTTGTGGTGAATCTAGATGGATATCAGGTACATGTCAATTCTGGAGTAGAAGTGGCAAGTGGAAAACAGAAAATCAAGAGAAAAGCTGCAAAGGTTTTGAGATGGTTTCCGTTAATACCACGGCTTCAAAGGTATTATATGGACCCAAAAACCGCAGAGGATATGATATGGCATGAAAAAGAGCGTACCAAAGATGGTGTTTTAAGGCATCCGGCAGACTCGCAAGCTTGGAAAACCTTGGACGAAAAGCATCGGGTATTTGGTTCAGAACCTCGCAATGTTAGACTCGGGTTGGCTAGTGATGGGTTCAATCCTTTTGGTGTTATGGGTACTGGTCACAGTACATGGCCAGTCTTTGTTACTTCTTATAATTTGGCGCCGGGGAAGTGTATGAAGCAACCCTATTTTATCATGTGTCTGCTTATTCCTGGGCCTAAGGGTCCTGGGAATAATATTGATGTATACCTACAGCCACTAATCGAAGAGCTAAAGGAATTGTGGGAAAAGGGAATTGAGACGTATGATGCTTATTCCAAGCAGAACTTCCTAATGCGTGCAGCTCTCTTATGGACTATTAATGACTTTCCTGCGTATGCTAACCTGTCAGGATGGAGTACTAAAGGCTATCTCGCTTGCCCATGTTGCCACAAGGATACAAGTTCAGTAAGATTGCGAAATGGGAGAAAAAATGTTTATTTGGGGCATCGGAGATTCTTACCTATTGGTCATCGGTTACGCAGCAACCTGAGCTCTTTTAATGGTCGCAAAGAATATGATAGTGCACCAAAACCTTTAACAGGTGATGATGTTCTTCGGCAGTTCCGTGGTTATCATCAAATCACTTTTGGCAAGGAAGAACATGCTGTGTGTGGGGAGAAAAGAAGGCGGGAAGACAATGAGTTGCCTCATAATTGGAAGAAGATAAGCATTTTCTTGAACTACAGATCTTGGAAAGATCTTCTCTTGCGGCACAATATTGATGTTATGCATACCTGAGAAGAACAACGGCGAGAGTTGGATAGGGACACTTTGTTGAACATAGAGGTAAGACAAAAGATAACTTGAATGCTCGGGAAGATTTGAAAGTATTGGGTATACGTGGACCACTCCACCCTGAAGCTTTGGGGAACAACAAATTTTACCTTCCTCCAGCTAAGTATACTATGTCTTTGTCGGAGAGGAGGAAGATTTGTCAATTCTTGCGTGACCTAAAGGTTCCCGATAGTTATTCATCGAATATTTCGCGGCACGTTCAGGTACAAGAATGCAAGATTCCCGGGCTAAAGAGTCATGACCGCATGTTCTCATGCAACAACTTTTTCCTGTTGCCGTGCGTGGTATCTTACACGATGACGTGACCAGAGTTTTAGTTGAGTTTTCGATTTTTATACTCAATTATGCTCCAAGACATTGAGAATTGAAGATTTGGAGGCGCTTAAAAAAAAAAAATGTATCTCACTTTATGCAAAATGGAGATGATATTCCCTCCTTCCTTTTTCGATATTATGACACACTTGCCTGTTCATCTAGCAGAAGAAGCTATAATTGCTGGACCTGTTCATTACCGGTGGATGTATCCAATCGAACGGTTACTACATAATGTTAAATAGTGAGTAGAATATTATTTAAGCGGTATTTTTCTACTGGTGTCCGAATTTTTCCTATATTTGTCAGGTACTTGTACACCTTGAAAAAGTATGTGAGAAATAAAAGTCAACTTTGAGGGATCGATTGCACAAGGGTATCTTCTTGATGAATTGCTTGACATTTTGCTCGAGATACTTGAGTCTGAGAATAATACAAAGTTGAACCAGATAGGGCGAAATAGTGATGGTGATGGTGCAAAAACATTTAGTCATGAATTGCCTATCTTTGAAGAAGCGGTGTCGTTCTTTAGGGAAACCAACCTTCCGAACTTTATCTGATGATGAGTGGGAGGAAGCTCGAATGTATGTGTTGAGTAATTGTGATGAAATTCTACCGTTCATCGAGTAAGTTTACTTTCTGATGTTGAGTAAAAATCGTAATGTGTTAGTCGGTTATTTAATGTATATATACTTACAGTAGATTGAATGATTTATGCAGGAAACACAAGCAAACAATTAAGTGATAAATATGGAGGAAAACTTAAGAGAAAGAGGTGGAGCATTGGCACGCCAAAATGTTCGGTAGTTGGTTCGAAAACCATGTAAGTGTTTGTATCTTATGCACTCAATTTGAGCCTGATTAAAAGAGCTTAACACAGTATGATCATGAAAACTATTATTCAGTGTTGATTCAAAATCTTTTGAATTAGTATTCTTGAAACTAATGATGAATCATTACATACCCATTTTCTCTTTTTTGGTAGGTTCGTCAAATGAAGCGAGATGGTGAAATAGTGAAAAAGGATATTGAAATCCTATCATGTGGGCCTAAAAAATCAGTTAGTTGTCGTAAAGGGTATATTGTGAATGGGTTTAGGTTTCACACAACTGATCATGAGAAGAACAGAAACACACAAAATAGTGGTGTTTGCGTCAATGTAGAGACTTCAAAAACATATAGTATTGATTATTACGGTAGATTAGATGAAGTCGTGGCATTACAATATCGTGAGGGGAACCAAGTTGTTTTATTCAAATGTCATTGGTGGGATATCACCGAGTCAAGAAAGAAGCAGCGAGATGCATTTGGGTTTACGTCATTGAATTTCACAAGAACCATAGCCAAAAATCAACCTTTTATCCTTGCAAAGCAAGCACATCAAGTTTTTTTATCTTCAGGACAATAAGGACAGGAATCGCCGAATTGTACTTAAAATGCAGGCAAGGGATCACTACAGTTTGGGGACACCCGAAGTTGAGCTCATCCAAGAAGATTCATCCCGCATAGATAATGTAACCAGTACAGCTGAAACTGGCCAAGACTTTGAAAGTTGGACCAGAAATGAAATTGAAGGGGAAGAGGTGATTAGAAGTACAACTGACGGTGATAAAGGCGATCTAAATAATGACAGTGATAGTGATCACAGTGATTATTTTAGTGATTGTGAACGAGATGATCTCGACTAACATAAAGTCAAAGTTACTACTGAATGCTACTGTTTATTTGATGTTTTCCTGTTTTATTTTAGGTTGAATTACTATAAATTCTCGCTTAAATTTTATTTTCTTTCATTTTTCCGAAGAAGATCATTTGAAAATCGATTAGACAAAATTTGTGAACAATGGTTCCGAATATACTCAATTTCATGAATGTACTTTTAATTTTGTGATGGAAGTTAATTAGCTTTCAATTCTTCGGTTAACTTTCAGTTTCAAATGAAGATGATTTAGGTTTCATTTTCCCAATTAAAATGAATTAGTGGCCCAAAATTTTCCGAAAGATCATTTGAAAATTAGTATCCCAAATTTTTCCGAAAGATCAGTCAAAAATTATTCTGACGAGGTTTGTTCGAAAATTATATCAATTGGATATATTTTTAGTTTTGTGATAAAGATTAACTAGCTATCTTTCAATTGCCGGCCAAAACATATAAAAAAAAAAATCAAAATCTTTCTTCTACACTCTAACCATACATGTGAAGAAAAAAAAAAAAAACACGAAGAATCAAAACGAACCAAAAGTCGGCAGGGTATTTTTTGTCGACCTTACCGACCAAAATATAGTCGGCAGGGTATAAGGTTGAATAACATGCCAACTTTTCATCTCTAAATTTAGCAATTACAGTGGTCGGCAAGATATCCATATCTATACCTTGCCGACTTTTCATAACATCCATGGCGACGATCGTAAATTTTTTCTACAAATTTCGGGGTATTTTTTGAAGACCTTGTTGACTTATACCGCCCAGCGGCGGTATTTTTCTCAACGGCCAGTGGGGTTTTTGTAGACCTTGCCGACTAATATTTTTCAATAGCCATCTCCTATGTGTCAAAAAAAAATAAGGTCGGCATGTTCTTCATTTAAATACCTTGCCGGCTAAAATTGGTCGGCATTTTATTCAAACAAAGACCATGCGGGCCATATATAGCCGGCACCTTATTCAAACGTATATCTTGCCGACCTTTGACATTTTTAAAAACCAAATTTTTTGATCGAAATCGAACTCATAAGACGGATTAAAGGTTTAACCTACTGGATTTTCATTTTCAAAATTTTAATCTAAACTCAATTAATTAACCTAATCAATTTTTTTAGTGTTAATTAAACAAGGCATATTAACCATTTTGAAAATACAAGGTTAAGGGGTGGCTTGGCTTTATTTCAAAATGACCATATTTTGTCTCATTGGGTATACCCAATTAGTTTGGGTATACCCCGATCTCGCCAGGATTATATTGTCGAAGGTAAATAAATTTGACAAAAAATCTGCATGAAATTTTATATATA
Source organism: Papaver armeniacum (assembly GCA_023531295.1). Lineage (NCBI taxonomy): Eukaryota > Viridiplantae > Streptophyta > Magnoliopsida > Ranunculales > Papaveraceae > Papaver > Papaver armeniacum. The sequence goes on along the minus strand of JAJJWW010005716.1, from coordinate 48,461 downwards.
CACACAAAAAAAATGTACCATGTAAAACAGGTCACATATAAAAGCACTGTCAAAACAAAAAATAGAAATTAACATGATAAACATATTTAGCGGCAAATTTTCCCCTAAAATATTCGTGAAAACTAAATTTCCCTCTCGGAATATTTGTGAATATCAAATTCCCTCCAAAGGCCCACAAAGTTCGCTTATACACCCAAAGATTTCGGATCCTCTCAAATAAAACAGTTTTAGTTTTCTCTCCAAAATGGAAAAAAAAAAAAAATCTCCGGAAACCCTAAGAAATTTCAATCTTCTGCTTGAGATTATCGAAAACTCGTTCTCTCGAGATTTCGAAAGTCCTATTAAAGACTTGAATCACACAAAAGCAGTCTTGAAATCTCTAATTTTCTCCAGCAGACATTAAAAGGTATAAACCCTAGTTTACGAATTCTCACTTATTCAGGTCAATTTCTCACCTACTGTCGCTCTGAAATTTCAAATTCGAAAAAGGGTTTGTTTAATTTGGGTTTTTGATGTTCTTATTTTTTTTTTTGTAGGTTCTTTAATTTCTGAAGATGGAATTTGAGGAAGAGTAAGTTTTCAATCCCTATTATCTTTCCCTTTCTTACAAGGTTTCTATGGTTTTGGCAAGATTTTTTTTTGTTTGGTTCTCATATTTGATTTTTACGGCCATTTTTAGTATTAGGTAAGGATTTTTCATTCATTTTGTTCAGCTCTTGTTTGGATTTGATTTTGTTTGAGATTTGCCAATTGTGTGTAGACGTGATGTTTTAATAATGAGGTAGAACCACTGAGAGTACATACAGACATATAGGTTTGATGTTTGAAGGGTGATTCTCAGTTTTGAGATTTGCCAATTGTGTGTAGACGTGATGTCAGACTCAATTAATCTTTTTTCCAAGGAAAAATGTGTGTTGGAGCACTCCTAGTTTCATACATTATTAAATGTATTTTGCCTGGGTATCGGCATCGGCTGATGGCGGATCCTTAACATTTGTTGTTGTATTTAGCAAGTGTAACTGATTGTTTCCCTCATAGAACTATGTTGCTGGCAAAAGGATGATCTTTTTTCCAAAATCGCAATCATTAATAAGACAATATCTTCACTCATTGTTTTCAATCTAAGATGTTCTTCTGATTATGATTATAAAGGAAACCTTGTTGTTTTATGCAGGATGGAATACCAACAAAATGGGGAGCAAGGCGAGCATTCCAATTCCGTAACTACAGGTGATTTTTTTTTTTTTTTTTGGTACTGTTATGTGCAGATGTATGTGTAGTTAATTGTGTACAAAATGCTTGCGTTACTCTGTAAACAGTTGCGGTCCTTCAAGAGAGAAAGGTGCGAGGTGATACGACTTTTGCATCTTTCATTGGAAAGAACAAAGAGGAGCAAGATAAGGAAGCAGTTGAGTGGGATATAAAAAAAGGAAAACCTTGTGGAAAAAACCAAGGGAAATATTCCGGTGTCATTGGGGTGTTGATCAAACAATCTCGCCGTTGGAACTGGGACAAGCCTTGGAATTTGCAAAATGACGACGCTAAGGATTGGTTGTGGGCTGAACTTAAGGTGAACATACTCTGCAGAACTATATTTATTTTTGTTCCATATTATTTGTTTGTGTGACTTATGAACTGAATGTCAATTTTTTTGTTTTTATTCATTTCAGGATTTGTTCGTTGTAGATGAATGTCATAAAGAAGCTACCCTCTCTATTGCTAGTGGAATATTTAAAGGCAAGAAGAGTCGGTGGAAATGTAAACACTATAAACTCACAAATACGCATGCAATGAATCTAAAAGATAAACCCAATTCGTTAACCGAAGGACAGTGGAAGTCTCTTGTAAAGCATTGGGATACTGAAGACCATCAAGTACGTTCACACATTTGAAATGTTTGCATTTAAGTTCTGTTAAAACATTCATGTCTAATTAATTTTGACTTGTGAATTCGTAAGATACAATCCAAGCGCAATGCTATTAGTAGAAGCCAACAGAAAACGAAACACACAATGGGCAGGAAAAACTACTCTCGATGCGAAGCTGAAATGGTATGTAGATGCATGCATAAATTGGTCTTTACTATCATATTTTATTTTCCAAATTCAAAGTTCTTTAGGGTTTTTATTATTTGGTCTTGGATTTTCACTGTTTATGGTTGACATATTTATTATATTGGTCTGTGTACGACTATTAAAGAGAAGTTAAGGATTGGATATCAGATAGGAAAATTCAATTGTTAATCTTTGTAGTTGTAGTTATACCTTTAAAGCACTTTTTATTTTTAACAGTGCTTAAATGTCATTCTTTCTTAAATGTCATTTCTTTCCTTTAGCATGTTTAGCACTTGTTGATCATCTGTCTGACTTAACTGCTAGTGAACATTGGATAGTGCTAAACCAGTTTTTTTTCTATTAAGTTTTGTCAGAATTTTATCATATAATTTTGTTATTGGCTGAATTTGTTTAGGCTCAAGAAAACGGAGGGAACCCACCAACTGAAGGTGACGTGTTCATTAAAACCCATGTAAATAAAGTCAGTGGAAAAGCTTTGGACCCATTTTCACAAGGATACATAGTAAGTCTATTGTAATGGTTTCAAGTATCACTAGCAAACTTTATGAATTTGCTGCTCATAGAAGATCTTTTTGCCTATTTTAATTTTTTCCTGATTTACATAGGCCCAACTGAGGAACAATCCGGGTTGGATGAGAATGGGTTAGATGAAGATGGTAACCAACAATCAATCGATAATGAAGTTTATGCAAATGTAGTACCTACAAACGAGACGAAACGTGTAAGAGCTCAAAGATGTCATCTAGAATACTCGAGAAATGAGGATTTTGAGAGAGAAAAGCAAGAGCGAGAGGAAGAATTTAAGAAGCAAATGAAAGAACGAGATGCGAGAATGGGAGAGACGAATGGAAGCTCAATATGAGCAGTATAACATGCGTCAAAACCAAATGATGGAGTATGTCGAAATGTGCAAGCCGGACCTATTTACGAGATCGGGGCAACTCTCAGGACCTTCGATCACCTATTCGAATCTGTGGAGCATCATCATAGACCTTGGGAGCAGCTATCGAGACACGGGTCGACCCCTTTCATACCTTTGGAGCGGCGCCAAAGACCCGAGAGAGCACAGCGGACCGGATGAGCAACTTTTTGCACCCGTGGAGCCGCTTTACATACCTGGGGAGCAGCCTAACAGACACGGGGTGACTCCTTTCATACCATTGGAGCAGCGCCAAAGGCCTCGGGAGCTTCCTGGTAGACCTGAGGGGCTACTCTTTGGACTGCGGAGCCGCATTACATAGCCGTGGACCAGCTCAACAGATCTCAAAATGATTGTAAGTCTCTCTTCCTTGATAATAAACGTATTGGTTTGAAGATCAATAGAATGTGGCCAATCTTGAAAGGGAACATGCGAGATAACTATAAGTTGTCATAACTGTATGCATGTTTGGATGATACTTCTCTTCTCTTTTAAGATGGCTATAAATAAATATTGGATTTGATTCTCCAAATGATTTTCTAGTGAATTTGAACCATGGTACTGTGTGGTAAAGAATTCTAGTTCTTAAATCTTTATACCTTTTGTTGACAGTAAGTGAAATTAGAGAGATGATTTTATCCAATTTGTTATGATTAATCAATTGACCCCTACATTTGTTGATGTTCTTTTGCCTGTTGGTCTTTGTTTTTTGTTTGTTTAGCAGGTACGCGGGTCCGGGAACAGACATCCGGGATTGGATACCTAGGCCTACTGAGAGTTGATTTAACATGGACTAGGCCAAGTTTGAAGTATTAGGTTTCCTTAGTTTTGATCGTGTAATTTTTTTTTCTTATGGTTAAGTGGGATTTTATATTTCTGTTTGAAGTATTAGATTTCTTTAGTTTTGATTGTGTAATTTTTTTTTTTCCTTATGGTTAAGTGGGATTCTCTATGCCTTGTGACAACTACTTTTCTTTAATGGAATTAAAATTCTTTATTTGGATTTAATTTTTGTTATTGCTTTACCGTCTTTTGTTACCGTGCATAATTTAAAACAAAATATTACAATGGCCAGTAAATCGGTAAACGAGTTTTTGCTACGTACAAGCCGTGGCAACAAGGTTTGTCTTGCCGCACTCAAGTTGGACTACAATGGTGTGGCAAAATAATTTTTGAATAAAATGTAATTAAAAATAATTTTATATTAAATAATAATAAATATTTTTGCCTCACGTTATTGCCTCATCAGTTGGTGTGGCAAAAACTTTAAAATATATAATTAAAATTTAAAATAAAAGAAAAAAAGAAAAATAGAAATACCTTTTGCCTCATGCTATTGCCTCACAATTTGGTGTGGCAAGAAATCCAGTTTTTGCCACTGTACATTAAAGGGGTGGCAATTATTTCTTGCCACCCAGGCTGTTGCCACAGGTGTGGCAAAATCTTTTTATGTGCCAAAAAGGTATAGCCACACTAAATATGGGTTGTTGTCACATCTGGGACGTGTTGCAATACACCCCTTTTCTTGTAGTGATAGGGAGACTTGCCCAATGCTTTAGACTTGTTGAGACTTCAATTCAAACAGAATGAACTATCAAGAGCCATTACATGGTCCAAGAGATTGTTAACATGTTTCTAATTTTTTACAGGAGTTACTAAAAGGTTCACCCAGGAATTTTTTTTTGCGAAGTATCTGTTGGATAAATATCCACCATCTGCCATTCAACCTAGAGTGGGACATTGATGGCCTTCAACCTGTCTAAAGTAACCTCCCTGTAAGAAAAGAGCGAAACAAATTTGAATATGTCCAACAATATGAGAGAAATCACAAAAGCAACTTGGGTCAAAGAAGACCTCAATCAACATTTTACGAGAACTGAAATCTGGGAGTATTATGACTGTCTCTCAATTTAAGAAACACGGTAGATCCTATCTAGACCCGTGTTGGAGGTGAACCTACATGCTTTATCGTGTGAAACCATGGGGTCGGAGGGGTTCAAAACCATGTATGGCAAAAAAATAAGAGGTTTATAATTATTTATCAGCTTTAACAGGAAGGAAGTTTAACCAAATCAACGATAACTGGGAAGGTCAGACTTTACCATCATAACCATAATAGCATGACTGTGTGTGTGAGTCAAAATGTAACCGTGTCAATAGCACATGCAAGTGTCGGTATGTGTTTAGAGTGTTTAGAGTATATAAACCAGTCGAGTCCTGTAAATCATTATCTTCTTTTATATCAATTCTATTGATCAAACCGTACTGCAGAAATGTAGATCTTACAAATCTATTATGGTATCAGTCCTGAGAAATCAATTTCTCAGGGGTATCGATCCTTCTTCCGCTGTTCAACCTTAATTTTCTTTAATCCATCTTCTTCAGCTGCTGTTCTTTCTCAAAATCTCTGAAGATTCATGGAGTTCGAATGAAGTTGTGGTTACTGATGGTTCTTAGTGTGACGTTTGATTTGATCCTGATGCTTTACTGCTACGTCTTCAAACAGAATCAAGCATAATTCTCAGATTTGAAATTGGGTTTAAATCACTTGAGCTCTTGGCGATTTAGGTTTTCAATTGTGTTTCGTTGGAACTTGATTCTTCTACCTCAACTGCTTAAATCGAATCAAAGTTGGTAATCTCGAATTTGATCTTTTGATTACTTTAGATCTGATTTTATGTGTTCGATTTATGATTCACTACCTCAACAACGTTCAATTCCTCGTCATAATTTGTTTCTTCATCATAATTAGTTGTTTCATCTAATTTTGTAATCAAGATTTACTGTTCTTGATTCCTGTTGCTATTTGAGTCTGAGCATGTTAGAGTCTGCCACAAATTTGATGGTTAGATGACGACTTAAAGTTGTTCCACTAAATAGATTCAGTAGAAGGTTGAGATTATTGTTGGTGAATTGTTGCTGCACAAATCTCGTGCTTAAATTGCTCTTATTCATACTCATAATTCAATCCTTACTTCAAGACAGTCCTCACTTGCGTTGTGCTGAAAATCTTGTGTTTTTCAATGATGGAGCTGAAAGTGAGGAGTGGATTTGGAATTGGTTTGGTACTGCATCAGAGATTGAAGTTCTCTTTGATGAGTCTACATTCAATTCAGATGTAGCCTGGTTTAGTTATCTTTTACTTTCATGTTTGTCATTGAATAAGACAAGGTTCAGCTAAGATCATGCTGCAAATAAAAGACTGAAATAAGTGGAGAAATGGAATTCTTTTAATGCTTGTTGTTGGCTTGACAAATTGAGTATTACAGCTGAGAATGGTAATTGGAATTGGTGTTTTTCAGTGCTAGATTAGTTGGCAGGGGACAGTGATTTTATCTCATGTTATGTGGATGGAGTTGTTCTGACCAGATATGATGTCATTTGCTGTTGCTCCTTATTTTCCTTCTTACCGGTGGTATGAGTCAACTGCTAGTTCCTCTCCAGTTTGTGTTTGGTTTAGTATGCTACTACATGTGTGTGAACTGGTGCTGCTAAACTTGAATATTCTACAGCTAGACTTGATTGCAATTTATCTACTGTCTGCTCTCCTGCAACAACTCCTGGTAGCCCTATTACACTGCAAGTCCTGCTATACCTACTGTTGTTGTATCTTGTGCTACTGCCAAGTCTGCCATGCTTCTTAATACTTCTTGCTGGTTATCGACGTACACTTTGCACAACTGGGATTGATACAACTGTGGTATTTTTGGTTTGAATGGGCAACCTGCTTTACTTCTTATCCCTATTTGGTTATTGTATAGCTGACTACAATGTGCAATTGGATTTCCAAAGGTGTTCTCATAAGTGCTTTTTGTCCGCTACATCTTCATGTACTAGCTACTGCTGCCAATTGCTTTGCTTCTTCTTCTACTTCATGTGTACCTTGTTCAACTTCTATTGTTCTATCTATTGGAGATTATGAAAAGATCAGGAGCTACTTCTAATGGCGCTTGCTACTCCTCACAATCCACCAGAAAACTTATACAGAAGAAGACGTCAAAGTGGCCTTTAGGCTTGTTTGTGCATGGCACATATCTACAGTTTTATGAAGCCCCATTGCTGTCAATGTTATTCATGCTATATTGAGTATGACAATGTACATCAGATCATTCCAATGCAAGCTGCTGCTATGCCCTGCATCTACGACTACTATTCCATGCGACTGTTTCCTACTGCAACACCTAACTGCTTCGCCTATTACTGCTGCTGCACACCTTTTGTCTTTGCATCAATTTCACTTCCTAAGCATGACTGTTCCATGACTGTGTGTGTGAGTCAAAATGTATGCAATCGCAAGTTGGCTACGCTACTTGCGCTTGAGGGGCGGTAATAGCATGACTGTGTGTGTGAGTCAAAATGTAACCGTGTCAATAGCACATGCAAGTGTCGGTATGTGTTTAGAGTGTTTAGAGTATATAAACCAGTCGAGTCCTGTAAATCATTATCTTCTTTTATATCAATTCTATTGATCAAACCGTACTGCAGAAATGTAGATCTTACAAATCTATTAAACCACACATGCATTGAAGGAACCCTTTTGACTTGGCTAAAAGTAAAAATAAAGTATTGAAGGAACCCTATCCCAATCACTCCATGGTTACAGGTTATCTAACCAACATATAGCAGTTCAGTTCCAATCTCCAACCAAGCAAGACAGGTACAGGTTATACATACAAACTTCTGCTAAGCAGGAATGCTAGAAGTAATAAGCAAAAAAGTACAACTCATAACAAATAATGGAATCTAACCTGAATACATCTTCAAGCTCTTTGTTTAGGATCCACTTTCAAACCTTTGAAAAAGGCACCAGCTGCATCATCAAGCCTCTGCAGCAAATGCAACAAAGATTATCAAAAAAAGGATTTCCTTACAATACAAACAAGACCAAGGAAAAATTGGCGGATATGTACATTTAGAGGTTTGAGTGTTACGCCTGCCTTATAAAACGCCTTGGGCCAGTCTGGCCTTTCCAACAAACATTGAGTAACATCTTCCAAAGCAAGATCTCCTTTATTTAAAAAGAGCATAGCACAAACTCCTGTTGGATAGGACAACTGCATCATGGTTCATAGTCGAGGGCCTGAAAAACAAACCACTAGATCGATCAACCCATTTTGGGGGAAAAGAACACATGACAGTTTGAAACACAGTTTAAGAGCGAAAATATCTTTAAAATCAATTTCCATGCTTGAGAAAATGCGAAGACAACATGGAAACTGTGGATATAGGTGGTGTCCCATTCTAAGTCTACTGCAACAGTAACATGTGCCTGCATAACAATTACACCAAGTAACTATTTTAAAACATCAAAAACAGCTGAGATGAACAGTTAAGTTTCAGATGAGAATGGGCCTAGGTGATGATGATGTAAGAGGAACAGGGAAGCGTTCTCTCTTGTGCAAAACTGTGTGGTTGGGACTTAAAAATGCCCCGGTTCTGAAACTTGAACGTCGATTTTGAAATAAGTAGAAGGGGAACTGCATTTAAATAAAATCTACGTACCGACAAAAGGAGAAATGAAGGCTTTCCTAGATCATGGTTTGACAGAGGCACATTACTAGTATAAACGCAGATGTTCCCGGATATTCCCCAATGATCCAAATTGTACCACATGTAGTGTGGATGATTAAACATCAGTACATACGTGGAAGGTGTAAGGGTTCTTATTTCACCTTCCACTTAATAGCTATCAATTAAATTAAATTTCATTTATACACTTTGCCTTGTAGCGTTTCTGGTTAAGAAAAAGATACCTGTGAGAACCCTCCTTTGCTTTACTATACTGTAAATCAATACATTCACCTGAAACGTTTCTGTAAACATACATGTATTAGCTCCACTGCATGAAAGTTGAATCCTGCTAAACACGAACAAAAATAACCACTATGAAATGATAGGAATGTCCATGGTATGGCAAACATACTACAAAGCTAATATCGATCCAGAACCTCGAGTAATAGTTGATTTACAGTATACCAGTGAACAGATAGTAATGTCATTTTGGTCCCAAAATGTTCAGACACTATTCAAGACCTTGAAAGAAAAAAAAAATATTTCAATTACCTTTTTTCGAACTTCTTAGAATTTACATGCTTCATTATTCCATTTACGCTCCAGTCAACATATGAGGGAAGTCACAGGAAGAAGAATCTCAACACCTCGATGATTTCGGTCAATAGCTCCGCTTTCTATTGGCTTTAGTCCTTGCTGTGACAAGAAAAATAAACTTTCATGAGCCACACAAACATAGGTGATATCAATGAACACCTTATAGTGTACCACCGCTTCTATTCTTAATAAGAAAATGCGATAAAAACTGGACAGAGGATCAAGAAAGTTGAGCCTTTCTAACACGAGGATGCAGTAATCAAGAAAATCCCTTTGATCGTTCAAATCAAAGCCGCCCATAGAGCTTTATTAAAATTCGAACCAGAAACCCATCAAGTACCAATAAAACAACTCACTAAATAAAGAATCCTAGCTTTATTAATAAACACAAGGATATAATGAGGTATATTATCACGGCAGTATCAACCATAAAGGCATGGACAATGAATGATCAAAGTTTGGAAACTCAATCAATGATCACCATATGGAAATAAATGATAATCATATCAAAAAGATTGGTAAAGATGTTGTGTCCTCTCTCCTCAACCTTTCACCCCACCCTCCCTGTCACCGCCACCCTTCACATCACCACCGGCCAGCACCACCTCTCCTCCCTCCTCTTCTAACCACATGTACAATGCCTCCTCCAAACAAACCACCAATCTCTTCCTCCCCAATACCATGTCACCCTCCGATCCACTTTTAAATAGATCTCAAATCATTCACCTTAAGACGAAAGATAATTGGTGGATTGAAAAGAAATGTTTCTTCTCAAATCATCCTCTCCGAGAAAGGTTTAAAAGCTGAAGTGTATGGAGCCCTTACAATGAATCTTGCGTCTAAGCTAGAAGGTGTTCTAATGGAAGCTATTAAGGATGGTGATTCAGGTGACGCACATTGGCACCTTTCAGACCAACCTGCTTGGTTATCCATTCAGAAAGCTTCAAACCAAAAAGGTTGTTTTCTTCGTCTAACGCTGTCTAGACTAGATGGTAAAGGAACAGTACGGTGTTTCTTCATCCCTGCTGGTGCCTATTGCTCAGGTTGGTATGCAATGGCCACAGCTCTTCAAACCCTTCTCAGTCCTTCACCACCTCCCCCTCAAAACCATAAACCCTCACCTGCAATCCCAACACAACCAAAGCCCACTACCCAGGCTACTTCTACTACCCCTCAACCTCAACATCTGTTTCATGACCATCCTATTTCTCCACCCATTCCAGTCCCAATTTCACTACCTTCGACACTACCCTGCGACCTGATATCCATATCGAGTCTTATCCCTGTGATTGAAAATACCAATCTCTCACCATTATATCCTGGTTCTTATTTGAAACTACAAGATAAAACTGAAGATCATATTGAATCAATAAATACTTGGAAAAAAGGTCTCGTTTGTACTGCATCAAATCCTGTTTTTGATTGGAAGAGTATTGGAGTTGAACTGGTAGAGTCCTGCATCAAATCCTGTTTTTGATTGGAAGAGTATTGGAGTTGAACTGGTAGAGTCCTTACAAACATCTGAGCCTTTTGATATAATACCTTTCGATAATCTAAGGGCAATCATGTTCTTTGAAGATCCAAAAGTCAGATCATTCTTCTCGCAACCTTCTTCCATATGGTTTGGAAACAACTTCTTGACTCTCTCTCCATGGCAGCCATCCTCATTAATTCCACACAATCACAACAGAGAAACATTTTTCAAAATAGATTTTCATGGCCTACCGATGCATTTATGGTCTTCCACCATCATTAATGCCCTTGCTAATAAATGTGGATGACATTGTGGAAATTGATCAATCAACCTTATTTGTTAACTTGTATACCCGTATACATGTTAAGGTTTAATAAAGAATTATTTTATGTCTTTGGAAATTGTTTTTTTTTTTTTGTCTTATTCTATTAGAAATTGGATTTTCTTACACTAAAAACAACAATTTTTGTTCCCAATACAAAGAATTGTTGTTTTCAATGCAATAAAACAAACAAATCTTGTTTCCAATGCAAGAATTTGTTATTTTAGTGAACCTTAATATGTATACGGGTATACAAGATAAGAATTTGTCATCAGATATCTCGGCTGCAAGAGTAACCGTCAGAAATCTAAAAGGAATCAATGCAATTCCAAAGTGGTTGAATCTTCACACGGCGGTGGGTTTCGCCGGAATTTTAGTTCAGGTAGAAGACGTGGTTCCAAGACATTTGTTCTGGAAATGGCCGACGATTTGTGTGGACCCAGCTCAATTCGTGAAGGGCAAAACAGGAAATCCAAACCTGCAAAGAGAAAAAGAAAGGAGAACCAAAAAGCACCTCTGAACAACGTCAACCAGTCAACCTGTTACTCTGCTGCGTCTGCAAAGGTCCGTGTTACATTTAATGCCCCTTCACCTACTCATAGAAAAAACAGAAAATCTCGGTTATCGAAAGAAAAGGCTATTCCAATGGACTGGATCCCATACATGCGCAGTAACGTCTCTATGCAACATGAATCCCGTGATGATGTTCACTCTTCTCGAATTCAAACTGATCCTCTTGTATGAAATGCTTTAGCTTCTTCCCAAGAGAATACGAGGAAAGAATCCTTTCGGATCTCAATTTCGGATATGGATGATTCTGATCCACATAGTCCGTCTTGGTTCAGTGCACCCCCATGGGACATTATCAAGACAGTGTCATACCCATTTAATTTCCATAAGACCAATAATCCTTTCTTTGGGCCTGGCCCATGTCCCCACCCCTTAACATCAACTTCTTCTCTTGGATTCCCAAACCCATCTATTATCCCCACCTCTGACCATAATTCATCTACAGACTCCACTTTTATTTCTCCTATGTCGACCCCTTCTTCTGAAAATTTCCTTCAATCCTCTAGCCTTTGTTCATCTCCATCACAGCTGCAGTCTGCTACCCCTGAACTCTGTATTGCACCTAAAGAGATATACACATCAACCACTGACTTCAGCTCTAACAATCACCCCACATCCCATCCTAACTTAGCTATTATGCCTTCAACTTCATCATCTAATGAGTTAGTAGCAATCAACCGTGATGAGTGCTCACCTTCTGATGGTATCCTGGGTCCATGTCCGGCACCCATGTGGTCAATATCTCTTATTCCCGACTCTCGCAATGTTTGCCAGCTCTCTGCAAATTGGATTAACAATGAGGTTTTGCGCCTCATCTCTCTTGGTTCAGCTATTGGTATTGGTTTTGACTCTTCACCCTACATATCTAAATCTATCCTTCACGCTCTGGTTGCCAGAGACGGTCCCATTGATAAACGTAATTCACCTTTTTCTTTCAAACCTATTAATGTCTGTGCCAATGCAAACTTTGCTCTAACAAATCTTGACCCCATTGATCCTGAATCCGAAATTTTCACTGACGCCCCCATTGCATCATTCAACCCAACCAATTCTTTGCCTTCTTCAGATGATATTTTTTCTGACATCCAAAGTGTCTTCTCGAACCCCATTGATCCTGAACCAATATTAAGTAGTCAAAAAAACCCCAGTGCATTACCTTTACCTTTATCCCTGCCCACCTCGTTAACCAGCATAGAAACGTTAGCCTCCTGCAATCAATCCAAAACACCCTCGAGCTCTCTTAATGCAATTTCTCCTACCTCTCTGAACCTCAACTCTTTTTCCCCCTCAACCCCATTGTCCACTTCCTCTCAAGCAAATCTCCAACCTTTAATCCCAAAAAAACTCTTAAGGGAATCTCGAAGACTAGACTTTATTTCTCATCCACCATCTCCATCTGCAGAATCGAAGCCTTTAAGAAAAAGGGTTAAAAAAGTTTCTCATGTGTAGTACAATCATGTCATGGAATATAAGGGGCCTGGGCTCCCCTTCCAAAAGAGCTGCAGTCAAACAAGTTCTTCGAATACACAAGCCATCAATTGTAATTTTACAAGAGACAAAGATGCCTACATGTACAAATGCTGACATTGCTAAGATTTGCGGCTCAAGATCGATGGGATGGACATTTCAACCATCCATTGGTGCTTCTGGCGGCATCATCATAATATGGAATCCTGACATAGTTGAAGTTATATCATCCCTAGAAGGTGCATACTCTTTATCAGTAGAATGTAGGTTTATTGACACTAATTTTCATTGGTTCCTCACAGGTGTATACGGTCCTAACAAAATATCTGAAAGAAAATTCTTTTGGAGAGAACTTTACTATATCAGAGGCCTCTGGGATATCCCATGGGTAGTTAGTGGCAATTTCAATGTCATTCGAAGAATCGAGGACAAGAATACCAACAACAGAATAACCCGAAGCATGAGAAAGTTTGCTCAATTCATCTCCACGCATGCGCTGATCGATCTTCCTCTCAAAGGATCAAAGTACACTTGGAAAAATGGTCAAGCTTCCCCAACTCTCACTAGAATAGACAGATTTTTATTCTCGGCCGACTTTGAGGCTAAATTCCCTCTCGTATCTCAGTTGGCCAAAACAAGACCTATATCAGACCATATTCCAATTGTGCTCGACTTGTCTGATCCTTCATGGGGACCGTCTCCATTCAGAGTGGAACTGATGTGGTTTGAGCACCCTTCTTTTTTGTCAAATCTCAAGGAATGGTGGTCTTCATTCAATTTCTCTGGCTCTCCAAGCACAATTTTTTGGAATAAGCTTCAAGCTCAAGATCAAAGATTGGAATAAGAATGTGTTTGGTCAGTTGGACTCAAAAATACAAGATTGTTTGCAGATCATTGAATACCTCGACGGCATTGAGGAAGATTTGGGTTCTCTCCTTCCGGATCAGTTCATTAAACGAGCTCAATCCAAAGTTGATTTTGAAAACGTCTCAACCCAAAAAGAAATTTCCATGAAACAAAAATCGAGAAATGGCTGGTTGATTGCGGGCGACCGTAACACTCATTTTTTCACAAGACAGCTTCGGATAGGCGAAGATCAAATAAAGTAAAGCAAATATTCATTGATGGTACTCTTACAACTGAAAAAGATACCATTATCGAGCACATAACTGGTTTCTATGCTTCTTTATTTTCAGAAGAATTTCCAGAAAGACCACCCATTGGAGACTTTCATTTCACACAAATATCTGAAGATGAGGCTGATGCAATGGACTCGTGCATTACTGAGGACGAAGTCTTGACAGCCATGCAATGCCTAGCTAAGGATAAAGCTCCGGGTCCTAATGGATCCCCAATTTTCTTCTTCCAAAAGTGTTGGCCATTTCTCAAACAAGATTTCACGGCTATGGTTCAAGAATTCTCAAGCACAAGTTACATGGACACACGACACAATTCAACTTTCATTACTTTAATCCCAAAGAGGCATCATGTGGAAACGATTAAGGATTATCGTCCAATTAGCCTTCTCACTGGCGCATACAAGATCATATCCAAAGTGTTATCTTCTCGTCTCCAACCTCTAATGAATAAATAGTTGATCCAAGCCAATCTGGATTTATTTCTGAACGACAAATCATTGATGGAATACTAATTGCCAACGAAATTGTTGACTCAAGGCTCAAGGAAAAAATTCCAGGTCTGATATGCAAAGTGGACTTGGAAAAAGCATTTGATTGCGTAAGTTAGTCTTTTGTTGAGTCTATATTGAGGAAAATGGGTTTCAAAGCTAAATGGATGAGCTGGCTGCGATATTACTATGGTTCCCCAACTTTCTCAATTCTATTAAATGGATCACCCTTTGGTAATTTCTCTAACTCTAGGGGTCTCCGTCAAGGGGATCCTCTTTCTCCATTACTTTTTGTACTCGCAATGGAGGGTCTGTCTCGCATTATTGACAGGGCTGTGGAAAATGGTTTACTCACGGGATTCTCTGTAAAACAAAGAACTTCCCCCATTACACACTTGCACTATGATGACGACTCAGTCTTCTTCATCAGCCCAACATGGGAAGAAATACATAACCTCATGAGCATTCTCAAATGCATTAAAGCGGTTTCCGGTCTAAGGGTAAATCCATCAAAGACAAAGCTGATCCAAGTGGGACGGATTCCATATTTAAATGATTGGTCTATGAGACTAAGATGTCTAATAGAAGCACTTCCGTTCTCCTATCTTGGTATGCCTCTTGGGGCCAAATCCAAAGCCAAATCTCTCTGGGACCCTGTTATAGAAAAGTTTGAGAATAAGCTCCCGTCCTGGAAGAAAATTCATTTCACAAGAACTGGTAGAGTTTCTCTTGTAAAGTCAGTATTATCCAACCTAGTCGTCTACTATTTCTCCGTCTACCTAGATCCCGTTTCAGTCATTAAATATTTAGAAAAGATTATGCTGAACTTTATATGGGACAGCGGCTGGTATAAAAGAATGCATCTTGTCAAGTTCGATGTGCTTCTTAAACCTATCAAGCTCGGGGGCCTGGGTATTAAGAATCTTAGACTGATGAATAAGGCACTTCTCCCAAAATGGGGGTGGAGGTTTGGTGAAGAATCTAATTCTCTTTGGTACAACATGATCCTAAATAAGTACGATGGTCCACAGTCCATTTGGGCTCCTCAAATCCCATCTTGTGCTTATGGCTGCTCGGTGTGGAAGCATATTACAATTGAAGCTCAGTTGGTTATTTCTCTCTCGCATCTCTCACTCGGAAACGGCACAACAATTTCATTTTGGCTCGACAAGTGGAAAGGCAGTTCGTGCCTAAAAGACATGTTCCCTTCACTTTTCAAGATTGCTGGAGTTAAGAATGGCTCAGTTCAAGATCACATTTCTGAAGACAATAATTGTTGGTCATTCCATTTCAAAAGAATCCTTAGAGAAGTTGAAGTAAGTCAACTTATGTCCATGCTGTTACTAATCGGTCATTCTCCACCATCTATGTCTAACATGCCTGATTCAAGGTCATGGACTCCGTCATATTCTGGCACTTTTAGTGTCAAATCCACCTACTTATCACTCTTGGAGTTCCCTCAAGAACCATCATCCCCTCCCTTCCCTTACAAGTCCATCTGGAACAAGCATGTCCCCCGAAAGGTATGTTTCTTTTACTGGACTGCAGCACTATGTAAAATTTCCACTCAAGATTCCCTCCAGCATAGATCTTACCATCTCGCGAGCCGTTGTCCCTTGTGCAAATCTGAGTGTGAATCAACCCAACACCTTTTACTGTCCTGCCAATTCACTCGAACGGTATGGACTCTAATCCTCCCCAGCCATATCCCTTGGATTCCACCACCATCAATTCTCCACCTCGCTCAATCTTGGTCATTTAAAGACATTAATGGTCCGGCAAAGGAAATATGGGACATGGTTCCAGCGGCTATTATATGGGTTATCTGGAACGAGCGAAACAACCGAATCTTCGAAGAAAAGTATCTATCTGATTTTCAAATCAGTGTGGAGGTAAAAGCATTGATCTTGGCTTGGAGATCTGCCTTTAAAAGGAATTTCAACTTCAGGCTTGATGAGTGCATATTTTCCTGGGAAAGCATGTTTCACTGACATCAACCTCTGTTTGTTTTATCTTTCTACTTCCTAAGTATTAGGATTGTATCTCTTTTTAATTTTGTTTTACACTTACAATTTCGGAAAATGGGTCATATGACCATAGGCCCCTAAAGGTTGGTAGCATTGGACTTCTAAACTATGTGTCTGGTGAAAAAGACATAAGATAACTTAGTCATATATACCCTTTCCTTTAAACTTTATTCTTAATTATATCCTTTCTCTCTCCTATTTATTATCTCTCTCCAATTTAAAATTAATCGCGAAAAGCTATTAACTTCCGAAATATAAGTCAGATTTTAATAAAATTTATATTTTCTGAAGGGCTCAAAATCTCTACGAAACAAGATCCATTTTTGATATGAAATTCGAAAAAAAAAATCTATTTTAATTCAAGCCGAGTATACATTATGCACCCAGGTGCAACATGGCCAAAATCTATTCCATATAAAAGTATGCATTATGCACCCAGGTGCAACTTGGTCAAAATCTATTCCATATAAAAATATGCATTATGGACCCAGGTGCAGCCGCCAAAATTTATTTCCTACAAGAAAATTCATTATGCACCAAGGTGGAACTCCGCCCAAAGCATTTTTCATATAAGAATCAAAAAAATATACATTATGCACTCCTGCAACCAACAAAAACTTATTTCCCTTCGAATTATACATTATGCATTCAGGTGCACCTTGTGTACTTCGTGGATAAATCTAGGTTTATCCTAGTAATCACTTATAATAGACAGTACACAACCAAAATTGTTGGTTCATGATCTCCAGCAATAAATCCACCACCATTACCATCACCTTCACCATTAAAACATCAATTAAAAACAAATATTAAAAAGGAAAGATAAGAAGAATGAAAAATAATTCGAAAATATATACATTATGCACTCGGGTGCACCCTGGCCAAAATATACTTTTTTATCAGAATACGCATTATGCACTCGGGTGCATCTTGCGTACTGCGTGGATAAATCTAGGTCACCTCCAACAACCAGCTTTTGACAATGTCTCTCCAGTGTCATCTACTTCTTCTTCAGTAATAAGTAGGCATAGACTTCTGGTTCGTTTAATCACTTTCATTAAATTATTTTGGTTTTCTAAATACCACAATTATAAGATAGAGCTATCACACAACAGAGCAATGAGCTATGAATTTCAGTAACTAATTCAATGTCTTAAGTCTGTCATTGCAAATCAAGAAGCATGCCTGACTATTAACATTCTTTAAAGAACTCATGCATAACTACATATGAAAGAGCAATCAATTGTACAATGGACTAGGTAGGGAATCCACCAACTGAAAGAATGATATCCATAACCCCAAACATGCCAAAACAACAAACCAAGTGCTTCCTTACCATGTACTTAGGGTCAACATCAACTACACATCGCCTAATCTCTTGCAGCTTGTTAAGCCCTCCTATTTATGTTCCCCAACTAAAAAAAAAAAACCCACAAAATGTCTATTATATATGCTTGTACAGTAACAAAAAAAATAAGAGATTAGTTTACCTTCAAACACATCAAAAAACTCCCCCACTGGTGCAGTCAGCACCAAAGACTCCCGCTCAACTCCACGATTATCCTCCACCACTACATCAATAATGCTTCTTATATTGCTAATTAAACTCATATGTCGATCATTCACTTCAACTGAGACAACATTTTGCAAGAGATGTATTGTTGACTAAATACATGCGCACAACAAGAATGACACAAAATTATTAACTAAAAGTACATAATGTATTAAGTTCAATCTTTTTGAGAACCACACTTTGCTTGTACGTACTCTAACATCTAATACTAACATCACCTCATTTCCCACTGCAACTATACCATCATATCCATTTAATCACCTCCATCTTCGGCGACTGTACAAGAACAACCCTTTGCCTCTAACAAAATCCACCTGAAGAGGAAAAAAAATACCCACATTTGCTAAATTAAGACCTTAAAAACACTATCCAAATAGCTAATCAAATCACATAAATATCAAATCTCTAAGCCAATTTGAGCTTCTTCATCTGTAAAGTTTCTACCTTTATTTCATTATCCTCAAAATCCCAAAAAAAAAATGAAATAAAATAAAATCTCTTAACTAATCCCTATGTAAAAAATACCACATACTACATTTGTATGCAGAAACACATAGCAAAAACAAACCACCTAGCTCAATTACACATAATTTCATAGCATCCTCACCTTAAATTTACACAGAATCATTTCAATTCTTGAATCTTAGGTTCAAAAATCCCTAAATAACAAAGAGTCTCGTTTACTCTTTAAAAATCTCAACTTTTCATACAATCAATCACTAATCAAGCATGTTAATCACAAACCCATTCCTAATAACGATCCAAAAACACCGTCCAAATGTGTAACTATTTCAATCTATCAAATCTGACATTATAAATTTTTATAAAAACATAGGGTTTTGAGATGAGATACCTGGTATATGAGATGCTTAGATTCTCTCACTAAAATATATTATCTGAATCATGTTGAGAGACGATCGACGATGAATTTCTGTTTAACCAGAGGTGGTGGAGGAGAAAACTCAAAACCAACCTGTTTCAATCGAAGATAATGATGCTGAAAAGGAAGAAGAAAGGGTATCTTAGTCAGTCCGCATAAAAAAAAATTGTAATTACTGGTTGATATATCCAATTTGGATATTTAAAAAGTATATTTAAGATTTTCGGCTATTTGAACCGGAGTGATAATTTATATGTCTTTTACGCCCAGGAATTCAAATCCAAGGGCTAATTGACCAAAATACTGCTTACAATTTGTACCTTTAGCATTATCATTTTTACTTCTCTCCTTAATAAAATTCTCCTTTCACGATCAAAAAATAAATAATGATAATCAAGTTTTAAAGGGAATAACGTGATTGATGTCTCTTTTTCCTTGGTTTATTGGTTCTTAGTTCTGAAATTTCAATGGGGACCATGTTCTATCATACAAGTCTAAAAGAGCACACAAATTCTATAGTAATCGCCTAGGGCGCCCGGGCGCTAGGCGTTAGGTTTGGCGCCTCGCCTCGCCTAGCAACTTTTACAACATAGCATGCAAGAGCCATTGACGTAAAAAGAAACAATCGCTTCAATGAAGCCGAACCGGTCAAAGGAGGTCTTAGATGGTTGAAACTCTTGGCCAAACCTAAAACAAATTAAGTAATTAATTAGGGTTATATTAAACCTATATATACACGGAGAGAGAGTTAGACACTCGTGAATGCGGCTAGAATTTGGAAGAAGAAAAGAAGAAGAAAACTTTCAAGAGATAGAATGGAGAAGTTACCATTAGAAATCACAGCAACCATATTTTCTGGTTTACCAATAGTCTCACAATTACAGTGCAGAGAAGTGTGCAAAACATGGGCAACTTTGCTACCTAAACCCAAGTTGGGTTTACTTTACGGGGATTCGGGCGAATATGAAACTGAAGTACAATTCTATTTTTCAGAACAAAATAATAATGACAAGGTTAGTGGTCGTAATCATGTCGATGAACAACTCCGCTGTCTCAGAACACTTGAGTTACACAAACGGGGTTCCTTCAAAAGTTTCATGGTTGGTTCTTGTAATGGTTTAGTTTGTTACGCCGGTTTAAACTATCACAAGTTTTATGGTTACGGCATATCACGATCAAAACAAACATGTATAATAAGAATCTACATTTGCAATCCAGTCACTGGAGAGCACATTCAACTTCCGGATATTCATTGGTGGCAGCGTTTTCTCGATTATACTGGCTCAAATCCGGCGATTGGATTCGGTTACAATCGTGTAAGTAATGAGTACAAGGTCGTAATTGTGCATGACAATGATGACCGGGATGTTCAGGTGTATACCCTCCTCCTCCAAGGTGGTACTGTGTGGAGATACAAAAAAGGTAATAAACGCTTTTTGTCCCAATTGAGTGTTTCACCATCACCGGGTGTTTTTGCAGGTGGAGGTCTTCACTGGATAGATGATCAGTACAAGGTTATTGCTTTTAATTTGGAACATGAGAGGTTTGAATTTCTCCCACTGATACCTTCAGTTGGCCATGACGCTAAACGTGTCTGGCTCATGCTATTAGGAGGGAATTTATGTGTTCTAGAAGTAGTTCCAAGTAACCATGTCACGATATGGGAGTTGAGTAATACGCAGAATCGTGGCAGGTCCGTTCCCGCCTGGGTTACAAAGTTTACTATAGCATGGGAAGACTACAGCTGGTTTGATCCATTTGCGTTAGCGGAGTTCAATACAGCATGGGCAGACAATATGGGGTTTGATGAGTTTACAGCAAGGGAAGACTACAAATGTTTATTGTGGTACAATGCTGTTCTCTCTTGTTATGACCCAGAAACTAAAACTTTGAGAAACTTAGATGACACTTTGAAGAAATTCATGGTTGGTCGTACTTCGGTTTACACCACTAATCGAGCAATTCCTCACGTGAATAGCCTTGTTTCGCTGAAAGCAGTATTAAACTATTAATGAAGAAAAAAGTTGGAAAGAAAAGAAAAGCTCACGAGGAAACAGAATAAGAGAAACTTACTGATACTAGCTAGGTTATATTCACGTTATCTTCCATTGTTATTTTTACTTTTTCTGAATTTAGGCTTCAATTGTAACCGAGAAACTTAATCCCTATTTAAATTTTACTTGTCACAGTTAACATCCATGGCATTTTTCGAGCGTGAGTAAAAATGCTTGAATTGTTGTTGATTTATTCTGTCTAGTCATCGCTACTACATTTTTTTCAGTATGGCATGGAAAAATAACGAGGTCACATACACATAATGGCTAAACAGGAACCCAACGTTAAATATTTGTCTCAGAGTTATCGAACTCCTTATTTTGTTGGATTTCAAACTCAATAATCAAACCAGAAAAAGTAGTTTGATCATGTCCTTAAGAGCATCCACAGTCGAGGAGTATAACTAAAAATTTGGTCGAAAAACCAAGCGCTACAGAGAGGAGTAAGATCATATACCAGACTAAAACTAAAAACCAAACTATATTTAGTCTTTGGTTTGGTCTTTGGTCGGGCGAAGTTTAAAGGTTGCGTCTGGTGGGGCGTAACTTTAAGTTACGCCCGAATATAAAAAAAAAAAAAAAAAAAAAAATTGGGGCGCAACTTTAAATTGCGTCTGATGATCGGGCGTAACTCAAAGTTACGCCCGAATTAAAAAAAAAAAAAAAAAAATCTATCTCTCTTTATATATATATAGAGAAAATCGGATAATATTTATATGTGTTTTGCAGCTGCTGAAAAGTGATTGCAATTCAGTATTTGAAAATCGAAAACTAATGCTATTATGTAGTTTGTTATTTAGTTAGTATTTGGTTGTTTATAATTATGTGCGGATTTTTCATTAGTACTTTAATTATGTTGTAAGTTCTAGGGTTGTATTCTTCTCATGTTTTGAAAAGTGTAATATGGATTTTTATATATTGAATTGAGATAGTTGTTCTTTGTTCGTTGATCTTTTTATTGGTATCAGTGGCAACAATCGGATGAAAGAAGACCTTTTGAATTTTTTTAGGGAGATGGGTGTTTAAACTTATTATTGACAAGCTTCCAATTATATCAATTGTGGGTTCTATGCTTTTATATCATGATTTATTTAAAAATCTAATCATTTAAAAATACGTACAAACTAACATGACCCGATGATAAATCTCTGTATCGAATACTTAATATAATTCTTATTAAATGATTTTATGAAGTTTAAATGTAAATCTAAGGCTTGGAGTCACATACTCAAGATTCTTGCTTCATAAAGTCACATGAAAGACTTCGTATCAAGAATATCTAATTGCAACTTCCACCGATGAATTTAAGGCGTTAGTAGGCAATCGGGCTCATCACTTTTTGTTTCTTTTATCCTGTTGTGATTTTATACAAAAGTTAAGAAATGTAATTAATATAGCCATTTTTTCCATCATCTCCATTTTTTACCCTTTAAAACTCTTTAGATTCGAGTTGTTCCTATCTCATATTACTTTTGCACGTTTATATTTTTAATGTTTTCTAACGTATACGAAATACATTTCATAATTTAATTATTCGTACGGGTTCTTGTGTAAAGAAAATACACTAGATGACCGCTGCCACGGTGAGATGGCCGACCGAAAAAATTGACGCAAAACTAAATTTTGTACTCACAATTTAGTTCCACCATAATGGCACAGAGTTGGACTTGTAAATTTGTAAAGCGAAATTGTAAAGCTCGCCTGGTTTACTATTTTAAGTCGCCGGACTCCGATACCGACTGAGTTTTGCCGATTCCAGGCCATTCCCCCTGCAAAATTCAATCCTAACATTCATCTAAACTTCACAGCAAACAACAGCTTCTTGACCTTGCTCAAACCTCTCTCAAATCGAACCCACCAACCTTGTTTCTCAAAGATCAACTTTGCTGCAATTCAAACCCATCTTATTAGACAAACCATCACCTGCAGTTCCCACATTCTTGACCATGAACTCAGACATCGATCATCTTCTTGTCTTCCTTTTGTCAATTCATCATGCAACCATCTCCAACTGTAGCTCGTTCTTCCCGAGGCAATCTCAACTTTTAATTGTTCCAATAGATCCACGAACCCATTTAATCATCGTATTCACAACACATTAATAAATGCCAACTCCACCTGCAATCTTCCACTCCACCTAAAGCGAGCCGCATCCTGGCGGCATTGAGCTAAATCTCGAACTATGCGCAATGACATCCCTCATACCCTGCACCATACGTAGAAACACTTCATCATGGCCAACTATTACCTGAAAAAATGGCAAGGAAGGTTCGGAGAAGTCCAACACCATGGAAACAACACTTGGATGTTACTGCAGTTATCCATCCACGACTAATTTTTAACTATAGTGATCCAAAGTAGAAGCGGCCAGAATGGGTGTCCCACCCAAATCAAGCACCGAAAGCAAATAAGTGTTATACTGATTATGACTCTGTTCTATATATCACAAACTGAAGAAAGAAAATAGATATCAATCTCGACTAGTAGTGACTACGACTTTCTACAGGGTTACAAACTATTGTAAAGCGACTGCTAGTCGTTGCGCAGACAAGAAGACCAATGTGCATACTTGTCACTTGATAAAACAGATAAGGGCATCACAGCTTGTGGTTGGCTGGCACAGTGAATCCCAAGAAGCAACTGGTTTTTTTTCGTTCTGTTGCAAGAATAAAAAGGTTGGTCTCGAGGTGCACAAGTAATGACTTAACTTTGGTAAAGCTTGTCCTACTCCTTGTGAGAGGGAATAAAAGAAACATGGGCAATCCACAAGGAGAGGGAGAGAGGAGAGAGGGAGAGGAAGGTACATAAGTTAAAAATACCAAAACTATGAAGAAATTAAAAGATACACATACCCGGAAAATATGTCTCGAATTTCCATTCATTACCGTGAAGGTCTCTAGCAATCAATTCTTGGGCGGGCGGTGCTGCTGTAGAAGTCCTAAAGAAGAAGAAAAGAAAAGTAAGAGGCTATACCACACGATGCGCAAGAACACATGATGTGAAGCACGTGAAGGGTGAAGCAACCGATTAGCATAACCTACCAAGAGAGGAAAGACTTTGTTGCTCGACCGAGAGCGAGAAAAACCTCCGTGCGTAATGTTTTACGAAATAATTGGGTATCTTTGACAACATCATCCGGATCATTACGCTTCCCACCAGCACATTTTTGAGTATTACAAGCACGCTTGCGCTTACTCAAGTAAATGTTAGGTCCATGATCCCACTAGGATAATTGGCTTGAAGCGATTCATAAATTTGACAACACCAAACCATATTATGTTGATAATAAAGTAAACAATGTTATCTCAAACAGACAAACAGGTAGCATGTCAAATTGAATTAATCTTAAATCTCAAAAGCATGTCTCAATGAAAATCACCCACTATTTACCCATTATGCAAGGAACCAAAAATGACGAACGTACATGAATTACAATGAGAGTAAAAGAAAAGAAAAAGGTCAACTATACCCTAAATCGAGTTGAATATAGTGCAGTAGTACAAGAAAGTACTGTTCCCTTTTATTCGATTCGTCCCCCTTAGCTGCAGATCCTCCTCTTTCTTTAAATCCTACATTACAACCAAACGAAATCCTTTTTCTTTAAAACTCAAAGGGAAGGAGAAAGAGATACACAATCGAAACAACGGAAATGTTGCGGCTTAATAGAATTAACTTCCTACATCATAAACAGATTCAGCTCAAAATTATCTAACTCAATCAATAAAACTCACCAATTGAACCAAAAAAAAAAAAATATATATTCAACTCAACTTATCAAACTCAATCAATAGAATTTCTCCATCCGAACCAAATAATTAACATATTCAACTCAAAATCTAGCGATGAATCGGTAAAATACTACGATTAACCAAAAATCAACCTTAAAATTTTTGTTTCAAACACCAAAACCAGAAAAACTCAAAGGGAATTCTAATTAATTTCAGAATTAGGTTAAATTTGCTAGGAATTCCGAATTTCATTACAACCAAGAACCCTAATTTACAATTTTCTAATTTTATTCACGGAAACCCTAAGTACTCGATTCTCTCAATGAATCAAAATCAACTGTTGATTCTTCTCCCTGTACTCATCGGTGAAATACTCAATCAATTAATCGATCACCCTACAACAATTTCACACAACATAAGCAACTCGGGAAACCTAATTAAACTCTCGGATTACCTTTGCGGATTAGTTTGAAATAACCAGATCAATCAATACCACCATCATGAACTCTTCATTAATCTTTATAGATCCACATCCCTCGATCTCAATCAAGAACAAGAACAAACATTAATGAAGGATTAATGAAGTAGAAAGTGAGGGCGAAGTGAGATTAGCGGCTGAAAATGTTAGGGAGAACTTTAATATTCGGGGGTTCGAGAGGAGGAAGAAGAAGAAATAAAGGGAAAAAAAACTGAAATTTTTGGAGGTGGCCGAGTTTCGACCGGACCTCTACTTCAATTTTTACTAAACCACCCTCAACAATTAAAACATTTCCAACTTCCTGTCCTTTTTCAGTCCTCCAAATTTACTTCGTTACCCTTTATTTTCATCTTATCTACTGAAATCAGTATAAAAAGAAAAGAAAAAATAAATTACATCTACGTCCATTTTGAGGGATATTTTCGGGTTTTCATTAATGGACAGACACCAAATTCAATCTTTTTGTGTCAAATTGAAAAAAAAGTCATGTCCCATGTGACACAAAGTCACCATATATAGAGTCCTC
The DNA here is from genome assembly GCA_023531295.1 of Papaver armeniacum. NCBI lineage: Eukaryota > Viridiplantae > Streptophyta > Magnoliopsida > Ranunculales > Papaveraceae > Papaver > Papaver armeniacum. The sequence goes on along the minus strand of JAJJWW010005716.1, from coordinate 22,633 downwards.
CCTCGCTTCGCTCGGTCGGCCTAATTAAGATACTAAAAAAACCTTATTGATAAAATTACATCGTAAAGGCATCCAAAAAAAAGGCTTACAGAA
>JAJJWW010005716.1:0-22517 GCA_023531295.1 Papaver armeniacum | reverse complement strand
ATACAACACTCTCGAAAAGGCAACTTTGCAAGCTCTCCAAAAGCTTTCATCTCTTGCAAGCTTTCTAGCTTTCACTTTCGATACAAGTCGAGATACTACTCTCCCGACTATTCTGGTCTCAACACCTTTCTTTGCTTCCCTCCCCAAATCAACCCTTCTCCTCCACTTTGTGACCGAAGCAAGTATGGAACGGCCATTTCTTGGTTTTGGCCAGACTTGTACAGATTGATCTCTCGAATCTATAAAGTGCTCACGTGCAGCACATTTGTTTAGGGTTTAAACCAGTTTCTCACTCACCTACCGATTTTACCGAAATCGGCGGAAACGATTTTCACCTATAAATAGGGACATCAGTAACAAAGTGAGCTTGTGCATTTTCATTTGAACTTGAACTTCCAGTTGTAGGTGGATGATAACGAAAGAAACATATAAAAGCAGCATGACCACTCTTCTTATAGATTTGACAAAATACTTTTGAATAGTCCACATAAGGAGATCTCTTGTCACTACTAGCATTTGAAGTTGAACCATTGTTGAATGATGTATTTGAATGCCCAAAAGTAGAACCATATTGATATTGACTATTTTTATAAGACCCACCATTTCCTTTCTTATTATTTCCATTATTTCTTCTATTATTATTATAACCGTAACCATTTCTTGCATAAAATGCTGCTGAATTTTGATCATCAAAAACACCGCATTCACCTTGTAGGTGTAAATAATCCACGAGGACAGGTGGAACGATCCTAAGCCATGGCGTACCGGAGCAAACATGTATCTAGAGTACCGGATCGCCTCTCGAATCTCGGCGCAAGAAAAGAGGAGCAGAGACAGCTCGGAAAGTCGACCAGAAAAGAGGAAAAGTTGTGATGCGATGGATATCGGGCGCTGGAGCAATAAATGCGCCGACGAGTTGGTAAGAAGATAAGAAGAGCTCGGCCAAGGAAGACTCGGCCAAGGATCCTAAGGGCGACATCGATCATCCCCACCAAATGGGCGACATCGGGTGACGAGATGGCGAGGAAGACATCACTTGGCTTGACGTCCCGACTCGAACAAATAAGAACATCGGGCCGAGACATCGACTGATCACCCGAGAGGAACATCGAGAAGCTACGCTGGCCTAACATCGTAGTAATCTTGATGTATCATCACTTATAACTATAAATAGAGACCATGTAGAGAGGAAGAACTTAAGTGAAAAGTGAGGAAAGAGAGCATACTCATAGCATTGAGAAAGAGAGACATCCATCTTGTAACCTTGAATCGAGCAATAACATCCTCCTTTAACCCCGTGGACGTAGGTAATCATGCCGAACCACGTACATCTCTTGTTCTATTACTTCTCTTGTTTGTTTTGCTTCCTTGTGTATGTGTTTAGTTACCTTTGGATGTAGAGGTAGGATTTTCTACATCTACATTCCCGCGCCCGACTAAGGGGACCGTATAACATCTCCTGGATACCTTGAACTCCTGGACGCTAGAAGGGGAAACTCCGAGCTCCTAAGCCACCTTGTGTGCTGGTTGATGCTAAGGGAGAAACCCTTTCTGGTCTCGCTATCTTTGTTTTCTTTAGTAACGCCTTGTTGAGTTGATAGAGGTTAACTTTGTGTTCTTGTTTTGTTATCTTCGTTTTCTTAGCAACATCTTGTCGAGTTTGATAAAGTTAGCCTTGCGTTCTTGATAGTTATCTTCGCTTTGTTATCTTCGTATCGAGCTGATATAAGTTCGTTCTTGTGCTTTAACCGGAAGTCTCCATTTTCCAAGCAAAACAAGTTTTCCGCTCAAGCGAAGTCGTCAAGACCGCTCCGTCAAGATGGGCTGTTTGTTTGAGACACCTCAGAGAGTCATCGGATGACCCATGAGCTCCCTAAATAGCATCTTTCGATGTTGGTAGAAGCTAGAAGGGGATCCCATCTCGATGACTATGATCTGTGGCTTCAAACCCCGTTATAAGAGAGATTCAACAGCTCCTATCGACACCTAGTGAGGATAGTCTATGCTAAGCGAAAGACTCTAATAAGCGCAACGTGTAGGTTGCTAGGACTATTTCCTAGGGAGAAATATTGCCACATCTATCTCCATTTCACACCTGTTTTTATTTTAGCAAGATAAGAGACACACGATAATGGTGGAAACAGGACTAGCTCAGAATCGTTGAGTCTAGTTCTTGGAAACCATGGCCGGCAGGATTGTAGAGAACGGTCCGAGTCTCACTATAATCCTACGCTAAGAGCCCCACAACATCAGTAAAAAAAAAAAAAAACTATAGGAATCTTGCTACCATCGAACGACGGCAGTCGTTAAGGGTCGTTGCCGCTTGATCCACCGCCATGAAAGAAATCTTCCGACTCAACGCACGGATGATTAATGATTTCTCGGCGTTAGGAATGTCGGGACAAATAGCGATTAATGCATAGGAAGAGTACTGAAAGCGATGTGTCAAGACAAACTTTTTCAAAATTTGTCCTTTTGCGGCAAAAACGATTTGATCACTTTGAGACCGACAGCCTTTGGCGGCGTAAAGGGAATCGTACTATAAAAAAAAAAAAAAAAAAAAATTCTTTTTCACTCTGCACTGAACTGCTGTACTCCATCCTTAACCTTTTCGAAAGTAGTTCGAAGTAAGGGCTGTCTGCTTTGCTGACGTAGGAACGAGTGGAGAGGCGAGCCGTGGAACGAGGACGATAGCAAAGGCGATGGCAAGTACCTCCAGGACGAGCAGGATCCTGAGGAACCGAGTCACGGCGGGATCTAGCGGACAAGAGGGACTTACGGATTCCCAAAGACGGAGATCGTCGACCTAACGACCGGGGCGAGACTCGGGCGCCGATCAAAGGCATGACTACGGTCGACGAGGAAGTCGATCCGGGCCGAGATGACGACTTCCCACCCGGGAGGTTGAGGATTAACCCAAGTCGAGATGGGGCCGAGGAACGAGGGCAGCATGGAAGACGGGAGAACCGCATCGGATACGGAGGAGGAGGAGGAAGTCCAAACGATACACGAGGAACGAAGAAGAAAGATAACCTACGGAACACCAAAGAGATTTGGAACGAGAGGCCGAAAAGACTTAGGCAAGTACACTTGGCAGAGGGAACCCTAATCGAGACGTCCCCCGAACGGCCAACCGCCCCCGGCCCGGTTGTTCCCCCAAAGAGCGGCCGATCACCCAACGGCCCCGATCGTCCCTCCTATCGCTCTCACTACGAGACCCCCAACCGCACCCCCCAACACAACGGGACACCAAGTGAACGGTCACTCTAGTCACGAGAGCACCGACCCGATGTTACTCGCCATCAAAATCCAAAGAAGACAAGAGGACCTGATGAGAGAATTGCAGAGGAGAAACTTGGCGCTAGAATACGAGAATCACCAGCTCCGCAATAGGAGGACGGGATCGAGGGGATCATCAAGCCGAGGCGCCTCTAGCAACCACACTCCACCAAGGGACGACCCACCCCCTTCACCGAGCCGAGGACGAGTACCCGATCCTAATCGACCAAGAGAAGGATATGGGCCATCCGAGGATTCTTCGGCCGACGAGGAAGCAACCAACGAGAGTACGGACGCGTCCACCAAGCAAAAGATCGAACGACTCGAGCGGATAATTAAGAAACTGACTGGAGACAACGAGGATGACAAGTTAGCAGAAGTAATCAATGAAGCCTGCATAAGACACCGTTTACTGTGGAACTCGGACCGAACACCATTTCCACCAAAGTGCACGTTGCCAATCTTCCCATCTAGGTTCGACGGCACAGCGCGTGCGAGAACACATCAAGATGTACGGCATGTCCTTACTACAATGGAAAAATCACGATGTGGTCATGTGCAAATTCTTCCCCGCTTTAGCCTAGAAGGAGAAGCGAAGTGTTGGTTCTACACCCCCGCCCGATAAATCCGTTGGGAGCTACGCGGTTTTGGTGGAAACCTTCCTCGAGACATACATGCATAACGGATAGCTCGGCCCGTAGTCGACAAGTTATTTACCCCGGCGCGAAGACTCGGGGAGCCCGCGGTCCTTAACGGACAGATGGAGGAAGTTATGCACGGATATAGGAAAGCACCCGGTCGACCAACGGATATTCGGCTTCGAGAACTCGCTAAGAAAGTCGGATCCCATCCGGGTGGCAATGTACACGTAAAAGCCCAAGACACTAAGGGAGATCCTAAGATGCAGGAGCACTATATCGCCTTGGAGGAGATCCGGGAAGGAGCGCAAGATAGGGGAATACAAGAGGCGAGCACCGCAAAGAGGCTACCCCGAGAGAAGCCACGAAACGATCCGAGAAAAGGCCCTAAGTGCCCATCCCTGGGGCGAAAACAAGAAAGTCCGGGTCGAGAGGGGAAAGAAACCTCGCCACGAGCCAAGATCGTACACTCCGCTCAATGCACCTTGGAAGAAGTGTTCAAGGAGGTTGAAAAGAGGAATGACATCCGTTATCCCAAGACCCGGGGAATCCAATTCAACGGACAAGGAACCACCCGGAATTACGCCATTATCATCGGGCCTCCATGGTCATTCAACCAATGATTGTAGGGAAGTGAAGGACATCGTCAGGACTGATCCGCGATGGGTATCTACGGCATTTCGTCAAAACACCGCCGACACCGCCCAGCCCGAGGTCCCGACATCAAATAAGAATCAATCGCGCCGCTCGGCTCACTTGTAATACCATATCACACTCGGCAACACAAGGATACGATTTAGGGACCTAGTATCACCTCAAGGATACACAAGAGGGACAGATCGGGCAGAGAAATCTTTAGCGTGTCCAAGACCCTCCCTATGGAGCCATAGATGATGCAGCCGATTACCTTTTCGACGAAATATGTTCCATTAAACGGACAAGCACATGGGGATCCTTTAGTAATAACCCTGATGATTGAGGAATGGGGCGTCCGCAGGATATTAATGGACAGTGGTAGCTCTGGCCGAAGTTGTTCTATGACACTTTCAAGAGGATGGAATTGTCCGATGACGTCCCGATCCCGTCGACTTATCGAATTTACGGCTTCAACGGTGGCAAAGGATTGCCAAAGGGAGAAGTCACTCTCGTAGTCTCGGACGGGGAAGGGTTCCTTGACACATTGACCACCTTTTGCGTAGTCGATGTCGCATGTCGCCATATGAGGCAATCACGGGACGACCTTGGATCGCAGGGATCAAGGGAGTCGCCTCGACTACCATCGAAACTGCGCTTCCTTCTTATCGCGGAGTGGTAGAGGTGCTAGGCGACCCCAAGCGGCAAGACAGTGTGTGCAGATAGACATCCAACAAAACGAGGAAAGACGGTCGAGGAAACGCCAAGAAAAGAAGAAGTCTAAGGAAATGGAAGCGGGAGAGGAATTGGAAAAGGTGATGTCACAAGCCATCGCCACCTACGAAGCGAGGCGAGACAAAAGTCTTATAGCAATCACGGGAGCCGCAACCGTCGGCGAGCCAAGCAAAACTTCTCGGCCCTAGAACCAACTTTCTACAAGTCAACTGGGGCACCGAGGAGGAGCCGAGATTGGTGAGAATAGGGTCACGCTTAACGAACAAACAGTCGGCAAGTGATAACCCTCCCCCAAGGAGTACATGGATGTATTCGCTTGGCAAATGCACGACATGGAAGGAATCGACCAGAAGTTTGCTCACACCATCTGCGGATAGACCCCAAGTTCAAGCCGATTAGACAAAAGCCGAGAAGAATCGCACCCGAGCTACAACCTATGGTGGAGGCGGCAGTTGAAGAAACCGTAGGCGCGGGAATCATCCGAAAGGCCCAATATCCGCAATGGATATCTAATATGGTGATAGTCCCCAAAAGGAATGGGGGCGTCCGAATTTGCGTCGATTCTGGCGACTTTGAATAAGGCGTGCCCAAAGGACAACTTCCCTCTCCCGGCAGATCGACTCACTGGTGGAATCCATTGTCGGGTATAAGGCGATAACACTCATGGATGGGTACTCGGGATATAACCAAATCCCCCTGGCCCCCGAAGATCAGGAGCATACATCTTTCTTCACGCCAAGAGGACTGTGTTGTTACACCAAAATGCCATTCGGGCCGAGAAATGCGGCGCTACATATCGCAGGCTGGTGGAGGACATGTTTGAGGACAAAATACACGACACCATCGAAGTATACGTGGACGATATGCTAGTCAAGAGTAAAGTAGCCGATACCCACATCGACGACCTTAGAGACATCTTCCGGACCATGAGGAAGTACAAGATGAGGGCAAATCCGTCCAAGTGCACCTTTTGGGTCACCTCGAGCAAGTTTCTAGGATACATAATCACCGATAAGGGGATCGAAGCGAGATCCGAGATAAAATCAAAGCAAGAATATGTAAATGCCTTCACCATGTAATAATTGAAGGACGTGCAACCCGACGAACGGAAACTTAGCGCTCTAGGACGATTCATCTCTCGATCGTCAGACAAGTGCAAGGATTTCTTCGGGACGTTAAGGAAGGGAGAGAAGTTTAAATGGACCGAGGAGTGTGAGGAAGCATTCCAGAAAATCAAGCAACATATGGCAAGTTTGCCGGTGTTACAAAGACCCGAGCCCAAGACGTACTAACGCTATATTTCTGGGCAACCAGTCCACGCCATCAGTGTCGTGTTGGTCAAGAACGAGGGAGCGAGAGGAAAAGCCGGATACTTCATAAGCAAGACCATGAACCCTGGAAAAGAACTACACGAGAATCGAGCAACTCATCCTAGCGCTAGTGTTTGCAAAATACGTGCTTCGGACATATTTCCAAACTCATAAGATTCGAGTACTTACCAAGTCCTCCATAGAGTCGACTTGACAATGCAGCCGAGATCGGGGCGGATCTCCAAATGGAGCGCACAAATAAAGCAATTCGACATCTTTTATGAAATGAGGACGGCAAAGAAAGCGCAGGGCAGTGGCGATTTTTGTGGACTTCCCCCTCGGGACGAGGACGAAGTAGAGGACATCCCGGGGAATGGAGGAAGATCGAGAAGACCCACCGATTTACTCGAGACCGCGGCCCGACACGATGGGAGGTTTTCGTCGACGGGTCATCCAATAAAGACGGGTCGGGTTTTGGACCTGGTCTTCCACGACACCGAAGGGCAAGAAAATGGTCCATTCCTTTGGCTTGAGTTTAAAGCAACCAACAATGTCACGAATACGAAGCGGTAATACATGCCCTACGCTTGATCGTAGAGATGGGCATCCAAGAGGTAATGACCGACAAGCGACTCCCAGCTGGTTGTGCGGCAAATCAACGGGCAATATGCCATACCGACCCCTTGTTGCGTTAAATATGGGAGCTCGCCCAATCCTACATCGGGCAAATACCAAGCATCAAATCCAGACACATCCGTTAAAAGACAATCGGCATTCGGATGCCCCCGGCATATATTGCTTCTATGTTGATTGACGCAAGTATTGAGGGTATTCGAATCATGAGGATCCTAATGCCTTGATGCCGAGAACGTGGATATCGGCGCACAAGTCGCGGCAACCCTACCGATCGCATCGGGCCGATGATTGGAGAAAGCCGATTCATGAATACCTCGAAACGGAAGGTTGCCCAAGGGGAGACTGAGATCAACAAGATCAAAAGCAAAGCCGCCGCGTCACGAACTTAGGGATGGCACCCTATCCGAAAATCATACCAGGACCATTGCTAAAATGCCTAAGTAAAGAGGAGGAAGGGATGATCCTTAACGAATTACACTATGGGGCTGCGGGAAACCACGGCTCGGGCCGCAGCTTAGCGGCACGAGCTAAAACCATGGGATACTTCTGGCCGTACATGAACGAGGACGCGAAGCATATGGCCACCGTTTGCGGCGAGTGCCAGAAATCGGGAAGAAGATACATGCGCCCGGTAACATTAAACTCCGTCATCGAGTCCTTGGCCCTTTTCTAAATGGGGAATCGACATCGTGGGACCACTACACGTCGGGTCAGGACAAAGGAAGTATTTAATTGTGGCCACCGATTATTTCACCAAGTGGGTTGAGGCCGCTCCGCTAAGGCACATACGGGATAAGGATGTTTTTCTGTTCATCTGTGGGAACACATCATATGCCGCTTTGGGGTTCCGCCACCAATCGTTTCTGACAACGGGAAACAATTGCAAGGCAAAAACATCGACCTACTATTCAACACTTATAACATCCGAAAGAGCAAGTCCACGCCCTTATACCCCCAAAGCAATGGACAGGCCGAGATCACAAACAAGACCATCGCTCGATAACATGAAGAAGAAACTCGACGGGGAATATGGGGAATGGTGTGAAGAGCTCTACAATGTCTTGTGGGCATATAGGACAACTCGCAGGGAGGCAACGGGACTGTCACCCTTCATGCTAACATACGGGACCGAGGCCATCCTACCTACGGAGGCGATGATACCTACCACGAGGACCGAAGCATGGAGGCGAAACATCTCGGCGGACCTTATCTTAGCTAAACTTGACGATTTGGAAGAAACAAGAGAGATGGCCCCAAAAGATGGAAAATTACCAACGAAGAATCCAACGGAATACAACAAACGGGTCCGACCAAGAGAATTCCAACCTGGGCAGCTGGTACTAAAGCTCCTACCTAGCTATGAGCGTGACAAGAAGGGCGGTAAACTTGCGCCACGATGGGGAGGACCCTACACGATAGTTGAGAAAGCCGAGAAGGGGCATACAAGATATCGAAGCCGGACGGAAACCCGAGCCACGACCAGAGTGGAACGCGACACGACTAAAGATCTACCATCCGTGAGATCGGGTAAGATATCTTGTCATCTATTTCCGTGAAAAGCCGCGTGGGGTTGGAAATATGACAAGTGCGTCTCGAATGGTCGTTTCGAACCCGGGCGATGGCATTGTCTGCAAGTGTCTTAGGGCGACTTACACTAACACGGACTATTCGAACTCGGGGCGATGGCATTGTGCAAGTGCCGAGGTTGTTCGGGCCCCAGCGGTTGGAAACCCGGTGGTCGATTGTCGAGGCATGAGTACTCGACAGTGAGCACGTCAACATTGCTCTCCTCGCAAGTGGTGAATCACTTGCCCAAGAAGATTAATCGATAACTTCTTGGGGTGTCGATCCCATAGAAACTAGGCAAGACCAACTCCCCTTCCACTAGATCTCGAAAGACGGTGATGAGATGCCTCGGGCCAGACATGGCATCGGGCCCGATGACCCTCCTTGTTGAGTGTGTTCGATGTAAAACGACATTTGTGACTAACTCCGTCTACTCATGCAGGCATAAAAAGGACAATAACGAGGCTACGGCCAGAAAAGCCATATACGGGCAACCCAACATAAATAAGAATAATGACATCGGTAGTGTAACAAAGATCGTAGCAAGAAGAGCAAATAAACCGGCGACGCAAAGACCCCGTAACAAGTTATGCAAGAAGTTAACAAAGTGTTCAAACGAATTACAACCCGAGGAAAAGGGCAAGACAATGACGCAGCGCTACAAAAGACATGATCACTCTTTGGAGGAAGTAGAACCCGGGACGGCCTTCTTGGCGGCGATCGGCTCGCTTCTTATCAAGCACCGCCTTCACACCGCCTTTGACTGCGAGACGAGCTCCTCACCGAACTTCGCTTTCTCGCGGCAAGATCCCGCGCTAGCTACTCCGACGCCGCTCAGCCAAAGTGGCCACTCGGGATCGAGCGCATGAGCCTCCTTCCCCTTCAAACGAATGTTCTCCTCCTCCAACGAGGCCACTTTCTTCCCGCTTCTACCCAAGACAACAAGAACGGTCGGTCCCACAACAACAACAACAAGATAACAACATGGAAGGCACGACACAAGGCACACCACCTTCTAACAAAGGGGCAATTATTCTAATCGACTCCTCGGACTCGGTCAGGTTACACTCGAGGCGAGACACCTTCGAAGAAAGTTCTAGGTATCGTTGTTCATTAAACTCATTAGTGGGGCAATACTTCTTGTGATCACTCCATTCCTCCCTCTCGTCGAGAGTGGGCAGCCCGCAAACCCGACAATTGAGCACGCACCCAATCCAACTCATCGAAACCTTTACGAACTCCTTAAGCTTCTCAAGAGCCTCTCGCCACGCTTCCGGTAGCGTCCCTCTCCCCAAGATCCGGAGGCGATCCGCATGCATCCCGAACCCAAGTCTTAGCCGACCACATTGATCTTCTAGGTTGTCGGCTAATAATGTTTTCTCGGCCGTTATACCTTGAAGTGAGCTAAGTCCGCCCCTCAAATTATCTATTTCCTGGGAACATACTCAAACGTCTCGTACCGATAAAGTTTGATTGAAGATCTTCAATATCGGTTTCTAGACGATCAATCTTAGCATCCTTATTAACTATTCTCTCGTTGTAAGTTCGAGATATGATCTCGTTCTATGTTCGTTCCCTCTTCAACAGACGACACCTTGTGGCGTCGTCGCCTCCGTAATAGAAGATTCGGCTAAGCGGGGGAGTACTAAACTTAGGATATTGGCACTACAAGATCAATCACAACTAGCTGCGAATAAAACGCATACCTTGGGTTTTGGCCAACTCCTTCTCCAGCCCTCGGGACCGTTCACGCTCCTGCTGCAGCAAGAGACGAAGATTCTCCCTCTCGATGGACTCCCGGCGTTGGATGGCAGTATTCAATAGCGAGCGGTTGACATCCTAAAAACAATACCAACATAGTCAGCCCTAAACAAGTACAAAAACGAAACACCCGATCAGTTCAACTCACCAGAGGTCGAAGGTACTTTTCGTGCCGGCCTCATACAACGAGACGGCATTGACCTTCTCTTCATCGGACAAACAGGCGAAATCGGGAGAGATGAGCGCCCCAAGCGAGTTGCACACAGGGCCCGAAATAGTGAAGGAGGTACTCTCTGGAATTAGGAACCACGGTAGGGAAAGTCTTCACGGTTGACCCTCGACAGCAACGTTCTCCACATCACGGTCAATCAAACCGCCCCCACCACCACCCGATTTCTCCGCCTGACTCGACTCCCCCTCCTTACCAAGGACATCGTCCTCATCATCAAAAAGATCTTCTTCATCATCACCATCAGACACAACATACACAAGCCATCTAAGCACAATACCTTCACCAAATCACTTCCCTGGCACATCCTTCTCCTGGGCGCACATCCTCCTTAGGTTCTTTACCCCTACCCTTAGGCTTCCCACCTACAAAGGCGACGAATCGTCGACGATTTAAGAGGCGACCTCCCCAGAAATGCGACAAAGGTAGCCGATCGTCGGGATCCTCACCATCCTTCGCCGAGGTACCAAGCAACCTTGTCAACCTTCAACTTCCGTGTATCGGCCGACGTCGATCCATGCAAGGCAACAAATAAGGGCACGTACATGTACGTTAAATAAAAAATAATAAGTATATTTGTTACCTTCCCTGTATCCTCCTCGGCTCCGGAAATCCTATCCCTCTTCCGATGAACGAAAACCTCAGAAGGAGTACCCTGGGACTTAGTCTGAAAAACACCACCAAAACAAAACACTACCCCGTAAGTCTCCTGAGCCGATCAACCAAACTGGAGAGACAGAGAAATGCACTGACCCGATCAACGTTGACTACCCAGAAAGGATAAAATTCGGCCGGAGGAGGGAGCTTGCCACTCAAAAGAGGGCGGAAATGGCCACGGAACCCTGGTCCCCAAGCCGTATCATTGGTATGACCGCATTCTTGTTGGAACTCTTTCCCTCGGGGTCCTCATCCAAAAGAAGTCTCCCGACTCCCTCGGGAAGAGTCTTATGACGGTGAGGGTCGGTAGCAAACCCTAGCGAGATCGCCATTAGTAGTGGTCCCGCTCCGATAATTATCGGCGAAGCCGGCAGAGTATAGTCACCCGCTGAGAAGGATCGAAGGTAGACCAAGTAGTAGGAGCGCACTCGCCTCGACTACGCTTCTCCCACTCGGACAAGATACGGAAAGTGTTACCATTCCATTGGGCCAAGGCACGGCGCACGGACGGATCTTAGAGAGGGCCTCGTACGAGAACGGCGACTAGGATCGTATAAAGGGAAACGCAGCCCCGAGCTCTAGTGACCCCCGGTGACAACGGTCGCCTCGGCCGAATGGGGAAATCTCAAACATCCTCCTTCCTCGAAACGCCCCTCGGCTCGACAAGAGCCCGACGTCATACCCGTGGAGACCGAACTCATCTTTCAGTTGTTGAACATATTGCTCGTCTGATAAGTCCTTAGCAGTCCTCTTGTCAGCCCTACAAGAAAACGAAGACGGGTTATCAGGAAAGATAGAATCTAGAGCACGGTAATCATACTTGGAAGGACTCTCTACGACGAACAAGGAATCAAGCGATACGCCGTCGTCGTCGGAAAACACATAGCTCACACACCTTCTTTCTGTCATTTGAGGAGTTGAAGATGCCATGCAAACTAATAAGAAAAACGGCAGAGGAAGCGAAAACACGACCGGAACCGGAGGTTGCAGCGGCAACGGAGACGGAGAAGACGACGGATAACGGAGAAGAAAGGGAAGAAGTTTGTCGAGGAATTAGCCAACAAAGAATAAAAGAGGATGGAGGAAGAATGAAGTTGCGAGAGGAGGGGGAAGGATGAAGTTGCGAGAGATAAAAAAAAAAAGGGGGAATGAAGTTGCAGAGAAGGAAATAAGAGGGAAACTAGGTTTAGGCGTCGGATTTATAAACCCCCCGTGGTAACCTAAGCAGAAGGTGAACCGGTTGAAGTAACCGAGCCGAGTGGGGAACAAAGATGCGTGAAAACCGCATGACCGAGGACGTGGGAAGACGAGGCGGTTATTCTTCCCCACGTGTTGACTACACGTGTGAAAGAAGGGGCATAAATGTAGGTGTAAATAATCCACGGGGACCGAGGTGGAACGATCCTAAGCCATGGCGTACCGGAAGCAAACATGTATCTAGAGTGGGATCGCCTCCGAATCTGGGCGCAAGAAAAGAGGAGCAGAGACAAATTCGGAAAGTCGACGAAAAAGAGGAAAAGTTGTGATGCGATGGACATCGGGCGCTGGAGCAATAAATGCGCTGACAGAGTTGGTAAGAAGATAAGAAGAGCTCGGTCAAGGAAGACTCGGCCAAGGATCCTAAGGGCGACATCGATCATCCCCACCAAATGGGCGACATCGGGTGACGAGATGGCAGAGGAAGACATCACTTGGCTTGACGTCCCGACTCGAACAAATAAGAACATCGGCTGAGACATCGACTGATCACCCGAGAGGAACATCGAGGAAGCTACGCCAGGCCTAACATCGTAGTACTGATGTATCATCACTTATAACTATAAATAGAGACCATGTAGAGAGGAAGAACTTAAGTGAAAAGTGAGGAAAGAGAGCATACTCATAGCATTGAGAAAGAGAGACATCCATCTTGTAACCTTGAATCGAGCAATAACATCCTCCTTTAACCCCGTGGACGTAGGTAATCATGCCGAACCACGTACATCTCTTGTTCTATTACTTCTCTTGTTTGTTTTGCTTCCTTGTGTATGTGTTTAGTTACCTTTGGATGTAGAGGTAGGATTTTCTACATCTACACACCTGATGTCTCTCAGCAAGAAATTATTCATGGGAGAGTAACTTAGCCTTAACTTCTCCAAAAGTATAAGGTTTCTCCCTATTTTGTGAAGAAATAACAAAAATATCATAATCACTACCAAGTCCATTCATCACAAACATCATTATATCCTCATCACTTACTTTCTCACCAATTGCAGCTAAAGAATCAGCTATAGACTTGATCTTTTGTAGATACTGAACAATAGTCATATTCCCCTTTTTAATTCCATTTAACTGAGTTCTTAACATACATTTCCTAGCAAGAAATTGAGTTTTAAAGCTGTTTTCAAGAAACTCCCATATCTCTCTTGAAGTAGATAAACCATCACCACTAATCGTCGGAGTGAAAGTAGCTTTTAAACAAGTAGACACAAATCTATATAACTTCCTCCAAGAAAGCCAATCAGGATTAGGTATTTCAACACCATCTACCACAACCTTTGGTGGAGGTTCAACTATTTCCCCATTAACATAACCATACAAATCACACGAAAATAAAACCCCCTCAAATTGGTCTCTCCAAAGCAAGAAATTTGTAGAATATAGTTTCATAGAAACAAAATTGGTGATATTTGTAAAAGGTAGAGCATTAGAATTACCAGCGGAAGACATTTCAATTGCAGTTGATTGAGATTGAAGAATTTCCAGATCTGAATTAATAAACTTGTCACAAGTGTTGTTGTTGTGAAAATTGCTGCTGTTGTTATTTTGATAAGTTGATCTTCGAGTTGTTACCATAAAATCATGCAAGAACCCTAAAAATTGTTGAATCTGGGAAAATAAATTGTTGAATTGATATTACCCTGACTTTTTGTAGCTGAAAATTGTTGATAAAATTGTTGAGTTTTGTTAAATCAGAATCGAACCTAATCTGATACCATGAGAAATCTTATGTTCTCATGATAATCAAGATATGTATGATGTGAAACAAGAACAAGATGTAAGAAGAATAAGTTTATTACACGATAGAAAGAATACTTACAAAAGAGTATTTCAGACATATTTATTACACATATTAAAGATGTCTGAATCAGACACAAACTCAAACACTGACTCAAATACTGACTGAATTAACCTGAGTCAAGTCAAATTTATTTGACTTGACTGACTATCCTATTAACCCTGATCCTTTTTCTTATGATGTTAGATGACCATGTTCAAGGTATAATGTTACATATTCACAATTCACATTATAGTTTTATATTGCTCACCTCATGGGTGATACAGGATCCCAACCATACTTATCACCAAAGTATAGAAATCGATATTACCAACAGTCATTTACAGGAATCCAAAGCTTGGGACATTAGGGTACGGGTCATATACCAATATTATATAATATTATTCTTTAATTTGGTATTTTTTTTTCTTGGTGGGATATAAAATTAAAATATATCGTGGGGGAAACTTGTACTTTGGTCGAGTTGCTTTGAAGTGTAATATTTCGGATGTTACAATGTTTGCATTTTTTTTTTTGCTTATTTAGTTTAATTATAGAGGGAGGAACCATGGACAATCTTCTATGTAATTATTCATACAAGGTTGAAAAAAATAATTAGAGTCTAAATGATAATGAATTTGAACCTAATATTTTAATGATACAGTAGAACTTCAATAAATTAATCTTCGATAAATTAATTACTTCGCTAAAATAATAAAATTCTTCGGTTCCAACTAGGCTTGTACAGGCTAAATTTTGACTCGATAAATTAATAACTTCGCTAAAATAATAATTTTCTCCGGTCCCAAGGCTATTAATTTATCGAAGTTCTACTGTTCCTCGTATTAAACTCAGAATGAGCACAATTAGTTCTATACCAAACCTCACCATCTAGCGATTTTATTTGACCGTTAAAATTTAACGGTTGATTTTCAAAGTGGTAAATTGGTGTTATAACATGGTCCCTCTTAGTTATATATATCTTTTTAGCCAAGAGAAAGAATTATATTGCTTGCTCTTATAACATGGTCGACTAGGGTCCGAGCTTATAACTCACCGGTTTTTCATCAACTCTAGTAAGAAGGAAGTTTTTTTTTTTTCTTTTGCTTAATCATATTTGTATATATCACTCATTAATCAATTCAAATTATACAAAATAAATATTTAAGCAAAGAAAAACCATGGCCAAGCATAAATAAGTACATCAAAACATAGCACCAACTATATTATTAATTAATTAAACAATCAAAGTGAATGATCGAAAGTAATAGAAATTTTCACATTCCAGCACACCCAAAGTATCTGGTGTACTGCCATAGACCATTATTTCTCCCCTTATGAGCAAAGCTCCCCTTTTCTCAGATTTATCGGCTGAGAAGTTTATCTCCCTGAATGGATATCTAAAAGAGAAGCAGTTTATTCCATTCTTAATCCTCTGCCATCTATTTACTGCCATTCAAGGTATTCGGCCAGTCATAATGGAAACTCAAACAACTTTTGAATCCACGCTAGATCGTACCTCAACCACTGGTTATCTTATTTCACATTCCTCTGCACCAACCAGTGCCACCACTTCAGCTAAATAATTCGTTGTTACCCCCAATCCACCAGCAATAACACCTACACACCCGCCATCACTACTTCTGGCTATACAACCAAACCCAGATTGTTTAGGGTTACCCTTTGATGTCCCATCTCAACCGATAAAAATTAGATGCAAAAATAGTAGTTTAAAAAGCTTTCTTCCACCACGGTACGTACTTTGAACTTTTGTTCCCCTATTTTCAAAAGCCATACATACAACTCCTCATAGTGCCCCTCATCCTCACACCGCATTCCTTTGTGAAACTCGGTATCTTTTGTTTCCCTGCTCATACATCCTTTTATTTATGGAAAACCAAATTCCTACTATAGTATAAAAAACAAAGATGCCACACCTCTTTCACAACAACAATCTTATGCTTAATCAAATTGAAAACCTCTTTAAATCTCTCAGGATTTAGAAATTAAATAATCCCTATTAGCCCGAGTCATTTGAGTATCACTAAAACTGCATCTCCAAATAATATGTTCCATATTGTCATGTCCGTTAATAATATTTTGAAGTCGTCTGAAATCTTGTTTTCCTGATATTTTCTTCTGGAGGACAAGCTCCTTTAATAATTTTCCATACATATACATATGCAAGGATTCCATAAATGTGTTTACCTGTAATAAGAAATAGGTCAGCTGATCAATTTCCACCTTATAAAGGCTTATATCAATTTAGTCAGTCAGTCGTATAATTGGATTTGGCGGGTTGAATCTGGCAGTTGAGCCAGTCCGATGAGTTGGGTTCGGGTAGGGGCCTAGTTTTGCCTATTGCATATCAGAAAAAGAAAGGGAAAAAAATGGCTTACTTATTGGGCCGCAGTTAGATGTCCATCGGATCGGGTCAAGGCTATTTTAGTAAATCTACCAATTCCCGGAAGCCCTAAGATTCATTACTTATCATCGAGAGTGAGGGTGGAGACTATCAGTAGTGTTAGGAGTGTGGCGGCGCTGTTGAAGAGAATTCTCCGTTTCCAAAATCAGATGAGTTCTTATGTTTGGAGTTTTGGTTGGATTTGGGAACCATACCACATACTACTACCTTGGAGATCAAAGAGAGGGGAAACAGATCATTTGAAACCATCACAATGATTTCTCATCTCAAAATCAATTCCTCTCTTCCATGGAAACAAAGATATCATTAAAGTCGAATCCCATGTCAAACACCTTTCGTATGATTTGGAGATGCTAAACTCCTCTAACGGATGCTGAACGACCAGATCCACACCTCCCACAGAATTACCAAACTAGATGGCACAAACACTGAAAAGGTAATTTTAGCTAGAAATTTTCCTCTTTTTTTCTCTTACAAAAGTTGTCTTAATTTGAACCTGATTAATCTTGAAACTACAAATCTTATAGTGATTCTTTATTAATTTTCTTACAGGAAGATATCAGTGAAGTTCGGAGAGGACACGTACTACCTTGCTGGAGATTATTTGGGATCTGTCACAATGATTTCTTTTCTCAAAGCCAAGTTGTTTGTTCTATTGGAATCGGGACATGGACTGAAGCATGCATCACAGATGGGGTAAGATTTGTAAAATAAGACCCCTAAAAATAATGGTGTTATGATATTTTCATTTTGTTGCCCACAATATTGACGGTAGTGTGTTTATTTTTCTGAGCAGGATTGAGCACCAAACTGGTTTACAGACGCGTATAGCTGCCAAGCTGGAGAAGTATATCAGCTCCAGTACTGGCCTGACAACCAAATTCTGGTATAATTTGAGTTTGTGCGATTGATTTGCTACAACTCTACATAAATTTTATGGTGTTATACTTCTAAGTTGTTTGTTTGTTGAAGTATTGTATCTAGGAAAGAAATTCGTTACTTTGGGCACTAGCTCGACACTTGCTCGTTTAGCAATAGGATTGAGACAACGTACGTGTAACTGGTTTTAGTTGGAAATTTGAGGATGTAGTCACATCTGATTTGGGTGATGTAAGCTCGGAACTGATCTTTCTAATATCTTAAGATTATTACAAATGTTCCTAGTTTAGATTTACTTAATCAATGAATGCAGTTGTTAGTGTTTGATTGTGCCATTACATGTAAAGGAGACTTGTTTACATTGGTTGATATCACCATGCATTTTTATTGTTATTCAGTTATGTTTTCTAAGTCACTCCTATCTACCTTACAACTCAATTATTGTTTGTTCATGAAGAGTTTACTGATATCAGAGGGGTTTTCGAAAGAAACATTGTAAGAGTTAGTCTTTGTCGTTCTTTGCTTACTTGGAAAGTGGCATTGACATCAATTAACTGTTGGTGAACCTTGACTGCTACCAGAACCAACACATCTAGTTAATTACCAGGACTTCGTTACAAGTCTCTTTACTTCTGTGTTCTGTCTACTAGTAAGTAGATAACGGGTACTAGTAATAACTAGATAATGGGTATATTTTGATAATTGATGACTTGATAAGCTGGATGATGCTTATATTTATTTATTTTGAATTTGAATTTGACTTACTGTGTATTGTCTTTTGGATCGATATCACACAAAAGAAGCCTTTTACATCGGTGCAGATCAGTATTGAGACACTAGTATGTATGAACAGGGAAATGTTTTGAACTGGGATTACAGAGACAATATGTGCTTACGGTGTTTTATTGGAGTGTGTTTGTGACTGTTTGTTGATTGAACTACAAAAAGTGCGAGCGGAATTTGTTAGTTTTTTTGTTTCTGCTTTTGTTATATGGCTTGCTCTATTTTGGTGCCGATTCTGAGCTGCATATGTAGAAGGGACATAGTGTTCTGCTGCTTGTAGCCCATGGTTCTGTAAAATGGTCGAAAGCCATGATCCCTTGTCGCTGTATCACTGTCTAGTTATGTTAAACTTCTTTCTGTTACTTTTCACTTCATTTTATCAACCAATCCGTGATATCTTGTAGTTTCAAGTAAGGTCTGTACTCTAGAATGGATACATATTCCTTCTTCTATGTTCCAACTCAATTAGAAAAGCCCATGTACTACTTAAGGCCCAATATTAGTTGTTTACATTATTGTTCTCGGGGGTTTCAGGTTTTGATGCGTTGAGAAATTCGAATTGTCGAATATCTCTGTGGTTGTATGTGTCGTTATAATTTTATCGGATCTTTTGTGAACCCCAAATCTGGACCACAAAAGATTGAAAGATCACTGAAGACTTCTCTTTGAAATGCAGCATAATGCACCTGTTAGATCTTTTGTTGCCTTCGGCATGTATTGATTAGTCCACTACCCGACTACCAAAGTTTAACAACCCAAGCAAGAGACATGCCTCTATCAACCGAACCCCGAAACACGAAAAAAAAAAAAAAACAGCTAGAAAATAACGAAGTTATGAAATACCATCTCCTTGAGTATAACCAAGGATTAATTCAGTTGCAGAAGTTTACTGAGTTTGTATTAAGAAGTTAATGGCCATTAATTTAATGTCTTTATCTTTTACCATTTCCTTAAAAAAAACAGAGCTTTCTTTCATCTGCCATTTGTTTGTATTCTACTTACAAACTTGTTTCCTCTTTTGGTTGCCTTTTTTTTCTTCTGTCATTATTCACTACTAAGAATTGTTTGCATTCAAAAAAAAATTATGCATTCAAAATCTCATACCAAACCCTACTTAACTCCACAACCTCCTTTATTATCATCGTCTTCTAGCTAGCTACCTCTAACAACAATTAATTGTCTATAAAACAACACAAATTGGTTAAAAAGACCAAAATCAATAATTTCTGGGTGAAAACGACATTTAGATTTTGATACTGTTTAAATGGACATAAATATAAAAATAGCCAGGATGTAACCAGTTTCATCCTCGCTTATTTTTTGTTTTTAAGCCGGATGAACTCCAGCCATCCTTGCTATTTTTTTTCGTGTCCATTTCACCCATAATAATTTTTACTCGTCCATTTGAACCATGTTTTAAATTTTTTGGACAAAACGACCCATTTTCCCATAAAATAAGACCTATCTCTCGTCTCTTTTGCATCTAATTTCCCACTACAATTCTTACACTAACTCCATCACCTTCATCATTATCAACTTTTCACCTTGATTTCTTTTCAAAATTCGGAATGGATCAATTTCTTGTAATTTTGCATGATTTCAGTATGGTGTAAGTTCGGTTTCTGGAACTAAGCTTCTCAAACATCCCCTTTGTAAGAATTTTTAATGCAGTTTCTCTTTTGTTATATATTAATTCTGGTTCATCCTTGAATTTGTTCCTGCAGTGTTTGTTAAGTACTCTCTTCATACTCATGTCAATCTCTTCTTGTCTCTGCATGATCTCCTGTCTCTCACTTTATCTTGCAATTGCCATGATGTTTACTAAAATAAATATGCATGGTCAGACCATGTAGATAGATGGATCATGTTTAGTTATTAGATTTGGTCGGGGTGTGCCAGGCCTTTGCTGTAGTACAACGCAAGGCATGAACAATTTCGGATTGTACTTAATAGTTGTTATTGTTTTCGAAACCAACTGGGACAATATAATTTTAACTCAACCGAAGCTACATAAACCTCATCCAATAATTCTTTCATATATATATACAACATTTAGCAGGGTACGTACAGATAACAAAATTTAATTTGGTTGAGAAGATCCATGCATGAAGCACAGTTTAATTTGGTTGAGAAGATCCAGAAAGCGGAGTTTAATATGGCTTAGAAGATCCATGAAGCGAAGTTTAATTTGTTTAAGAGAATTCATGCAGTTGGCCTTGAGAAATGATCATGTTGTATTGACACGATAGTCTATATGCTCTTTTCTGAAGGCATCTCTCTCCTGATTCCCTCTCAACAGGTAGAACTTCAGATGACTATTCCAAACTTCGAAAAAAACCGTTTTAATGGGATGGCAGAGAATCTCAGACGCAATTGTGAGGAATTCAAGCAAAAAATAGTCAAGGAAATGGCTGCAGAAATCCTAGATTTTTTCATACAGCCACAAGGTAGTTTTGGCTTTTGCGGTCCTCCTCTTCTTTTCATTGTATGCATTGATTTTTTATAATTCTGATGTTTACTTAGATTTTCATCTTCTTAGAGCACTGCATTAAAAAAGTGCGCTGCGGTGTTGAGCATGTGAAATTTCTGCTGCATGAGTTGGTTCTAGAAGTGGCGGAGCTGGAAACTAAAGGTTGGGTGGCTTGAAAATTAATTAGATTGGTATGGGTGGCTTAAGCCTATGATTTAGGTATGCATATTTTTTTTCAATGAAAAAGTCTAGTAATGATGTCAAAAATGAGTTTATTGGAAAAGTGCTAGAACTTGACTGTCTTGATTTATATGTGTCATCCTTGCAAGGGTTGTGCTAGACTTACATCATAACTTTATTGGACCAAAAAGGTACACGAATCATTGGATTTTCGCAGCTCCAACTGACATATTTTTCTTTTCTTTTTTACCGATAAAAAAGAAAAAGTAAATCGACTAAGGAGCAGATTGATAAGAAAAGAAAGGGAATAATGCAAACCATCCTAATCAAAGTACAAGAAAAACAAAAAAAAAACTAAAATAATGACGAATGACATAATTTACACTATTACAAATAAGGAATTAAGCTGTCGTGAAGGATTGTCAAACCTATTTAAATTTAAATAATTCTCACCCACTTGGTTGATAATCGGTTAATTTATTGGATTGATAATGCTCGTGAATTTGATAACTCGTGCAGCGACCTTAAAAAAAGTGCTCATACAACTATTCATTCAAAATGAAAAGCAAAATTATACACAAGGTAAAAGATGGTAATGATATTTTGACCTAGACTCACCGACAAATGTCTTGGGAGAGGTGGGATTGCAAATATATCTTTTAGGGATTGGCAGTGGATATGGTACATTTCTTATGTACCATATATAAGCTAATATCATTATGCAACATCCCAATTTAGCGATTGCAAAATTTATCTTGGCGGCAATTAGAACCGCGCGCAAAAAGTAAGCGATATTTTTAAACTCCACCGTGGAACAATTTTAAGTTAAGAAGCTAATATCATTAATACAGATGGGCCCACATAAGCCCATTCACAGATCCAAATGCTAAGAACGTTGATCTCTAGCGGGACATTTTGCGGGATAAAGTCGCCGTTACTCAATCATCTCCGGTTTAGAACACCGCACAGTATAACAAGTCAAAACAGGGAAGGCCCACTTTCAATCTTTAACTTCCTTTTACATCATTGGATGGTCCATGCACTTACATATTTAATTTATCATTTTTTTTTTACATTCAGTGTTTAATATTGTGCCTAAAGTTGGGGATCAGTTTCAGTCAACCCCAACTACAAATTTAACATTTTAACCATTGTTTGAATTGGCTTTAAATACTAAAATTTTACCATTTCATTTAAACATTTACTGGATGTTCTTAGTTGTTGTTTTTTTCTTTAAGATAAAATATGCAAAATTAGAAAAGCGAAAAAATTCACTCTTTGTCGTATTTAAATAAACTC
>JAJJWW010005715.1:0-72596 GCA_023531295.1 Papaver armeniacum | reverse complement strand
AAGCAAAGGATTTGAGGAACAAAAGGCATAAGAAGTGAATAATCAACAAAAACAGGAGAAAAAGTAGCAATTGAAGTAATGATGTGCGAGAATCTCGCAACAAAGAGTATATGGGAATTCAGTTAAGGAAGGAAAATAAAAATACAACAAATGAAACAGAATTGTGCGAATACTTCGTAAACAAGTATTAGCAAATAATGAAATATGAATGATTGAATGATTTAACAAATATGAATGAGTAAATGAATGGGACGAACCTTTATGGCGTACACCTAGTTCGCGAATAACATTTCGTAAGAGGCAAATGTAAGACCTAAAGTGCGTCATATAAGGGGTATCTCTTAACATGGCTCGGGTGGAAGGTTACACCGCTCCTGAAACTGGGTCATGCGGATTTGGGGCCCATGAAAGCCTATCCTGGGAGATACCTTGGATTCCCAACTATATATGTAGGTTATACCCTGGTTGGGCGGCCAGGGTCTCTTCCAAGAGTCGGTGTATGCTCAAGGCGCCGAGGTACACGGTTGAGCCGAGTGCCGGGATGGATGAACCTACCACTGGCCATTCTTGGCAAGTCTTGGCATATGTTGCACTCGCTTGAAGAAAACTCCACTTAGGGTGCGGTCTCGTAACCATAAACCATATAGGTATAAGGGATAAGAGGCTGCGAAAACAACAGTTGTTGTTAAGACCGGATGGGAGGAGCTAGTCTTGTATGGCCGATGTTTCGCCTCCTTGAAGGGGCAACCGGGGAGATGATAAGGGCGACGCTCTCCATTAGGGGGGGTGTCAAAACAGACGCAAATGTCATGAGACTATGTTTTCGCAAGAGAATTTAGGCTTGTCATATTTGTGCAATGATCCTGAAGAGGCAATAATACTAACGCGAGGGTAAGTCGAGATCAATGGGTCTTTACACGACATTGTACGGACGTCTGCGATTTCGTCGCACGACGGCAATGTCATGGGGCTTTATGTTCGCAAGGATATCTAGACCTGTCATATTGTCGCAATTAAAACATCCTATGAGAGGCAAAAATACTTGGAAAATGATAAGGCAAGATCAATGGGTCTTTACATGCAAGTGTAAAGACGTCCTGCGATTTTGTCGCGATGAAAGGTGGCGAGGGAAGACCTCTAATTAGGGAGGTCTAACTCGGAAGACCACACAAAAATGATAAGGCAGGGTCAATGGGCCCTTACTTGAAAATGTAAGGGCGGCTTGCGACCTTGTCGCAATGAGAAGAGATAAAATACATTTATGAAGATACCTGCGACCCCGTCGCAACAATACATTTCAATAACAATAAAATTATTATTCAACCATATACATGATGACAACTAAAATCTTCCATTTGAAGATAAATAACAGAGGCAAGTATGGGAATGGAAAAGATGGAATATTGTTATTCATCTTCTGATGAAAGAGTTATACATCAATAATGTTAGCCAATTATATCACAAGGAAGAACTACCAAAAAAGGGGGAGTGAAGATTGAATTCAGGGGGGAAATATCCAAGAAATACACTATAATAAAGATACAGAAATATACAGATATTACAGGCAGCGAAAGAGTTATCTCTTTGGTGATTCTTCTCCTTCATCTGATTCTTCAGTTCTATTATTTTCATCGCCAGAATTTTCTTCTTCACTAGCCTCACTATCAGAAACGTCTGAGACAGGCAGATTCTCAGGAACCTTTTCAAGGAGCCAGGGATATGAATGCAGAGGGATATTGTGGTCCTTACAAACATACTCCATGCCTCCATTGCGAAAACGAACAGCATCATTATTAAAGTTCTCCATTTGTCGTTAGAAATTGTTTCTTCAACTTGGAATATCTATTCTCGCGAAGGAGAGATTCTTTATGAAATTGTTCTTTTTCGGTTTCGAGTTCTTCAATTCTCATTTGGAAAATTCTGGCGAGTTGTTCTTTTCGATTCAAGCTCTCTAATTCTAACCTGAAGCCTCTTCTCATTCTCGCAAATAAGAAACAACAAGTTAACAATTTACAAGCAATACTACGATAAGAAGCGATGAAGGTATAATAAGTAACCTTCTCTATCGGATATCATATCTTTAATCAAGGAAGTATGCTCGGCATGAAGACTAACATCAACACCTAGGTTATTCTGGCATTATCTAAAACCTTCGCAGCCCAGTGCGAATTCATCATCACTATTAATAACGAGAAGAGAACGAACTTGCTCTTCTCGGCTTAAAATATGGTATTCGATGAAGGAGTTCATCTCGTTCAACTTGCACACCAAGAAGAGATTTGTGGAATTACTCGCTAATGCCACGTGCACCTCTCGTTAGTAATGCGATCGTTCTCATCTATGAGATCACTAATTTTCTTCCTTAAAGTCTTGATTTTCTTCTCGGAATCAAGGTACATTCGTTTAAAGCGATTAGTTAAATTTAAACTAGATCGTGTTCGATCTCCAAGAGATGATATTTGGATTGAAGATCCTTTAATGAAAGGAGGTTAGTTTTATTGGAGGAACTACTTAGAGATTGATTGAGGTGAGCGAGAAGAAGATCATTATCCATAGGTTCGAAATGTATGGAGAAGAATAGCCTCATCGGAGAGATTATATACATCTGCGAAGGTAATAAGTTAGGCAAACAATATGCAACCGATAAAATAGAAATGATAAAAGGAAGTAAAATTTTATACCATAAAGTTGTTGATTAGCGTTCTGAAGAGTGGACACCCTATCCCTTTGGGAGTCAAGTTCGGTATTTAACTTTTGAATTTTCTCGTCTTTATCGCGAGATGGCCACGACTTCAATTTCTAATTCTCGAATCTTCTTGTTCAAATGCGAATTCTTCTTTTCAAGATTGTTGCGTCTTCTCTCGAGATCTGAGGCAACTACAAAAGAAGTTCTTCCAACCTATAAAAGAAGATAGAAAAATCATTAATATATATATATATATTTAAAAATTTAAAATTAACAGGGAAATATGACTGCATACGTACCAAAGATCCAAGTACATTCAAGAAGTCAGGAGACACAATTCTAGAGGCTCCATTGAAAGAATTATTGCCCTCTAATAAAGTAGCATTACACACGTTTGCGAGAACCCCGCAAAGGGAAGCTAGGGAGCATCTCCCATTCCTTGGAAAGAGTCGAGAAGATGCTAGATAACCGATCCATAGAAGAAGCGGTCGACGGAATCTTCTTGGCGAGAGAAGGATTCGAGTCATGGTTATCCTCGTCGAGAAGATTCGAGCTTGAGCTAAGGCGAGAAGAAGATTGGATCTTTCGCTTCTTAGTTAAGGGAGCGAGAAGATTTACCCTTGCGAACAGCAGTTTTACCCTTACTCTTAATCTTCGCGGCTCTGACTTCTTCGACTTCAACCTTCGCATACGGTTAAAAATAAGAAACGAGAGGCAACAATATTGTTTCAAATGACAAAGGAAATGTTTCTTACTTCACCCGTAAGCGATCGAAGTATGGTCGAGTACTCTCCAACGGATTATCCTTGTACTTTCTTCTCAATTTGGCGATCGAGAAATTTTACAAACTCAACATATATAAAAGAAAGTTGCAAAGTCAAGATTTAAAATGGGAAACATACCTCATTTGCCTTATCGGGCCATTTGAATTCCCAAGGATGATACCTGCGAGATTCGCGGGAAGAACGTGCGAGCCCGCGATATAAGGGCCATTTAAAATCAAGGGTACAACCCACCACTTCTCATCTTTGGAGTGGCGAGGAGTAGTATTATTGCACAGGTGCCAATCAATATCCCGCATGAGCAATTTATCCTCGGGGACATTATCCTTCTTTTTCGTGCGAATGCCCCGGCGAGATTTCGCATTAATCATCTTTATCACCTTTGAATAGTTTTCAAAAAAGCTCTCTACGATGTACTTCTCAGTATTATTTCCAAGTCTGCGAAATCGGGGTGTCTAACCGTAGTAGGGTATAAAGATCCTTTGCCAGCACCACGATTCGCGAACTCAAGCATTAGGCGAATACAATCGCCACTCAATTGATAAACAGCCAGAGAGAATTTTTCATGGGCCAAGATTTCATAAAATAAAGGCATCTCGGGATTGTACAAGGGAATGGGAAGTCCATGAGAAGGCGACCTAGCGAGACTATAATCTTTTGATCATCACATTGATGATCGAAAATAACTTTGCGAGAAAGAATAGATGAAGGTTCTTGATCGGGAATGGTTGATAGAGTGAAACCCTTCTCGAGCAACCACGTTGAACTTCATCAAAAGAAGCTTTGTATGCACGACTAATGGAAGCCATTATCAGTATGGGAATGGATGGGATGTTAAAGGTTAGGATCAGCGCTAGAAAGGACGAAGAAAAGATCTGCAGTAGCAGGAGCGCAAATTGCGGAAGGAGAGAGTCAAAGAAAAGTTGCAGAGAGAAACTAAAGAATGAAAAGGAGGGGAAAAGAAAACTATATATAGGGAAAAAGACCCTCGAGAAAAACGAGGTCATTTAATGCGAAGAGACATGAATGGTCAAGAATAAAAGCGGTTGAAAGAGACGTGTCAAGAAAAGACATTAATAATCAAAACCCGTGTAAAAGTACAAAATCAAACAGATAAAGATAAGCGATCATGAAACAATATTGTAAAAATCTCATGATACTCTTCCCTCGCAGGAGAAATATGAGGAGAGATAGGAGACGATACTTCGTATATATCTCAAAGAAGCTTGAACTTTGCAAAAGAATAGAGGCAAGTACGTACTTTTCAAGGAAAGTATTCTTTTGCTCGTTCCTTCATCAACAAAAATCAAAGATCGCTACCACAATAGATTTTCCTTAAAGATCACTTGTCAAGCAATATTTAAGGAAAAAGAGGCAAGATGTAGGGTCGTAATATCGCACCAAACAAGGTTCGCGAGATTAATAAACAGCAACATCGCGAAGGAGTCGCGAGAGCTAAAATAAACGACGCAATGAATAACGACGAGGCAAAACATAAAGAAGACGTGAGACTCAGCGAGGGTTAAGAAGTGTCGCGAGAGTGAATGTTTGTGCATCTGCGACACTTCGCGAGACATTCCCGAAAATAAAGGGTAGCTTAAATTGTCATCCACTATGTATTACCCTATATAAAGGGCTAAACGAGTCTGTAAAGGGAGAGATCTTTTTGGAATTGTTGGGTAAGTCATTAGGAGAGAGAAAGTTTAAGCATGCTTTAATTTCTAAGTGTAATTCTATTTTCCTATGTAAACATTTCATGAATTCAATCAATAAATATTCTTGATCTTACATCTTTCAACGGATTAATTAAGCAAAATCGAGTAAGGGGTGTAGTGTGGGATTTCCGCAACTACAGGCTCCTTTGTTAATATTTTATTATTATTATTTTTCCTTCCTATTTTGCATAGGTTCATCGTTCATTCATATTTTGAAATGCTCGTTTACGCATTCTAATGCTGTTCTGTGCATTATTATTAAGTACACTTTCACCATTTTGGTCGGGGCTTATTCGATGCTCGGATGCTGTCTCGTTGAATATTTATCACTAACCCGTGGAATTACTGCAGGAAGAACCACGAATTGAAGTGACGAAATATAACGAAGAATCGTAGAATATTTACGGATATTCGGGCGATTAGAGATAATTAACTCGATGGCTCTATACTAGAAGGGCTTCCTATCTAGGAGCATTAATTATCTAAGGGTTGAGCCATATGAACTTGATGGAGTGTTATATTCCTCTTGTATAGTCAGGGAAAACATGGTTGCATCCTGAAAGACGTTATTGCTCTATACTAACGGACATGCGGTCTAGGAGTATCATCCAATCTTGCAATCCTATACAATATGAGATGTGCCGTGGTCTCACCGGGAGACTACACATCTTCATCTTCTCTGGGAGACTTTCTCGATCATAGGTTTTATGGCATGAGCTTTCACGCTTAGAAACATGAGTCTCAATACCCATCGATTGCTTGGATCCTAGTAATTATCGAAATTGCTCGGTATTCATAGGATGTCTTGATGGCCTCGGTGGGAGATTACACATCTACATATACTCGAGAGACGACCTTCTCGATCGAGAGATCTAAGGCATGAGCTTTCATGCTTTAATGAGAGACATGGGCCTCAATACTCATCCGATTGCCGGATCCGGAGTATAGTTTTACAATTTTACCCTTCGTAAAAAATCCACCATCTACACATGGATATATTTCCATTGATTGAGTCTGACTTTCTAGTTGATTCTCTTGGAATTATATTGGAGTTTTTCCATACAGATTTCTAAGCGAAATATTGGGTGTGGTTGTTGTACCCCCGCTTTTTCAATTGGTATCGAGAGAAGGAAAACACGCTTAAGACCTCATAAGTCTGTGTTTGTGGCAATCGATTTGTGTGGATAGTTTTTCTCAAACTCGCGCACACAAAAATGAGTTCCCAAAAGTTTTATTATGCTAAATATCTTGGGTTTACCTCAAAGGATAACTCCTTTGTTGATCTTCCGAATCCCGGGGTAAGAATGTGTTAATATCAGATTCTGATAACATTTCTTCTAATATGACGTTTAACACTATGTCTAAAACTGAAATGGAACTCTCCATAACTCAAAAAAAATATGTCGAGATTTTGTTTGTCAAGATGCTAAGATAAAGGCTCTTGAAGAAAAACATGATCATCTCATTGATAATCTTGAGAAGTCTCTTGGTTGTTGAAACAAGGTGATCCCTTATCATCTATTTTATTTGTTATTGCTCAGGAAATATTAAGTAGAAAATTTTCTTCCTTAGCTGTAGAGAGAAAATTGCTTCCAATGGTAAACAGAAATGGTATTAAGCCAACTCATATATTCTTTGTTGATGATATATTCTTGTTCTGTAATGGGGATAAAAGAAACATTGAGAATCTTCTGAATCTTTTGAAAGACTACCAATTGTCATCTGGACATATTGTAAGTTTGGAGAAGAGTAAATGCTTTGTAGGAGGTACTTCTAAAAACAGAAAAGTGCAGATTGCTAATTTATGTGGTATGCCATTATCACATTTCCCAGATAAATATCTTGGTGTCAACCTGGTACCTGGAAGAATTAAATCAAATCATGTTTGTGGATGTGTAGATAAAATACATAGCAAGATGCACAGGTTTGGATGGGGAAGATGCTATCCTTTCAAGAAAGACTTATTTTGGTGAAACATGTTTTATGCAGCATGCCAATATACACAATGTCTATATACAAATGGCCTAGAAAAGGCTTACTTGAATGTGACAGAATTATTAGAATCTTTCTTTGATCTGGAGATCTTTCAAAGAAGAAACTTTTAACAGTCAAATGGGGAGAAGTTAATGCTCCTTTTTCAGAAGGAGGCTTGGGGTTAAGAAGTCTTGGAGACATTAATAAATCACTTCTTATGAAATTGGCTTGGAAAGTAAATGGAGATGATGAATGGACAAAAAGTTTTCAAGCTAAATTCAAAGATAGAAATGGATTGTGGATAAACTACTATAAAAAGTCTTTCATATGGCCTGGAATTAAATGGGTGCTGAATGATATCTTTAACAACTCAAGATGGATTGTTGGCAATGGTGAAAGCATATCATTATGGGATGATATTTGGATCACAAGTGAGCCTTTAAAAACTCTTTTCCCTGGAAATTCTTTTATGCTACAAAATCCTAACATTAAGGTATATCAGTTATTAAGAAATAATGAATGGTTTATTCCCACTGAAATGTCATCTCTGGTAGATATAAATGAGTTACCAGTAATGGATGGAAAGAAAGACAAGAGAATTTGGATATGGTCAAAAAATGGTGATTTCACGGTTGGTTCTGCTATTAATTGTATAAGGGATAAATTTCCCGAAAAGCAATGGATAAAAAAGATTTGGAAAAGAACCTTTCATCCCAGTATTTCAACTAATTTGTGGAATATACTTAGGGGAGTGTGGAGTACAGATGACAACATGAGGAAGAAAGGTTTTAACCTAGCATCTAGATGTTCCTTTTGTAATCAGGATGAGGAAACTACAAAACATATCTTGTGCTATTGTAACTTCAGTGAAAATATTTGGCAATGGTTGGGGGGTATGTTCTCATTCTTTAATCCTATATCAATTGAAGAGGTTTTCAACTTATCTAAATCTAAAAGCCCAGCAGTTAAAGAAATCTGGAGAACTGCTGCTTCCATTACTATGAAAGAATTATGCTTCATGAGAAACAAAGAAGTTTTTAATGATATACCACTAGTGGAAATCAGCAGTTTCGCGACCGACAAAGCAAGTCATTTAACTCGTATATATGACTTGCTTTGTCCGTCGAAGAAAGGGTCGCTGTTTGAGCGTCTTTTTCAACTATGACGTGTCTCTGGGGGTCGTTGAAAATCTTATATCAACGACCGATTTTAACGGTCAATAATTTATGACTGACTGCTGTCAGTCATAGATATAAATCTTAATATAAAAAAATTGATTCAGATTGGCTCTCTGGCCTGACTGAATCTGACTAAATCTGAAACCAAATACAAATGAAACTCAAATGAGAACCAAATGAAAACCAAATTCAAATGAGAATCAAATGAAACTCAAATTAGAATTCAAATGAGAATCAAATGAAAACCAAATTCAAATCAAATAAAATTGAGAATCAAATCAAACTTGCACACAAATAATCATTCAATTTAACATTCATTGATTCATTGGTTTCAAATTACACAAATGATTAAAATCTGTAATTTTGACCAGTGTAATCTGTAGTTCTAGGATTCGATTACAAAACGATGAACTAAAAAACTATTGATTAAACAGCAAAATTATAAACTCCGATGATGATGAAGAACTTATTCCTACTTCATAATGGTGTATCTGCACAGCAAAAGCCATCAACTGATTAATGTGGGGAGGTCACAATACTCAAGAAAACCCTTATAAAAACAATAACCATGCCATGCACATGAGAGGACAGTGATCTATAAAGGTGGGTATACTAACCAATATGATGTCAATCTCTTTACCTTCCTCTGTCCAACATCGACACAACGGCACAAACGTAACTAGTTCATTAATTCATGACTTTGACATATCTCGAGCACAAGATACAGATTGGGTTATACATGGAATCCTAATGTAAGAACGGTAACAGGTATTGCATGTAAGATTGCAGAGAGGCCCCAAGATGAATAACCAAAAGAACTCAACAGTTTTGTTCTTCCTTCTTGATAAAACGATTCTTTATTAGCGCAGTGATTAAGAAAAGCATGAGGAAAAAAATACCTCTTGATGAACCCATTACTACCGAAAATATCACAACGGTGTTTAAACAATAAGCACCAAAGAGTCTCACAAACCACCATGTACCAATACCAACAAAATATAGAAAAACAACACCAGTGGACCTACATCAAACCTACATTAACAGCTCGACTAAAGAGAATTCAAAAACCATCCCATGATAATGTAGTGTATACCTTATCAAAGTAAATTAACAAACATAATATGGCTAAAACTTGAATAATTTAGGAGAAAAAAGTCGGGCAAATGATAATATCTTTAAGTACTAAAAACTTACCACTGCTTTCTTACCGCCAAAAAGAATCTTATAGAGGTCAACATAACCAGTGCAACATAAAAAAGGATACCAATGGTGATATTTAGCTTTTTCTCACCCTTCTCAATATTATCCTGCATAATTTGATATAACTCAGTTAAGCAAACTTCTATCAACCTAAAGTGCTATAGAGAAGAATCACAAAGTTTAAAGTTGTAACTGAAAGCAAATTTCACACTTTAATTCAAGCGGATAGAAAAGAATAATTATTGCAGAAAGCACTACTGGGCATGTTGTGCATATAATCTGTAAGGTGCAATCACTTGTAACTAATTTCGGTAACTCAAAGCGAAGAACAAACAGTAAGGCTTACAGCGGCGGTCAGATTTTAAGAACCATGAAGATGTCAATAATCATTGCATAAAGCACTACTGGGCTTGTTGTGCATATAATCTGTAAGGTGCAATCACTTGTAACTAATTTCGGTAACTGAAAGCGAAGAACAAACCAGTAAGGCTTACAGCGGCGGTCAGATTTTAAGAACCATGAAGATGTCAATAGAATATCTGTTGCACAAACCAAGTGGATTCAATTAAACTTTGGAAAAAAAATACATAAATGATGCTTACAGGTACTCGCTAGGTGAAGCATATTATGGTGCCAGTGCATCAATCAACATATACAATTTAAGCATGGTTGCGGCAAAAAAGTTCAGTGCAGCTGAAATAATGGTTTGATCAGGCCTGTTTACAAAAATGAATTCCATATATGCTCTATATAGATGGCAAGTCAGATCTTCTAACACACATAATTTTGATAGAACGTTACATAAGAAAACCATCATTGTGTTAGCAACTCATTAATGCTTGAATCCTCGCAATCTCTCTCTCTCTAACACCTCCTGCTCCACCAAATATATAGTCTCACTTGAAAATAAAAAAAAATGAGAGATATATAGAGTCTTAAATGAGCCCCGCTCATAAAATTATATAATGAATTCCTATAATTCCAAATTCCCCAGCTATTGCGTGTGGCCAACAAACTCTTGATCTTTAAGGAAGATGATCTCCATCAAGGATTTTCCGCAGTGTTTTTCCAATGGATTCAATTCCTCAGCTTCAATTTGGTTAAACGGCATTAGGTGGGTAAAACAGCGAGTTGTAGGGTATCAGGACCATTAAGATTGATTTACATAGAATTTATAAAACATGGTATAGAGGTAATCGGACCATTAGCCTAAAAAAGATTCTAGAATCATAAATATCAGAATGAAATTTCAATATGCATGGTTATTGTCATTGATATCCGATTTAAAATGAAAGTTGGAAAGACCAGACATTGTATTATTCTGTAAGCATGGAGATCCTAATTTGAAAACTTTTTGCATCAGTATTTTAGGCTAAACTATTCAGTCATACAAAGATCGACAAGCCATTAAAATTCTAATTCAACTAATTTTTTGCATTTAGTCCTCTTGGATATATGTAATAAGTTCAACTTATTCCATATATCCAAAATAATGTGATTCTATATTAATCTATTTCCATAATATTCTAAATTAATCTATTTCCATAATATTCTAATTTAATTCTTATCGCACAACTACATAAGTGTGCCAGAGTATTGGTAACTATCCGTCGCTAACATGTATAAATTTCTACGCAACAATAGCTGTCTTTTAATTTTAAGATAACAGATGGAATAGCCAAAAATAAATAATGAAATAAGCCTAAGTAAAGAAACTGATGGAAAGAGCACATGTCATAATAAGACTTCATTATATCTATTCTTTTCAAATCAAAAGTCCAACCCGATTACATTTTTGGTTACTTACAATACTTAATGAGTTGCTCCTGGGCTAAGGCTGTCCAACCGTTGCTTCAAGGCTTTGTTCTCCATTGTCAATATAAGGTGCTTTGGTCCAAAAATTTAATCTCCGATGAAACTTGATCCTTACACTGCAAAACAACATTTGAATTAAAGATAACACTACGAGATATGAAAACAATTTCTTCGTCGAACACAATCTCCAAACTTCGGGGTGGACTTGCACTGTAAAGCTTGAACATTTCTTTCCAAATTCGGCAATGTATTAAAGTTTTCGTACACAGAACGCTTTGTGCAAATTGCCTCGCATTTCAAAAAGAGAAAATAAATTACGATCTGATTAATTGTATCCTAAAAGAAGAACGTTTCAATGCTTCAGAGAAAAATATCACAGAGCACTTAATAATACCAGATTTAACTTTAATCTTTTACCACCAAATTTTACATTTCTTTATGTTACAAACTGCCCCTCTAACCTCTTCAACTAAAATATCGATTCATAAGCTGAAGTTTATAATTCAGAACATTCTAGTGGAAACAAACCATATAATTGTACCCAAATAGCCATTTAGTAAAATCACAAAACCTAATAAAGAATGTTGTTCTGGAGTAAAATGCTTATGGTGGCCTATAACATGTCCATCTCTAACATTTATACCTCACAGTTGGATGTATAAACTTTATAAAACAACTATACCTCATAAGCCTCTTAAGCTCTTTCCTAGATACATTCAACACCATCTTGAGCTTGTTGTAGTACGAGGAAACTGTCATAACGCCAATATGTGCCTACAAAAAAAAGAAGTTTGAGAACAAAATGGAATGATATCAAGAGGTTATGGAAACTACAATGCAAAAGGCAACAATTTACATTAAGCCTACCTTGCTAAGGTAAAGTAGAAACATTTCCTGTCATTACTAGTAACCTGCATCAAACAAAAAAAAAGGAAGTTTGATCTAGTTAGCTGTGAAGTTTAAACCAATATGATAATTGGGTGTCCAGCCTAAGCTTGGTTACGACAATATGGGCACTCCCATTTGTTACCAATCTGATCCCTATTAAAAAAAAATGAAGTTTATGCCTATCCCAGAATCGACTAGTTAAAGCATCACAGTTTTTTACAAAGCAAAAGCCTGCCAAGAAAATATACTTGGTTGATATATAGCTCCATCTTGATGCAATAGCTCATAACGCTGCATCCCAATCAACGGTATAACGTCAATAGCAACATATTAGGACAAATGCAAACAAACATGTAGGAATCTCCTGTCAAACCAACCTGTTTGAAATAATGAAGATTGGCGTATCCATTCTCCCAATAACATTGAATGAAAAACAGAGTCACCATTCAATTAGTAATACTAGATGAAAAACGGATCAAACCCATAACTTTACTCAAATTACAATCGCCCCATTCACCTTCATCCACAAATATGTAACTCAAAATAAGAAAATTCAACACACAACCCGCATGTAATTCCCCATTAATTGAAGAAGCAATTAAGAAAGTTGGACTAATTACCTCTTCTTTTCTATTAGGTTGATATTCAACTACAAAGAAAAATAACAAAGACCAACCAATAAAAATCTAGGGTTTCAAAATTCAAAAACAGATATAATTAAAGAGATAGATAAAGATGATTATACCTGGACTTCAGATGCGGAAGTTGATTAATCGAAATTTGTTGTTTCGATATTGACCGAGTAGCAGGATTGGTGCAGACCCATGAGATTAAATGACCGTCTTCATTGTCAGATGAAGAAGTTAACAAGATTATATTTCTTTTCCCATCAATAGATCCAGTAAAAAAAGAAACCCAAGCTAAGATTTTAATGAAATCCACCAGATAAATCCATCCCTGGTTTTTCTTAAAAGTGCAACAACTAGCAGAAATTGAATACATAGATCGAAACGAGAAAAAAGTCTAGAAATCGCAAAAGGTGGTTTTGCTAGAGATTATGCAGGAGAAAATCCTTTTATCAAATTTCTAGGGTTTGATATGAAATTTGGGTTATTGAAGAATTGAGTTTGATTTCTAACAAATGCGTTTTGATTTATGAGATGGGGGTTCATGATAAATAACTTTTGATTTCTTAAAAACCTGGTTGATTTAGAGATCTCGATTTAGAAAAGAGTAGAGCTGTAGATACTAGATAGAGAGAATGAATTAACTGAGAGAGAGAGAGGAGGTGAAGAAGATATCTATAGCATCGATGATAACGAGATGGGAAATGGAGGGACCCGCCTATGAAAAGTAGAACTGATTCAACTGATCTCGGTCAAGCGGTCACGGTATGGGTTGATGACTCGGGGATATAATTGTAATTAAAAAATTGGTAGAACGACCGTTTTTAACGTTCTAATCTGTGTTCCGGAAATTTACTATATCTAGGACCGCTTTGACCCGTCCACAGTCCATTGACCGCTACTGAGGGTCGAAGATGTGGGTCCTTAAAACCCCATTCTCCACTAGTGTACATCCAAATGAAATGACACTGAAGCAGAGGATTATGCAATGTACCAAGGAATATGAAGTCAGAATGAATGGCTATATGTGGAACACTGTGGAGGATCTTCAAATCTTAAAAACTTTTGAAATGAAATGCAAGAGAGTGAAACATATCAAGATACATGAATGTTTTTTCACTTTTCCATCTGGAGATCAAATATTATTATGTTGTGATGGAGCTGCTAAAAACAATCCTGGAGAGGCAGGATATGGGTTTGTAGGAAGGGATTCAATAGGCTTTGTTTTGATTGCAGTTGCAGGTGGAATGGGTATTGCAACAAATTTCATGGTAGAAGTTTTTGCAGTCATAAATGCTTGTGAATAGGCTATAAGCAAAGGTTTATTTAAGTTATGCATCAGAACTGATTCCAAGGCAGTCATAAGTTCTTTTTCAGCTGGTAAAATTCCCTGGTATGTGCAGACAAGATGGAACAAAATTTTGGAAGTTCTTATCAGCTACCAATTCATTCATAGTTACAGAGAAATTAATTCCTCTGCTGATGGTCTTGTAAAGATGGGTGCTCTCTTAGCTAGAGGTGAAAAGAAAATTTTCCTTGGAAGGCCTTCTTTTATGTTACAAATAGAAAATCTTGTTACTACATATTATAGATTTAGTTGAAAAATGCAAATGGAAAGCTTGCATTAAGCTTTCTTTTTTGTTTTTTGCTCTTATTTTTGAGCAAATTTTTGTAACTCATTTTTGAAATCAATACAAATTATTATTAAGCAAAAAAAAAAAAAAAAAATCTCTTGGTCGAGAACGTGAACTCTATAGCATAATTGAGTCCTTCTCTAACAATATCGAAAAACTTGTTCAAGAAACTACTCTACAGCGTGAAAACATTAGTACTATTGAGGATATTTTTAAAGAAGATTCAATTAGGGAAAAATGTTTGATCGAGACTCATTTATCTGATCTGAACAGTATTCATGTTGAAAAAGGAAAACCCTGTTTTAAAGAATTTTTTTTTTGTACCAATCTCTAATTCTCAGACAGAATTGCAGTACCTGAAGAAATTTTTTCCAAAGGAAGTCCCTGCTGAGAAATGTTTACATAACTTGCAGTCTTCTAATAGGGCTATGAACTTACATGTTCCTTCCATTGTTTCTCTTCCACAAACCTTTTCTTTCTGTGGGAAAAAGAATCACTATGTTCAAAAAAAAATTGCTAGAAAGAAACAGATTTCTGATCTTCAAAGTCTACTTCTTTTTACAGTCAACAGAGTAAATTGTCTGACGACATCTACAATGGATTTCATTCTTGCAGAAAGCCGGAACTCTCATAAAATGGACTTCAATGGTCACTCATTTCGAAATCTTTACATGGATCATGTTTCTCCTCATGGTGCAAACTCTTACACCACAAAAATACACATTCCCAGTGTTTATGAGAATAAGTCTGGTACATATAAGTCTATAAGGTGAAGACCTCTCTCCTCTAATCCTCTGGAACCGGTTTCTAGAGGTCCTAGACTTAATCCTCAGAAAATTCCCTATAATGGATTTTCTAAAAATGCCATGTCAAATTCTTCTGGAATTAGAAATAGCAGAAGGAAGGTAAGGAATACAAGGATCAAACCTTCTGATGGTATTTACAATTCATCTCTCAATCTTTATGGTGGGATTACATCTCACTCTGCCACCTAACTCTAGGTAACTTCATCCTTGTATCTAACTTGAGAGTTGCAAGGTTGATTTTTGAGAGTTGCTCAAGTCTACTGTAAATTACCATTAGTCTCGTGTTTGATTTATCTTTTTGTGAAGAGCCAATTCTTGACTCCCAGTATTTAATGTATCTCTCTTTATGCTCTAATTGATTCTTTTGATTATTGAGCTATGTAAGTAGGACATACCAAAAAGTGTAACCCCTTTTTATTGGATCCCTTTAATCCATTAACCTTCCTTGACCGGTCCACGAACATCCGTGTCCTTGCTTTGGAATTTTCAGGGTTCTCATAACAAGGGTATTCCACTCCTGTTTGTAAACATATATATATATATGTGTGTGTTAGAGCATAGCTCGGTTGAACCCACCAAGCGTTGGCATGTCAAGTTTGGTTGTCATATTTTAGTGAATCAAAACTCATGTTAAGAGTCGCTAGATTATGTACTAGAGTGAACTTCGTATAGGTTAGCTTGAAAGTATTAGGATATGAGACATTACAAGTATTTCGAAGACTTGAAGATTTGAAGAAGCAAGGAGCTACAACGACAACAATCATCCTTCCACTTGAGGTTTGTGATATTTGACTTGAACTGTTTCATACCCTAACGTATCTTTCAAGTCGTGCATATTGAAAACAAAGCTGCAAGCATATTTGAACTCTAGATAGACATAGTATTAAGGAATACAATACGAGGTTTATTGCTTAACCATTAAACTTTGTAGATAAGACATCGCCATAATCATTTGAATGCTATTGTGATTATGTATGGGTATGAGGTGAGGATTTCATCCTAGAGAACAATGTTTTAAATGTGTTCTAAGGAAGTAAGTTCATAAACTTGTTTGTGAATCGAAAAGGAAATAGCCAGGCGTTATTGGGATTGTTATTCATTGCATATCTTGTGAACATCCAATATGTGTGATTGAGTATAACCGTTCACGACTTGTTTGTGTTCTTGGTAGAACTATTCACAATGGCGACTTATGTATTGGTATAACTTTTATTAGTAAAACCGATCTGAAGTAATCACCTGAGATGGTATGATCGGGTTTGTGATTTTATGTCTGACCAAATATAGGAAAGGGGAACCGATCCTAGTAAGCGGTGCAGTACATCACAAAGGAGAACCGATCCTTGTATGAGGTGCAACAAGGTTTATAGAAGAAACGGTATTATGCGTAGTGGATATGGAATCACCATACAACATGCTGTTGGGAAGGAGAAATAGAGGTGCGAATTTTGCTGGGAGATATTGAAACACAAATGGCATTATGCATAGTGGATATGGAATCACCATACAACATGCTGTTGGGAAGGCCATGATGTTAACAAAACCAAAAGGAGAAATAGAGGTGCGAAATTTTGTTGGGAGATATTGAAACACAAACGGCATTATGCGTAGTGGATATGGAATCACCATACAACATGATGTTGGGAAGGCCATGGATTCATGCAATTAAAGCCGTAGCATCAACATTACACCAATGCATTAAATTTCCTATGCCAAGT
Source organism: Papaver armeniacum (assembly GCA_023531295.1). Classification (NCBI taxonomy): domain Eukaryota; kingdom Viridiplantae; phylum Streptophyta; class Magnoliopsida; order Ranunculales; family Papaveraceae; genus Papaver; species Papaver armeniacum. The sequence goes on along the minus strand of JAJJWW010005715.1, from coordinate 55,574 downwards.
GGGATTGGTGAAATTAAAGGGAAAACCGATAAATCGAAATTATAATTGAAGTAAAACAATATGAAGGACGTGTAAAGAAGCGAAAAGATCGCAGAAAATTGGTGAAGGAAGCAAAGAAAGAAGAGGAATTTAGAGCTTATATGATAAGAGCAGAGGAAGGAAAAGGGATACCTAGCGAAATTTTGGAAGAAGGAACTGAGATTGCGAAGGAGATAAAAGAACCTACACCTATGGGAGAACTTAAGGCCAGTTACAACTGCAGCGAGAACCAACGAAGGAAGTGAATGTTGGGACCGAAAAAGAACCAAAAATACTAAAAATTGGGACCAAGATGGAAGCAGATGAAGAAGAAAAAACTATTAGTTTGTTGCGAGAATTTAAGGATATTTTCGCATGGAACATGGATGAGGTGCCGGGGATATACCCATCTGTGGCATGCCACAGATTGGAAATTAACAAACATGTAAGGCCATTCAAACAAAGAATCAGGAAAATCGCGACAACGTATCACCCTCAAATAGAAGAAGAGTTGCAGAAGATTCTTGATGCGGGGATTATAAGACAAGCAAAATATCCAGAGTGGATAGCAAATATGGTTGTAGTACCAAAGAAGAAGAAAGGGTTAAGAATTTGTATAGATTTTACGAATTTGAATAAAGCTTGTCCGAAGGATAGTTTTCCATTACCGGATATTCCACAAATGGTTGAATCGGCGAGCGGGAAATAATAGAATATCTTCTCTAGACGGATATAAATGGTACAACCACATTCCTCTCGCTAAACAAGATCAGGAGCATACTGCTTTTTTCGCTCCCAGAGGGTTATATTGTTACACAAAAATGCCATTTGGTTTGCGAAATGCTGGAGCAACATACCAAAGGATGGTAGAAAAGGTATTTGCGAAGTGGATACACAAAACATTGGAAGTATATGTAGATGATATTCTAATAAAAAGTAAAGAATCAAAAAATCATGTCCAAGATCTGAGAGAAATTTTTGAGCAAATGAGACATTTTAACATCAAGGTAAATCCAAAAAATGTATTTTGGGGTGGCATCGGAAATTTTTTTAGTTATATTGTATCCAAAGAAGGAATACAAGTTGATCCAGAAAGTACAAGCAGTTCGCGACATGCCAACACCGCGACGGTAAAAGATGTACAAAAGTTAAATGGACTCTTAGCTTCACCGGAAGGTTCATTTCGCAATCATCGAGATAAGTGTAAGCATTTCTTCAATATACTCAAAAAGGGACGAAGTTTATATGGACAGACGATTGCGAAAAGCTTTTCAAGGAATAAAAGAACATCGACGAACATATCTATTTCGCAAAAGGCGAGCAGGAGAAGAATTATTAATCTATCTTGCGACAACTTCGCATGCATTAAGTGTTGTGTTATTGCGAATAGATGGAGTTGAAAAACCAATCTATTACATCAACAAAACATTCAATGCATCGAGAAAAAATTACTCAAAGATTGAAAAACTAATTTTGGCATTAGTTTATGTAGCATTTAAACTTCGAATATACTTTCAAAGCATGAAATAAGGGTCTTGACAAAAATACCAATCGAGTCGATAATGAAAAATTCAAAAAGATCGAGCGAGTCGAGAGATGGAATGCCTGAGATAGGACATTTCAAAATCAAATATGAAATACTATCTTCACCAAAATCGCAAGTTGTTGCGGACTTCTTAGCAGAATTTCCTTTAGAAGATGATGAAGCAGTGGAAGAAATGATGGATATAGAAGAAGAACATGGGAATCCAAGAGATTTGTTAACAGATCCAAATAGATGGGAAATATTGGTGGATGGATCATCAAATGGGGAAGGTAATGGAGTCGAAATTGTTTTGATTTCGCCAGAGGGCAACAAAATGGCTTTTTCCTTCAGATTGGAGTTTGCATCCACCAATAATGAGACATAATATGAGGTTGTGATACATGCCTTGAAATTCGCAATAGAAATGAAGTTGGAAAATGTAAGAATTACCAGCGACTCACAACTAGTCATTTGTCAAATAAAAGGAGAATACACTACAAATGAGTCATCCATGAAGAAATACAAAAAACTTTTTGAGGAATTATCAGCGAGAATCCCAAAAATTCAATGGAGACAAATATCAAGAAAAGATAACATTCATGGTTGCCTTTGCTTTTATCTCAAGTATGATGAAAGACCAAATTTGTGAGATGCATAAAGATACAAACACTTTTATCACCGTCAATCAAAAAAAGAAGAAGAAGAAGAGGTAGATGTAATGATAATAGAAGATGGAGAACAAATACCTAGTATTGAAGATTGGAGAACAGAACTTCACGCATACCTGAAAAGGGGAGAAACACCAAGAAATAGATTGGAAGCGCACAAATTAAAAAGACGTGCAACAAATTATAAACTAAGGGATGGGATATTGTACAAGATATCTTTTAATGGACCTTCACTCAGATGTTTAACACGAAAAGAAGGAGAAGAAATACTAAAAATGTTACATAGGGGGGATGCTGGCAATCACAGTGGTGGAAGATCTTTGGCATACAAAGCGAAGATGCAAGGTTATTATTGGCCATTTATGAACGAGGATGCGAAGAAAATATCAAGACGTTGCGAAGACTATCAAAGGCACGGAAAGAAAATACATGCACCAGGAGCACCATTAACATCTTCAACAAGTGTATGGCCTTTTGGAAAATGGGGTTTAGACATTGTGGGACCATTTTTACCAGGAACGGGTCAGAGAAGGTATCTGATTGTCGCTACAGACTATTTCACAAAATGGGCAGAAGTAAAGGCAGTACAACATATTCACGATAAAGATGTTTTTACATTCATATTTGAGAATATCATATGCAGATTTGGAATCCTTACAGATTGGTGTCCGACAATGGGAAACAATTTGAGGGACGAGAATATAGAACTCACACTTAATGCATTTAAGATAAAATGTGGAAAGTCAACTCCTTTGTACCCTCAGGCTAATGGACAGGCAGAAGCAACATAAAAAACAATCAGCAGATATATTGAAGAAGAAATTAGAAGGACATAATAGAGCATGGTGTGAACAAGTGCATAACGCAGTTTGGGCTTACAATACAACCAGCGAAGCTACGGAATGTCACCTTCTCGTTTAACATATGGAGTCGATGTTGTACTACCAACAGAAGTTATTATTCCAACAACAAAGAAAGAAGCTTGGGAGAAAAACTTAGTGCGGGTAATATTTTAATCAAACTAGATGAATTAGAAGAAAAAAGAGAAAGGGCTCTACATCATATGGAGAATTACCAGCGAAGATTAGCCAGAGAGAATATAATAAACGTGTTAAGACACGCAATTTTAACCAAATTGATTTGGTATTGAGAGAAACACCGGTATATCGGCGAAAAGTGGTGGAAAGCTTGCGAAAAAATGGGATGGACCTTATATCATTAAGGAGATAGTTGGAACAGGGGAATATAGATTGATGGATCCCGAGGGTAAAGATGTGGTCCACAGATTGGATAGACCATGGAATAGGTTATACTTGAAGAGATATTACCCGTAGAAGATTGTGGGAAAAGATTAGGCTAACGAAGTAATATATGGTTGAAGCGAAACGAATTTATATGAAAATTTTGCGAAAGAATCATTGCGAGATTGCACAAAATAAAGAAAGAACATGCGAAAATCTCGCACAGAAAATAAAAAGAGATAATCAATAATCAATGACATATCAGAAAGGGGCAAACCTGCTATGGCGAACACCCTAGTTCGCGAAATCAAAATTTAGCAAGAGACAAATGTTAGACCTAAAGTACGTCATAAAAGGGGGTACCTGTTAACATGGCTCAGGGAAAAGGTTACACCTCCCCCGGAACCCGAGTCATGGAGAATTGGGGTCAATAAAGCCCATCCAGGAGAGGTACCTTGGATTTTCAATCTAAGCTTATGACTTAGGTTGGACGACCGAGGGTCTCTTCTAAGAGTCGAGATATGACCAAGGCGCCGAGGTACACGGTTGAGCCAAGAGTGCACAGGGAATTTGAAGTGTCTCGGCCATTCTTGGCAACTCTCAAAGATATCTTTTCGGCCAAGAAAACTCCACTTAGGGTGCGGTCTTGTAACCATAAGCCCTATAAGCAAAAGGGATAAGAGGCTGCGAAAACAACCGGTTGTTTTTAAGACCTATGGGGGAGCTAGCCTTGTATGGCGAAGTACGCATCCTTGAAGGGGCAACCAGGGAGATGATAAGGGCGGCACCCTCCATTAGGGAGCTGATAAGTGTCTTAAGACGCAAATGTCATGGGGCTTTATTTTCGCAAGAAAATTTAGGCTTGTCATATTTGTGCGACAATCTTGAAGAGGCAATAATACAAAAAAATAAAGATAAGACGAGATCAATGGGTCAATACATGAAAGTGTAAGGACGTCCTGCGATTTCGTCGCAAGACGGCAATGTCATGGGGCTTTATTTTCGCAAGGATTTTTAGGCCTGTCATATTGTCGCAACAAAACTATCCTGCAGAGGCAACAATACTAATGAAATGATAAGGCAAGATCAAGTGGTCATTACATGAATGTGTAAGGACGTCCTGCGATTTTGTCGCAATGACAAGGGGTGGCACAGTAAGACCTTTAACTAGGAAGGCAAAATAAGACCACATGATTCAATAAAAGATTTATAAAAACTAATTATTATTTATGCAAGTCATCCCTCACAAGAAAGATAATGAGAGGCAGTATGGGAATTGTTCAACAATGGACATAATCTTTCTCGCAAAAAGTAAGTGCACCTCAGAGTGAACTGAAATACATCATATGCAAGAAGTTGTGTAGGTGAAGAGGTTCAAAGAAATAAAACTACAAAAGAAGTTCAACTCTCAACATTAACTTTTTCGCAAGAAGGAGATAATGGACATCCTTCATTAATTTTTTCACTCTCGCTAGCTTTCTCGATCTCACTAGTTTTCCCAGCTTCGCCAGTTCTTCCTTCATTTTGGTTGGTTTCAATTTCTCCTCCATCTGGATTATTATCAACACCTTTATCGTTTGGAAGAATTTCTTTTTCATTTGCGAAATTTTCGCCACTTTCATAATAGTAATCGCTGTCCGGAGTACCAGGGACTTCATCATCATCTACTTCCAAAGGCTCGATGGATACAGGGGAAAGAGATCTGGATAATAAAATTCCATTCACAATAACTTCAGCTCTACGATGAACTTGTCGAAGAAGTGCCTTATGATGATTCCTACTTTGGATATCTTTGGAGAAAGAGAGATAATCAAGTCTTCTTTCTGCCCGATCGCGAGAACGAGCAAGAGAAGTAGCAACTAATGCTTTTTCTTTACGAATCTTGGCATAGTTAGACTCCAAAGTAGAAAGGGAGGAGCGAAGATTTTTCCTAGATTCTGCAAAAACAAAGAATAAAGAAAATCATATAGGCGAAAGATTCGCAAGGAAGAGGTTGTAAAAAGACTTAACAAAAGAAAAATGGTCGCGACAGTCAAATTTCATGACTACCTTCCTTTTGCAAGATAAGATATTGAGTTAAAGTCAGGCAACTGTTCTCCAAGTGATCCATGGCATTGTCAAACTTATCACCAACCAAGCCTTTCAACCGAGATCGTAAATTTCTTTCATTAGAAATAAGTAAGGTGTTTTGCTTCGCAACAGAGGAATAGGATTCTTCTAACTTGGAATATTTATCCTTGAGTTGACTTATTTTTATGCTTAAAGCTATTCTACCTTGAATAAGTTTATCTCTCTCCGCAGAAGATGATTCTGTTACTTCTTTGAGTTTATTTCTCAATGAGCAGAGAGATCGTTCTTGATGATTGCATACTTTTTGGCAAATGCTAAGTTTTTGCGAAGAGATCGCCACCTTATTCAAAAGAACTCGTTTCTCTTGAGATAGGGTTTGATTCTCATCTGATAAAGTTTCCAACTCCACATTAGCTTTAGTCAAAAAGTAAGAGAGGCGAGACAATTCTTTACTTAATAAATTTTGCTTTTGGACCAATTGAGCATTCTCCTTGGCAAGGTTATCTATTTGATCAACAGAATACATATGAAGATTATCTAATTTGTTATATTGATCCATCTAAGCATCCCTATCCATGCGGGCTTCCTCGGCGACGGATTCCGATTGATATATCTTCATTTTTTCGTTTCTGGTGTAGAGCTTAAAAGTGGAGTAGAAATTTAAAAAAAAATAAAAAAATAATCACCCTTTAGTTCCTCATTCTTCCTGTGAAGATTATCACGATCCAGCGAAACGTTTTGAAGCTTTTGATTCTCAAGATGAAGAGTGTCACATTTCAAGGTCATAGCTTGGAGGTTATTTTTCAAAGCTTCAATTTCCTTCTCCAAAGATGTTTGCGAAACCATTCTATCAGAGCCAAAATATTTACTTACAACATCGCAAACACCAAATTTGATAGGATTAGTGGAAGCTTTCTTGACATCATCGAGAAGAGCGGATAAAACCTTGAAAGCAATATCCATCCCTTCTAAAAAAAATTTAGTAAAAGGGAGAGATTCAGATGATGAAGCGATGATGGCAGAAGATGGGAGAGTTGAATCATCTTTCGCCATAGGTATGTCATCAGCAGACTAGATTTGATGAGGATTAATGAATGGGGTTGAGGCAATGTTAAGAGAAGAGGCATGGACAGTAGAAGAATAAAAGGTTTCATTCGCAACAGGGTTATTGTAAGGACTTTCATTTATAGAAAGATTAGTTACATGGGATGGATCTGCAACGACATTTTCGCAAACAAGAAGAGGGGATTCCGCCTGTGAAGATGTCGCATGAGGTGTTTTTGAAAGTTTAAACAAAGGAAATGAAATAGCTGTTTCAACATTTTTAGGATGGCGAGGTTTTTTGGGGGGGGCTCTGGACATTTGCGTCATCCTGCGAATTACAAATTATATAAAACAGAGGCAACAATATTGTTATTAAAAGAATAAGTGTTTCTTAATACCTAGTTATTCGCAGGCTTCCTTTTGTTCACAACAATTTTTGTTGCGCACTCTTGGGAACATTAGGGTTGAATTGTGAACTTGGTCTTTGGAAGTGTTTTTTTGAAAACGAAAACAGTATGAGAATTATCTAAAGATGAACAACATCAAATACAATAATTTCAACAGAGAAAAAATCAATTTTAATAAGATCACTTGACAAAATAAACAAACCTTGATGGCTCCATGGGAACAGTAGCAGAAAGATGAAGAGGATTTATGAAAAGATGAACAGTGAAAAAGTTGTAGACGACGAAAAGAAGATTTATAGATGAAGAAGACGAAGTAAGAGAAATAAAATATTTTTACGATGAATCTCTTCATAAATAGACAAAAAATGATGACCGGTTAGCATTTAAAGTGCCGGTGAAAAAGGGAAAATTTAACACGTGTAAACGGTTATGCTTAATTTACGAAATTTTGTCGGCAGAAAGGAATGGACAACTGCGGCATTTTGAATAGATTAGTTCTCATGACATTCTCTCCTTCGCAGAGAAGACATGATAAGAGGCAAGATGTAGGATCAGAATATCGCAACACCAACTCCCTTGCGAAATCCATAAACGACACATTGCGAAGACATCGCAGACGAGTAATATAAATGACGCAACGGATGCCGATAGCCAGAACACGAGAAAGACGTGAAGACCTAGCGAAATTTAGGAGTGTTGCGAGATTTTACATTTGTACACTTGCGAGAACATCGCAAGTCGAGATCCGAAAATAAGGGACAACTTAGTCATCATCCATTATGTAATGTCATATATAAAGAGCTGAATAGGCTTATGAAAAGGGAGGGATCTATGGAGAGAGTGGAGAGAAATTTTAGAGGAGAGAGAAAGTCTAGAGTAGCAATAACATTCTTGATTTCACTTCTTTCTTGTAGAATTTCTAACTCAATTAATAAAGAGATTGGTTATTGATCTTAAATATGTGTTAGATATTATGAATTCTTGTGAGGTGTGTATTGTAGGATTTCCTGCAATTACATTGCAAGAACTTCAGGAGGAGTATATTGCTCTCGAGGAAAAGCAAAATGAGATGGAATCATACCCAATTGTGAACACAAGTTCAAATGCATCGAATGCAATCTTGTTACCTAAGTTGATAAATACAATGGCGACAACCTCGCGGGACAACCGAGAGATGATAATGGGTGATAGTCGGCAGAAACTAGTAGCTATGGGGAGTCGTGATCAAGAAGAATACGAGAGAGAAAGAAACTTCTATAACCGTGGTGGAAATAACAAAATTCAAAGACTTGATCAGCCACAAGAAACTTATGTAGGTCAGAGGCAAAACTGTCATAGGGGACAAGGAAGCCACAAGGTAATATGGGAAACAATTGAGATGCCACCTCGAATGCTAGCGTGGAGAAAATATGGGAAGCTATAATCTTGATGGAAAATATACCAACACCATGGAACATGGGAAAGGAACCACCTCCAAGCCTAAGAAGCCATGAGTTTTGTTCTTATTGTAGGATCAGAATATCGCAACACCAACGCCCTTGCGAAATCCATAAACGACACATTGCGAAGACATCGCAAACGAGTAATGTAAATGACGCAACGGATGACGACAACCAGAACACGAGAAAGACGTGAAGACCTACTGAGATTTAGGAGTGTTGCGAGGTTTTACATTTGTACACTTGCGAGAATGTCGCAAGTCAGATCCGAAAATAAGGGATAACTTAGCTTTCATCCATTAAATAATGTCCTATATAAAGAGTCGAATAGGCTTATGAAGAGGGAGGATCTTTTTAGAGAGTGGAGAGAAATTTTAGAGGAGAGAGAAAGTCTAGAGTAACAATAACATTCTTGATTTCACTTCCTTCTTGTAAAATTTCTAACTCAATTAATAAATAGATTGGTTATTGATCTTAAATATGTGTTAGATATTATGAATTCTTGTGAGGTGTGTATTGTAGGATTTCATGCAATTACATATGGCGCTAGAAACATGGATTGAAGATTAAAGATTGGAGATTGTTGTTAAAATTGTTCAAATTAAGAAGATGATTGATAGATCGGTTAAAGTAGAGAAAATCAAAATCAAGGAACGTAATAGAAAGTTGGAATTTAGCTTGATAACAAAAACAATGATTAATGAATTTCATGAAAATATCAGAGGGAGAATACATAAACGAGATTTTGAAGGAAAGAAAATCGTAACAACGGAGAAAGCGTCACCTATGAAAGAATGGGAAAAAGAGAAGATTACATTCACAAAGAGCAGAGATATCAAGAGAAAGTTTAAACCACACGTCTCCTTTGGTAATCACAGTAACCACACGGAAAGAAAAAGAAAAAGAAAAAGAAAAATCAGCAAAAATTATGGAAGAATGGACGGTAAACAGAACTCTAGTTGATACGTGGAGTTCGGCGAATATAATCTTTTACCATGCATATATAGGAATGGGATACAAAGATGAAGAGATGTCTCCTCCAACTTATCATATTCATGGATTTGGTGAATCTATAACAAAACCAAAAGGAGAAATGGAGGTGTGAATTTTGCTGGGAGATATTGAAACACAAACGGCGTTATGCGTAGTGGATATGGAATCACCATACAACATGATGTTGGGAAGGCCATGGATTCATGCAATTAAAGCCGTAGCATCAACATTACATCAATGCATTAAATTTCCTATGCCAAGTGGGATTGGTGAAATTAAAGGGGAAACCAGTAAAGCAAAATTATGTGATAGGGTGTAGAATACATCCTATTTATTATCTATTGTTTATGATTTCTTTGCTATTTTTCTTGTAAATTATGTATTTTACGCTTGTTTTGAGTTTTATAGCTACTATGGAGTCGCACGAACGAAAAGAAGAAGAAATCACCCAATTTGAGCAAAAGGGCAAAATTGTCATTTCATGGGCGAACACTATTTGGAGCCCGGTCAAGGTTAAGAGGCAACTCTATTTGGAGGAATACTAATTACAGTCAAGCTGAAGTTAAGGGGGTTGCCATCAAGGTATCCCTTATCATTTATCAGTGGGTGTATTTATCGGATCCTATCTCTGGGGTATATCTATCCATATCACCCTTAGCCCTAAATCGTGAGAAACTCATTTCTCATTCACCCATTTCATTATTACATGAAATTGAGAAGAAAGAAAAGCTGCACAGCAGCCATGAAACCTGATTAGCCGAGAGAGAAGCAGCCGTTGCTGCTGTTAACTGTTCAAGAAATTGAGAGACGAAATTGTTAATGATGAGAAGTCGAATGGAAATCCAAAGAAGAAATCGAGACCAAGATCGATTGGAAGGAGATTTTACTGTTGCTTTTACTATGAATTGATGATGGAATAAGTGAAAGAAATCAGTGATGAATAAAGGGTTAAACATGGATTCGATTGTGAGAGATGAAATCGAGGGATCTGGTAACGATGAATTTGTGCTATTAACGTTGAAGATGGTAAGCAGAGTTGGGTTTGGTGCTTTTTAAGAAGACATTGGTTGAAGTTATGAACTGGAATCAGTTGGTGGTGCTGTGAGATGCTGCTGCCATGAAAGAGAAGTTAGGGATCGAGAAATTGAGAGATTATTGATACAAATCGAGAAGAAATCATCAGGTCTATTCTTTAAATCGGTTAACAGGAAGGGAATATGATTTGGTCTCTGCAACTGATAAATCAAGATGAAATTGTGACTGTTGTTGTGTTATGATGAATTAGGGTCTGATGTCGCGTCTGTGAATCGAGATCGATTGGAATGAAGGATTGAGTCGTTGCTGCTGTTAAAAAAAATCGAACACAGATGGGTTTATGGCGATTCAAGGAATTTAAGGAATTGGCTCTGCTGTTGAAATTGAGACGGATTGGAGGCGCTGATGAAGAATGAACTTGTGTTGGTCCGAGAGATGAGATTGTGAGAGAAAAAATCAAGGGTTCTGGTGGTTAATTGTTGTGAATTGAAGAGAGGGTTGTTTGTGAGAAGTGCCAGAACAATGGTGGTTGGTTGCAGCGGACTGACAAGATGGATGCTAAAGTTCTGTTGCTGTTGCTGTTGGTTTTTGAGAATAGCAGATGAACAAGTGAAGCTCTGTTGTGCTAAATTAGATGTATGCTAGGAAATGTCACAGGAACTGAAGAAAATAGGCCTGAATTTGGCCTGGAAATGCCCTGAATATAAACGAAACTCGGCCGGATTTCTGCTCTGGCGAGTTAACTCAGTGAACCCGATGACCGATCCTTCCCTGTAACTCAGCTGAGTAAGATCCGATGGCTTCAACAAGACCGACTCGAAGTCGACCGACCATCTATCCTTGACCTAGTTGACTAACAAGACCGTTAGGTCAGCGGTTATCTTTAACGGTGGATCGACGGAATATTCTCATCGAATATACCATTGACGGCGAGAATTTGGTGACCGGCGGTGACTATTCTTGCTTGATTCGGTCAACTTCCTAGCCATAATACCAGACTTTTTCCAGGTGACCAAAATTACGAAATTTTGTGTGGATTCTTCTCATGGGTGTGAAGACTTAGATTTGAAATTGGATGAAAATTTGTGGAGAATTCTCTAGAATCATCTAAACTCATGGGTTTGTGGAATTTGGTTCAAATTTGGAAAGAGAAGATGGAAGAGATGAGAAAGGCTCAAATTTGGAAATTGAATTGCTAAAGGAAAGGGATTCTATTCCTTGGAAGATTTGGAGAATATTGAAGCCTATAAATATAGAAGTTTTCTATATCTTTTTACACACCTCTCTACACACACAACACTTGTGTTTTTGTTTTCAAAATTCTTCTTCTTAATTATTTGTGTGAACTTGAAAATTCTCCTTTTAATTATTTTGTGTGAATTTCAAAACATGAGTAGCTAATTTTATTATTGATTGAGGATGAATTCCTAGTTCTTAATATATGATTTGAGTTTTGTTTCAATTCTATTTTGAAGTTTTTCACATGATTATCGTTTTTTTTAATAATAGGAATGTTTATTCATTCATGATTGATTGATAGATTGTTTAGAGTGCACGCTAAATTGATTTGTTAGTTTAATCTAAATCTAGTTAAGTTAGGGAATAAGTAATCGTTCTCGACACTTTACACAAGTAGAAAACACGAGACCTTGCGGAGGGATTCCGTGGAGCGATTGTGTGTAAAAACAACGCTAGAAAGTGGACCAAGCGAACCGAGTCTAACTACTAGTACTAAACCTAAATTCATAGATCTTAATGCATTCTGGGAATTACATCTTGTAAGCGAACCTCAAGGTGGTTCTTTTGAATAGAATCTGATAACTAAGCGGACTTGTTACTCGGTGAAATAAGGGATTTTGGGGCTAGCTAAGCGAACCTGCTATCCTACGGTTGGTGATAATTTGTGACTAATAACATGTGGATGAAAAACATAACTTGAATCATTGTTTTGCAACGAAGAAGGATTCCTTAATCTTATCTCTCTTATTGCTTTCAACTTTATCTCTTAATTGCTTTGTTTATTTTCTTTTGCTTTTTACACCCCCTTTTGTGACAATTTTTACAACTAGAATCTCTTGCTCCTCGTGGGAACGAACTTGACTTCCATTATATTATTTTTAATTGAGTGGAAATAAGATATTAATTTGATTGCACCTACGACACGCATCATTATGCTATCAAATTGAAGTAAAACAATATGAAGGTCGTGCAAATAAGAGAAAAGATCGCAGAAAATTGGTGAAGGAAGCAAAGAAAGAAGAGGAATTTAGAACTTATATGATAAGAGCAGAGGAAGGAAAAGGGATACCTAGCAAAATTTTGGAAGAAGGAACTGAGATTGCGAAGGAGATAAAAGAACCTACACCTATGGGAGAACCTAAGGCCAGTTACACTGCGGCAGAACCAACGAAGGAAGTGAATGTTGGGACCGAAGAAGAACCAAAAATACTAAAAATGGGGACCAAGATGGAAACAGATGAAGAAAAAAAAACTATTAGTCTGTTGCGAGAATTTAAGGATATTTTTGCATGGAACATGGATGAGGTGCTGGGGATAGACCCATCTCAGCATGCCACGATTGAAATTGACAAAAATGTAAGGCCATTCAAACAAAGAATCAGAAATATCGCGACAATGTATCACCCTCAAACAGAAGAAGAGTTGCAGAAGATGCTTGATGCAGGGATTATAAGACAAGCAAAATATCCAGAGTGGATAGCAAATATGGTTGTAGTACCAAAGAAGAAGAAAGGGATAAGAATTTGTATAGATTTTACTTATTTGAATAAAGCTTGTCCGAAGGATAGTTTTCCATTACCGGATATTCCACAAATGGTTGAATCGGCAGCAGGAAATGCTAGAATATCTTCTCTAGACGGATATAAAGGGTACAACCAAATTCCTCTCGCTGGAGAAGATCAGGAGCATACTGCTTTTTTCGCTCCCAGAGGGTTATATATTGTTACACAAAAATGCCATTTGGTTTGCGGAATGCTGGAGCATCATACCAAAGGATGGTAGAAAAGGTATTTGCGAAGTGGATACACAAAACATTGGAAGTATATGTAGATGATATGCTAATAAAAAGTAAAGAAGCAAAAAATCATGTCCAAGATCTGAGAGAAATTTTTGAGCAAATGAGACATTTTAACATCAAGGTAAATCCAGAAAAATGTATTTTTGGGGTGGCATCGGGAATTTTTTTAGGTTATATTGTATCCAAAGAAGGAATACAAGTTGATCCGGAAAAGTACAAGTAGTTCGCGACATGCCAACACCGGACGATAAAAAAGATGTACAAAAGTTAAATGGACTCTTAGCTTCGCTGGGAAGATTCATTTCGCGATCATCAGATAAGTGTAAGCATTCCTTCAATATACTCAAAAAGGGGACGAAATTTAGATGGACAGATGATTGCGAGAAAGCTTTTCAAGGAATAAAAGAACATCTGACGAACATATCTATTTTGCAAAAGGCAGAACCGGGAGAAGAATTATTAATCTATCTTGCGACAACTTCGCATGCATTAAGTGCCTTGTGTTATTGCGAGTAGATGCGGGAGTTGAAAAACCAATCTATTACATCATCAAAACATTCAATGCAGTGAGAAAAATTACTCAAAGATTGAAAAACTAATTTTGGCATTAGTTTATGCAAAGATTTAAACTTGAATATACTTTCAGCGCATGAAATAAAGGTCTTGAAAAAATACCAATCGAGTCGGTAATGAAAAATTCAAAAGATCGGGCAGATTCGAGAGATGGAATGCCTGAGATAGGACATTTTAAAATCAAATATGAAATACTATCTTCACCAAAATCGCAAGTTGTTGCGAGACTTCTTAGCAGAATTTCCTTTAGAAGATGATGAAGCGGTGGAAGAAATGATGGATATAGAAGAAGAACATGGGAATCCAAGAGATCTGTTAACGGAGCCAAATAGATGGGAAATATTAGTGGATGGATCATCAAATGGGGAAGTTAATGGAGTCGAGATTGTTTTGATTTCGCCGAGAGTGCAATAAAATGGATTTTTCCTTGATTGAAGTTTGCATCCACCAATAATGAGACGAGAATATGAGGCCATGATACATGCCACGAAATTCGCAATAGAATTGAAGTTGGAAAATGTAAGAATTACCAGCGACTCGCAACTAGTTATTTGTCAAATAAAAGGAGAATACACTAAAAATGAGTCATCCATGAAGAAATACATAAAACTTGTTGAGGAATTATCAGCGAGAACCCCAAAGATTAAATGGAGACATATATCAAGAAAAGATAACGAGACTCATGAGATGCCTTTGCTTTTATCTCAAGTATGATGACGGACCCAGTGCGAGATGCATAAAGATACAAACACTTCTATCACCGTCAATCAAAAAAGAGGAAGAAGAAGAGGTAGATGTAATGATAATAGAAGATAGAGAACAAATACCTAGTATTGAAGACTGGAGAGCAGAACTTCACGCATACCTGAAAAGATGAGAAACACCAAGAAATAGATTGGAAGCGCACAAATTAAAAAGTCGTGCAATAAATTATGAACTAAGAGATGGGATATTATACCGGAGATCTTTTAATGGGCCTTCACTCAGATGTTTAACACGAAAAGAATGAGAAGAGATATTAAAAATGTTACATAGCGGGGATGCTAGCAATCACAGTGGTGGAAGATCTTTGGCATACAAAGCGAAGATGCAAGGTTATTATTGGCCATTTATGCATGAGGATGCGAAGCAAATATCAAGACGTTGCGAGGACTGTCAAAGGCACAGAAAGAAAATACATGCACCAGGAGCACCATTAACATCTTCAACGAGTATATGGCCTTTTGGAAAATGTGGTTTAGACATTGTGGGACCATTTTTACCAGGAACGGGGCAGAGAAGGTATCTGATGGTCGCTACAAACTATTTCACAAAATGAGCGGAAGTAAAGGCAGTATAACATATTCGCGATAAAGATGTTTTTACATTCATATTTGAGAATATCATATGCAGATTTGGAATCCCCGCACAGTTGGTGTCCGACAATGGGAAACAATTTGAGGGACAGAATATAGAACTGTTACTTAATGCATTTAAAATAAAATATGGAAAGTCAACTCCTTTGTACCCTCAAGCTAATGGAAAGGCAGAAGCAACAATAAAACAATCGCAGATATATTGAAGAAGAAATTAGAAGGATATAATAGAGCATGGTGTGAACAAGTACATAACGCGGTGGGCTTACAATACAACCAAAGGCGAGAAGCTACGGAATGTCACCTTTACTTTTAACATATGGAGTCAAGGCTGTACTAGCAACAGAAGTTATTATTCCAACAACAAAGAAAGAAGCTTGGGAGAAAAATCTTAGTGCGGGTAATATTTTAATCAAACTAGATGAATTAGAAGAAAAACGAGAAAGGGCTTTACAACATATGGAGAATTACCAGCGAAGATTAGCCACAAAATATAATAAACGTGTTAAGACACGCGAATTTCAACCAGGTGATTTGGTATTGAGGGAAACAACAGTATATCAGCGAGAAAGTGGTGGCAAACTTGCGAAAAAATGGGATGGACCTTATATCATTAAGGAGATAGTTGGAACATGGGCATATAGATTAATGGATCATGAGGGTAAAGATGTGGGCCACAGATTGGATAGACCATTGAATAGGTTATACTTGAAGAGATATTACCCGTAGAAGATTGTGGGAAAATATTAGACTGCGAAGTAATGTATGATTGAGGCGAAATGAATTTATATGAAAATTTTGTGAAAGAATCATTGCGAGATTGCACAAAATAAAGAAAGAACATGAGAAAATCTCGCACTGAAAATAACAAGAGATAATCAAAAATCAGAAAGGGGAAAACCTGCTATGGCGTACACCCTAGTTCGCGAAATCAAAATTTCGCAAGAGGCAAATGTAAAACCTAAAGTACGTCATAAAAGGGGGTACATTAACATGGCTCGGGGAAAAGGTTACACCGCCCACTGGAACCGAGTCATGGAGAATTGGGGTCAATAAAGCCCATCCGGAGAGGTACCTTGGATTTTCAATCTAAGCTTATGACTTAGGTTGGACGACCGAGGGTCTCTTCTAAGGAGTCAGCATATGACCAAGGCGCCGAGGTACACGATTGAGCCAAGAGTGCCTGGGGCATTTGAAGTGTCTCGGCCATATGTTCCACTCGGCCCGAAGAAAACTCCACTTAGGGTGCAGTCTCGTAACCATAAGCCTTATAGAAAAAAGGGATAAGAGGCTGCGAAAACAACTGGTTGTTGTTAATACCGGATGGGGGGAGATAGCCTTGTATGGCATAAGTACGCCTCCTTGAATGGGCAACCAGGAAGATGATATGGGCGGCACCCTCCATTAGGGAGCTGATAAGTGTCTTAAGACGCAAATGTCATGGGGCTTTATGTTCGCAAGAAAATTTAGGCTTGTCATATTTGTGCGACAATACTGAAGAGGAAATAATACAAAAAATAAAGATAAGACGAGATCAATGGGTCAATACATGAAAGTGTAAGGACGTCTGGTAGGCTTGGGAAGTGGTTTGATTTTAATGCCTACTTGTTAAACCGCAAGTGCAGACAATGTAGAACCGGGCAAATACGGGTCGATCCACGAGACTTGTGGTGCTTACGATGATCTATGGCTTTACTTAACTGATCTCAGGTGACAATGTAACACAAATATGGTTTTGGTTGTTTGTCGATACGACTGATTTTGCAGTAGTGATTGAAACAGTAAAACAAGATGTGATATAATGATAATGGGGATGCTAGGGTCTTCAAATCCACCATTAACCTACACTATGTCTTCAACTAAAGATGCTATTCTTGTCCTCATGACAGATAGGGGAGAAGTGTCAAATCTACCACCTATCTAAGGTGTTTCTCCATTTGATAGTTTTGATCACAACTAAGGTATTTATCCAAAGCATTAGTTGTCTAACTAAAGCACAACTAATCAAGAGAATCAATAATAGTCTAGTTAAGCTTGAGTTGTAGCATAATCAACACGGAGGTATTCTAACTACAATGCATACAAGGCATACATTGTGAGAGAGCAAGGTGTAGACATACTAAGATCAAATTTTATCTTAAAAATAGTTAAGCATTCAAGAAAAACATATGAAGTATGAAAAACACAACAGTAGGTTAGGGTTTCATCTAAACCTAGAAAATTGATTTAAAACATGATTCAAACACAAATTAACCTAAAATTGGTGCTCTGGCTAGTCCAGGCATAAACTCTAACACACACAGACTCTTCTATTTATACATGCATAAACTCAAAACCCTAAAATTGACTTCAAAATAGAAAATTAAACAAACCCAATCGCCCATACTCTCGAATCGCTTCTCTCTTCTATCCGTACGGCTCGAGAACTCCCTCAATTGATTTGATGCGACCTAACCCTAGTTCTTTCTATCTCTCACTTAGCTTCTAGGTAAGAGGCTATGGGAGAGATAAACCTAGTAGGAGGTGGTGCGGCGGCTGATGATAGTTGTTGGGGTGTCAGGGTAAGGCGATGGTGGAGGTGGTGATGGCTGATGGCGTCAGCTGTGGTGTCGGTGAGGAATGGAGCTTGGGTTGTGTCGGAGAAGAAAGAGAAGATGGAGAAGAGAATGGGTTTGGCTCGATGGGGTCTAGGGGTATGGGTTGATTTTGTTGAGCGGGTGTAGCAAGGATCGCCAGCCTGAAGAGCGTTGGATCTCGGTGAATCCGATGGATGGCCCGAATGAGATCCGGACGGCTCGGGGAGAATTTGGGCGATTTGATGTTGAGCGGAGGAGCATCGAGAAATGATGTGAGCGATGGAGAGACCGTAGGATGTAGCTAGGTGAGATCTCAACGGCTCGGGTTGGATGGGCTCGGATCCGGGTCGGGTCTTGGATAGCTTGGGCCCAAGTCTTGTAGATGGGTTGCTCCTTGTTGGGTTGCAATGCATGCGCGCGCGAACTTTGGCTTTCTATTCCATAGACGCTTGTCTCAATTCTTTGCTCTTTTGGCTCTTCAATTTCTCCAAGCTTTATTTATTACCTAAAAACACAAAATTAATTAGTACAAATATTTATTCTTGAAAACAAAGAAAATACGAGTGCGGGATAATATCGATTTGAGCACAAAAGATGAGTTAAATGCCAATAAAAAGGTGTATAAATATGCAATATTTGGCACTTATAAAATACCCCCAAACCTGAATTTTACTTGTCCTCAAGTGAAACAGAATTGAAGAAATCCTAACTATACCCCATCGCGAGTCTCTCGAATGCATTTAGCGTATGCACTAAGCCTTTAAACCCCTAGGTGTCCCTAGTGGACGAGTTGTAGTCTCGTGAGGGTTTACCGAGAGGTGTACCCACAAAACCTTCTCCAACTTGAGTGTAAAAGAGTCTCAAGCATCCAAGGAGCTATGAGGACATAGAGTTTACGCATGCTAGTAACACGAAGTTAGAACTACCAAAGAACGCATTCTCATCCTTAAGTCTTTGAGCGAGAAGTAACCATACCATATGAAAGAATTCGGATTCGATTGTGATCATAAGCCTCGACTTCGCCTCACCAATAGGGTTTTATGATAATTGCACTCAAAAAGACCGCTTTTTTAGTCTCTCATGTGTGCGGGCGGGAATAAAGAGAGAAATCCACGCACACGTTGTAGGTAAGAAGGATAACCTTCCGAAATAATTTACGGAGACTCCACGAAGTGTGGACAAAAAGAATCTTTTTCGATGATCTCTAAGAAAGGAAATCAACCATTAGCAAGGATGGGAGTACTCACTTACCTTCTCACCCGATCGGCAATTAATATCACTCTCTCGGCATTCATAGAAACGTTCAATCTTCAATCTTCGATCTTCAAATCTTGAATGAACTTTTGAACTTCATTTTGACAAACTTTACAAAAAAAATTGACAAACATACAATTTTTTTTTTTTTTTTTTTTATACATATATGACATAAAAATAATAATAAAACAAGAAAAATCAATTTTTCACAAACTTCATTAATTCTCATCCTATTTTCTTTGTTGCACATAAACCTTGGACTATCTCAACTTTTCTTCAAATATTCCGATGATGCTCCACTTGCGACGATGATGTGTTTCTATGAATCATGATTGAGAGGAGAGAGTGATGCTAATTACAAATCGGTATTTAGAAGGAGTTTTCATCTTTAAACGTCACCCTCATGATTGACAAAAATTAGCACTCAAGAGATCAAAAGTAGTCTTTGAAAATGGTGCGAAGTTGGGTAGCTCACCATTCCTACCCTAATTGACGTACGGTGACACACACTCTAACGGACTTTTCTAGAAAGTTGCAAAAAATTGAAGGTTGGTGCCTCACTTGATGTAAAATGGGTAGTCTCCACTATGGGTGATCACAATTCTACTACCGAATATCTAAACAACACCTAATTTGCCCTCCCAGTATGGTTAAATCCAACTTTAACGCTCTAATCAACTAAGAAACCCGATTGCGTTCTCCAAGTACTTCCAATTTACATTATTTCGGTCGGACTCTCTATGTAAACATAGCTAGAAGCATGCTAGTGACTCTAAAATCTCTAAAGTTGGAGGTTTTTATTTACAAAAAGAGTTTTTTTTTTTTTTTTTGAAATTAAAACTAAAATAAAAGACTAAAAACTCTATATGCAAATGCACCCCCAAACTAAATCAAACATTGTCCTCAATGTGTCAACAGATAATAAGAATTCAAAAAGTCACATACCATGAGAACTATGCTGATAAGAGAAAAGGGAAGAGATTACCGGAATGTCGGCGGGAGCAAGGTTGGAGCTTCATTAGTCAAGGCTAGAATCCAACATATCATATCGGATTAGCACAAAATATGCACAAGAAGACTCAACCGATTCAAGAAAGAAAAATTTAACAAGTCCTACTGGATTATATACAATGAAATTCACCATATACCAACAATCTAAAGAGTTGAGGATCAACCCAAAAGAAAATATGTACAAACATCAACAGTCTTACACAAATATAATATGATAGTGCAAGTAAGACTGCATATGTGAATGAGTTTCCCCCAAACCTAAACTTGTCAACAGGTGTGTTTGAAAGCACAAAATCTCGCAATTTTAAAGGTACATCATGAAAAAGGTCTAACTCAAAATGAGTTTTGCTAAGAACAGGCAGACATACACATTCCAACTGTGGCTCCTTAAAAGTGTTATACTTTGATGCAAAATAGTCCAAGAGGACTTGGGAGGCACAAAGCTCTAGGCCTAGATTAGGCATTTTCAGAAAAGTTGGTTTTGCAATTTTGTAACAAACTACACCTAGGTTTGGTGGAGGAGTATCAATCGTGCCTTAGGAGAGAGATTAGGTACATCTAAGTTGTTTTCATGTATAAGATCATTTGCACCATCACATACTTTCCTAAGGTCGGAAGAAGGTAAATCATGTTCACTTGCATAGAACAATTCATCAATCTCCATGTCATAATCATCATTATCCAAAAGTTCAATCTCATGCATAAGATCATTGGTGTCGACATTCTCATTTTCGAGGTCATCCCAAATCACCCCAAATCGGCATCACATGTATGAATATTAGAAGAAGCATCATTCATAGGGTTCACAGAAGAGACACTTAATGTCTCTGAACCTAAAGATTCTACTATATTTTCAGCACGCACATGCTCCTCTAACATATCATATTCATCATCATCATCATCCTCATAACAAAAATGCATTTCCCTATTCAAAATGGTAGCATTTCTAGTGTACTCATTTTCCTCTAGATTAGGTTCATATTCAGTGTTAGTTGCATGAGTAGGAATAGAAACACTATTTTCAAAATTTTCTTTATTAGGGACAACAATCATCCTATCATGAACTTCCTTCCATTCTTCTTTTTCTAAATGAATCGGTTCATCTTTAAAAACAAGTAACATTGTTCAATGGAAGGAGAGTCTTCAATAGTGGGTATGCATGCCTCATATGGATATTCACTGCATGGTTGTGCACGAGGTTCACTAGAGAAGGGAAATTCAGACATGTTGCTATATGGATGATCATGCATTGCATTCAATTCAAACCTAGCATTGTTTTGTTCTATGAGGTTTTCTTCCTCTGAGTGCATACATGGGTTCATTGGAGGATAGAATTGCTCATCCTCCCATGGTGGTTGATGATACATGTGGTCATAATGATTAGGGTATGAGTATTCAAGGTCAGGGCCCTGATAAGGCTCATAATATTCCCTAAAATCATCATGGACTGTGGGGAGTTCATACTGTGAGGCATGCCCATAAGCAAGCTCTCTAATGGATTTGTTTGTATCCCCAGTTGCAGACCAAAATTCTGACATGATCTAGCAACTCAATTTGGGCTCAAAGAGAAGCATTATAGCCTAGCACACATCAAGTATACTAAGTCCAGATGCAAGCCCAAGTTATGCAAAAAACCAAATAGTGGGAAGCCTAGTGGACGGTGGGCCACTTTGGTTTAAGTGGGTTTTGGTTTATTGGGCTTTGGTTTGTCAATGGGTTGTTGCACAAAGAGCCTCGATTTTTGGTTTATTGGGCTTGATTTGGTGGAGCCCGGAGTCGAGTGAAAATGTACAACTCTAGTGGTTGTATGTAAATGCACAGCCCGAGAGGTTATGCACGCCCAGTGCACAGTGGGCTGGTTGTTTGTGCACGGCCCAGTTTTTGTGCTAGGGTTGAGTGTGTGCAGAGATTGGCAAGCTCTCACAACTTAGTTCTGAGAGCAGCTCAGCTCATGCACTGGCTATGTGCACAGCCTGATAAGTTATGTGCAGCCTTGAACATGCCAAGCACAAGCAAAACAACAATTGGTTGTTGTACAGGGTAGCTTATGCAACAGATGGACAATAAACTTTCACAGATGCGCAGATGCACAAATCGGCAATAAACCTTCAGCACTTTACACCCAACTTGATATGAGGTAGAGTATCAACTGGTTAAGTTGACTTCGATTTTCACAGGAATATGCACAATGGTACAGGGAAGATGAAGTCAACAGGGTTTGATGATCACATGCATGCTATTCAGATGCAAAGACAAAGACTCTACGTACCAATTTGGCAAGCCACGTAAAGTGTGAGCTAGCTCTATTGAGTATCACTGGCAATCAGCCAAGCGGGCGAAGAACAAGGCCAGATGGGTCAACTGGTTCGGTTGACGTCAACTATCTCAGTTGATATCAAGTGAACTTGGCTAAAAATGCAATGCAGGTGGTTATGCAAGGTTCACTGTGTAGGATCAGAATATCGCAACTCCAATACTTCGCGAGATTAATAAACGACTGTGTCGCGAAGGAGTCGCATGGAAGTAAATAAATGACGTAATAGATGACGACAGTCAGAACATGAGGAAAGTGTGAAGACTTGGCGAGATTTAGGAGTGTCGCGAAATCTAACACTTACATACTTGCGACGCTTCGCGGAAGATTCCCGAAAATAAAGGACAGCTTAGCTATCATCCACTATGTAATACCCTATATAAAGGGTTGAGTAAGTTTGTGGTAGAGGAGGTCTTTTTGAATTGTGAAACAAGTCATTAGGAGAGAGAAAATTAAGAGTGATTGTAATTTCTTTAACTCTGTTCTACATTTCTTTGTAAACCTTTCAAGAAAACCATTAATAAAAGACATTATTGTTCATCTTCAAATGGATTGATTAAGCAAATTCGAGTGAGGTGTGTAGTGTAGGATTTCCTGCAACTACATATGCGCTAGAAACATGGATTGATCAAGATTGAGGATTGAAGAATATAATCAAAATCGTTTAAATCAAGAAAATGAGAAAGGAAAATGCTAAATCAGATGAGGTAGAGGAGTCAAGAGGCGAGGAACATAATGAAGATATGGAATACAATTTAATTACAAAAGCAATGGTTAATGAATTTCACGAAAGTATTAGAGGAAAGATACATAAACGAGATTTTGAAGGAAAGAAGATTATAGATGAGGAGAAGACATCGTCTTTGAAGGTATGGGAAAAGCAGAAAATAACATTTACAGCAGCAGAGATACCTAGAGAAAATTTGAGTCATACATCTCCGTTAGTGATCACGATAAATGCAACCAGAAAAAGAGAAGAATCGGCAAAAGCAGCGGAAGAATGGGAAATAAATAGAACTTTGGTGGATACAGGGAGTTTGGTGAGTATTATGTTTTATCATACCTACAAAAAATTAGGATATAAAGATGAAGAAATGAGTTCTCCAAGATATTATATTCATGGTTTTGGAAAATCTATAACAAGTACCTAAAGGGGAGATAAAATTACGAATTTTACTTGGAGAAATTGAGACACAAGTAACATTGAGTGTAGTGGATATGGAATCGCCGTACCACATATTGTTAGGGAGACCTTGGGTACATGCAATTAAGGCGTAGCGTCGACACTTCATCGGTGCATCAAATTTCCTATGCCGAGTGGAATTGGTGAGATCGAGAGGAGATATTGATAAAGGAAGAATGTATCATCAAATCGAAGTAAAGCATTATGAAGGGCAAGTGAAGAAGCGAAAAGATCGCAGGAAGATGATCAAAGCAGCTAAGAAAGAAGAAGAATTTAGAATTTACATGATAAGAGCAAAAGAGGGAAAAGGAATACCTGGTGAAATCATGGGAAAAGGGAGTGAGTTCGCGAAGGAAATAAGAGGACCAACTCCTATGGGAGAACCGAAGTCTAGTTATGTCGCAGCAGAACAAACAAAAGAAGTGAATATTGGAACCGAGGAAGAGCCTAAAATCTTAAAAATTGGGACTAAAATGGAAGTGGATGAAGAGAAAGGAATCATGAATTGTTGCGAGATTACAAAGATATTTTCGCATGGGATATGGATGAAATGCACAGTATAGATCCATCAAATGGCTTGCCATAAATTGGAAATTGACAAGAATGTAAAACCATTTAAACAAAGAATTAGAAAGATCGCGATAGCATATCATCCTCAAATAGAAGAAGAATTGCATAAAATGTTGGACGCGGGAATTATTAGACAAGCAAAATATCCCGAATGGATAGCAAATATGGTCATAGTCCCAAAGAAGAAAAAAGGGATAAGAATTTGTATAGACTTTACTGACCTAAATAAAGCTTGTCCTAAAGATAGTTTCCCATTACCAGATATTCCTCAATTGGTTGAAGCAATATAGAAATGAAAGGATATCATCTCTTGATGGATATAAGGGTTACAATCAAATTCCTCTCACGAAGAAGACCAAGAACATACCGCTTTATTTGCTCCGAGAGGTTGTACTTGTTATACAAAAATGCCGTTTGTCTCATGAAATGTCTGGTGCGACATACCAAAGAATGGTGGAGAAGGTGTTCGCAAGATGGATACACAAAACATTGGAGGTATACGTAGATGATATGTTAATAAAAAGCAGAAAAGCGAAAGATCACGTACAGGATTTGAAAGAAATTTTTGAACAAATGAGGCAATTTAATATCAAAGTAAACCCAGAGAAATGTACTTTTGGAGTCGCCTCTGGAAAATTCTTAGGATACATTGTATCCAAAGAAGGAATTCAAGTTTACCCAGAAAAAGTACAAGCAATTCACAATATGCCAACACCGGCGACAGTAAAAGATGTTCAAAAATTAAATGGATTATTAGCTTCGCTAGGGAGGTTCATCTCGCGATCATCTGACAAATGCAAGCACTTTTTCAATATCCTTAAAAAGGGATCGAAGTTTAAATGGACAGATGAGTGCGAGAAATCCTTGCAAGGAATAAAGGAACATTTAATGGATATATCCATTTTGCAAAAAGCAGAAAAAGGAGAAGAATTATTAATCTATCTTGCGACGACCTCGCATGCATTAAGTGCAGTGTTACTGCGAATGGATGCAGGAGTAGAAAAACCAATTTATTATATCAGCAAAACTTTCAACGCTGCAGAAAAGAATTACTCAAAAATTGAAAAACTAATCTTGGCATTAGTTTATGCGACATTTAAACTTCGTATATATTTTCAAGCACATGTTGTCAAGGTGGTGACAAAAGTACCAATAGAATCAGAATGAAGAATTCAAAGAGGTTAGGAAGAGTTGAGAGATGGAATGCTCAAATAAGTCATTGCAAACTCAAATATGAAATACTATCTTCGCCAAAATCACAAAGTTGTTGCAGACTTTTTAGCAAATTTCCTTTGGAAGAGGATGAATCAAGAGAAGAAATGATGGATGTAGAGGAAGAACATGGAGATCCGAAAGATCTCATTAACTGGAGCCAAATAGATGGGAAATATTAGTAGATGGGTCATCAAATGGAGAAGGAAATGGAATAGAATTGTTGTGATATCGCCGTAGGGTAATAAAATAGCTCTTTCTTTCGTATTGGAGTTTACATCAACAAATAATGAAACGAATATGAGGCTATAATACATGCTTTGCGATTTGCAATAGAAATGAACCGAGAATGTAAGGATTACTAGTGATTCACAATTGGCACCGCCAATAAAAGAAGAGTATGCCATAAACGAATTGTCTTTGCAAAAATATAAGAAACTTGTTGACGAGTTGTCGACGCGGATACCAAGAATAAAGTGGAAACATATATCAAGGAGAAATAATAGGCTCGCAGACGCTTTTGCCTTTATATCAAGTATGATGACAGACCCGAGCTAAGTAGAAATATTAAAATTCAAACACTTTTGATGCCGTCAATTGACAAAGAAGAAGAACAAGAAACTGATGTAATGATAGTAGAAAACGGAACACAAACACTCCGCGAAGAAGATTGGAGAGCAGAGCTTCATGCATATTTGATGACAGGAGAAACACCAAGAAACAGATTGGAGACACACAAATTAAAAAGCCGTGCAACAAATTATGAATTAAGAGACGGAGTGCTATACCGACGATCTTTTAACGGGCCTTCGCTTAGATGTTTAACAAGAAAGGAAGGGGAAATCATATTGAGGATGTTGCATAGTGGGGATGCTGGTAATCATAGCGGAGGAAGATCTTTAGCATATAAAGAAAAAATGCAGGGTTATTATTGGCCGTACATGCATGAGGACGCGAAACAAGTGTCAAGGCGTTGCGAGGATTGCCAAAGACATGGGAAGAAAATACATGCACCAGGAGCTCCGTTAAATTCTTCAACGAGTGTTTGGCCATTTGGAAAATGGGGTTTAGACATTGTAGGACCATTTTTACCAGAACTGGACAGAGAAGATATTTAATCGTCAGCTCTGATTATTTCACAAAATGGGCAGAGGTGAAAGCTGGACAACATATTCGCGATAAGGATATTTTTACTTTCATATTTGAGAACATTATATGCAGATTTGGGGTTCCAAGACAAATTTGGTATCCGACAATGGGAAGCAGTTTGAAGGACAAAATATAGAATTGCTACTTAATGCATTTCGAGATACGATGTGGAAATCAACTCCTCTTTACCCGCAGCTAATGGTCAAGCGTAGCGACAAATAAAACAATCGCGAGATATATTGAAGAAAAAATTAGAAGGATACAATAAAGGATGGTGCGAACAAGTACCCAATGCGGTATGGGCTTATAATACAACTAGAAGAGAATCTACAGGCATGTCCCCCTTTTGTTTAACATATGGAGTTGAAGCTGTGCTCCCGACAGAAGTTAAGATTCCAACTACAAAGAAAGAAGCTTGGGAGAAAAAAACTCAGTGCGGGTAACATCTTAATCAAGTTAGATGAATTAGAAGAAAAAGAGAGAGAGCACTACAAAGATATGGAGAATTACCAGTAAGATTGGCCGAGAATATAACAAGCGTGTCAAGATACGTGAATTTCAAATGGTGACTTGGTGCAGCGAGAAACACCTATATATCAGCGAGAAAATGGTGGCAAGCTGGAAAGAAAATGGGATGGACCTTATATAATCAAGGAGATAGTTGGTACAGGGGCATATAGATTAATGGATCATGAAGGCAAAGATGTAGGGCAAAAACTAGATAGGCCGTGGAATAGGTTATATCTTAAGAAATATTACTCATAGAAAATGGGAGAAATGGAATGAGCCTGCGATGTAATGTTTTTGCGACATATAGATTGCGAGATCAAAGGAAATAAAGCAAAATTGTGCGATGATTTCGCAAACAGAATGAACGCTTGAATGAATTTACAAAAATGAATGAGTGAGTGAATGGGACGAACCTTTATGGCGTACACCTTAGTTCGCGAATGATATTTCGCAAGAGGCAAATGTAAGACCTAAAGTACGTCATATAAGGGGCATCTCTTAGCATGGCTCGGGGAAAGGGTTACACCGCTCCGGAACCCGAGTCATGGAAATTTGGGGCCCATGAAAGCCTATCCGGAAAGATACCTTGGATTCCCAACTATATATATAAGGTTATACCACGGTTTGGGCGACCGAGGGTCTTTTCCAAGGAGTCGATGTATGACCAAGGCGCCGAGGTACACGGTTGAGTCAAGAGTGCGGGAAGCATGGAACTTCCTTACCACTCTTGACAAGTCTTGGCACATCTTTGCACTCGGCCAAGAAAACTCCACTTAGGGTGCAGTCTCGTAACCATAAACCATATAGGTATAAGGGATAAGAGGCTGCGAAAACAACTCGGTTGTTGTTAATACCGGATGGGAGGAGCTAGTCTTGTATGGCCGATGTACGCCTCCTTGAAGGGGCAACCAGGGGAGAAGATAAGGGCGGCACCCTCCATTAGGGAGTGATAAGTGTCAAAAGACGCAAATGTCATGAGGCTTTATTCTCGCAAGAGAATTTAGACTTGTCATATTTGTGCAATGATCCCGCAGAGGCAATAATACTAACGCGAGGGTAAGATGAGATCAATGGGTTTTTACATGAAAGTGTAAGAACGTCCGCGCGATTTCATCGCAAAGACAAAATGTCGCGGGATTTTATGGTCGCAAGAACATTTAAACACATCATATTGTCGCAAATACAATGATCCGCAGAGGCAAAAATACTTAAGAAACGATAAGACAAGGTCAATGGGTCATTACATGAAAATGTAAAGACGTCCTGCGATCTTGTCGCGATGAGGGGTGGCAAAATAAGACCTTTACTTAGGAAGGCAAAATAAGACCACACAAATAATGATAAGGCAAGATCAATGGGTCATTACGTGAAAATGTAAAGACGTTCTGCGATCTTGTCGCATAACGAAGATTCAAGAAAGATCTTTAAACATAATAAGGTGGCGAGATGAGTTCTTATAATAAGAAAGAAAGAGAAACTAATTCATCCAAAACCGGACTTAATACTTTACAATCAAAAAGAAAAGTTTAACAAGATTACAAAGAAACTTAATTCTATATCAACATGCTCAGCTGAAGGAGATGGTAAAGATCCTTCAACAATCTTGTCAGCTTCACCCTCGCCAGTTGAAGGGTTTTCATCAGAGATTCTCTCGCAAGGTTCCTTATTGATAACTTCATTATTAGCGAGGTCTTCGCAGCTTTCATAATCATAATCACCGGCCGTCGGAGAGTTGGGTACTTCATCATCTTCAACTTCCAATGGTTCAACATAGATGACGGGATCAAGGGATTTAGAAAGTAAGATATTATTCACAAGAACTTCGCCTTTGGGAGGAAATTGACGAAGAAGTGCTTTTTGTTGATTTCTACTCTGGATATCTTTAAGATGATTAAGGTAGTTAAACCTCCCTTCCGGCTCTGTCACAGATTGGGCAAGGGAAGCAACTAGAGTTGCATTTTCCTTGCAATTTTAGCATGCGCCGCTTCCAAAGTAGATAGAGAAGAGTGAAGATTTTTCTCAGATTCTGCAAGAGTAAAGAAAGATATTAAAATTATAAGATGGAAAGTGGTATAAAGAAAAGAAAAATAGTGAAAAAGGCAGTCAAATCTTATGACTACCTTCCTTCTGCGAGACAAGATATTGAGTAAGGGCCAAGCAATTATTCCCCAAGTTTTCCATGGCATTATCAAAACCATCACCGACAAGACCTTTTAACCGCGACCGCAAACTCTTTTCGTTAGAAATCAATAACTTATTTTGATTCGCAAAGGAAGAATGGGATTCTTTTAACTTGGTATAATCATCCTTGAGTTGGTTGGTTTTCACACTTAGATTTATTCTATTCTCAATAAGTTTATCTCTTTCAATGGTAGTATCTTCAAGTTTATTTTTCAAGAGGCGATAGACTGTTCTTGCTCATTCAATGCTTTTTTACAAGCATCAAGTTGTTGCGAGGATATCGCTACTTTATCCAATAAAGCTCGCTTCTCTTGAGATAAAGTTCCATTTTCATCTGATAAGGTTTCCAACTCCAAATTAGATTTATTCAAAGAATATGAGAGACGCGTCACTTCATTACTTAATAATTCTTGATTTTGAACTAGCGAGATGTTTTCTTGAGAAAGATTATTTATTTGATCCATAGAAAATGTATGGAGATTATCTAAACGATTATATTGCTCCATCCAGGCGTCTCTTTCCAATCGAGTTTCTTCTACAATAGATTCCAGTTGATATATCTCCATCTTACGTTTCTGGTGCAAAACTTGAGAGGCGAACCAAGTTTTTTTTTAAAAAAAAAAAAAAAAAAAAAAAAAAAAAAGAGGAGGAGAGGATAGATACCTTTTAATTCTTCATTTTTCTTGCGAAGGTTATCGCGATCCAACAAAGTATTATGAATATTATTCTTCAAAGTCTTAATTTCTTGTTCCAAGGATACTCGCGATATCGTGTCGGAACCAAAATATTTACCCAAAGATTCGTAAACACTAGATTTGGTGGGATCAGTGGAAGCTTTTTTAACATCATTCATGGTATCTGATAAAATTCTAAAAGCTATATCCATCCCTTCCAAATTTTCTTTGCTGAGAGAGATAGATTTTGAGGAAGAAGAAATGGTAGAGGAAGAAGGAAAAGTTGAGTCACCCATGATTATAAGATCACCAGTTGGAGAAACTTGATCGATAGGTGGGAGCGAAGTAGAAGTAAAAGTGGGCAGAGGTATGTCCTGAAGAATTTCATTAACAGAAAATTCAGGCATTGATTTATCCTGTGATGATATCGTAGGGAATGGTACATTATCTTGCGAAGAAGTCGCTACAGTAGGAGATTTGCCTTGTGAAGATACTGTAGGAAAAGAAGAATGCTTGAATCCCGAAAAAGAAACAGTAGGAGCAGCAGCAGAAGCATCAGATCTATTATGACGAGACCTTTTGGGAGATCTATCATCATTCTTATCATCCTGCGAATAATAAATCAACTGAGAAACAGAGGCAATAAAATTGCTATTAAAGGAGTAAATATTTCTAAAATACCTTACTACTCGCAGGTCGTTTTTGGAAGCCGAGACTTCATTGCGAAGAAGATTTTGGTTGCGAACCAAAAAGGGGATGTTAGGGTTCACCACTAGTATACTTAGAACCGGGTTTATTCTTTCAAACAAAATGGCGAAAGAAACATCAAAAGGAGAACAGAATCAAGATGAAATAATTTCAATAAGGAAGATCAATCAAGAGAATAGTCAAAATCACTGAAATTAACGAACCTGGATGCCATGAACACGATAACAGAAAGATAATAAAAAGAAGATGATGAAGATGAACAGCAGGAAATAATTGCAGACGATGAGGAAGATGAAGAAGAAGAGAAGGAATGTTTTTCACAGGCAGTTTTCCTTTAAATAGAAGAAAAAAGAGTGACCGAATAACATTAAATATACCGGTAAAAAGAGTAATTTTAGACACGTGTAAACGGTCATCCCAAGATTCAAGGAATTAAATTGAAATAAATTTCTGTGGGAGATTGAAGATTTATTACTTCTTGTTCACTTCGCAAAATTTCGGAACTTCGCAAAAGAATAGAGGCAAGTACGTACTTTTCAAGTCCAGTATTCTTTCACTCGTTCCTTCATCAACAAATGTCAAAGATCACCACAATAACAAATTTTTCCTTAAATATCGCTCTCTAGGCGATATTCAAGGAAAAAGAGGCAAGATGTAGGATCAGAATATCGCAACTCCAATACTTCGCGAGATTAATAAACGACTGTGTCGCGAAGGAGTCGCATAGAAGTAAATAAATGACGTAATAGATGACGACAGTCGAACATGAGGAAAGTGTGAAGACTTGGCGAGATTTAGAGTGTCATAAATCTAACACTTACATACTTGCGAGCGCTTCATGAAGATTCCCGAAATAAAGGACAACTTTAGTTGTCATCCACTATGTAATACCCTATATAAAGGGTTGAGTAAGTCTGTTGTAGGGGAGGTCTTTTTGAATTGTGAAACAAGTCATTAGGAGAGAGAAAATTAAGAGTGATTGTAATTTCTTTAACTCTGTTCTACATTTCTTTGTAAACCTTTCAAGAAAACCATTAATAAAACACATTATTATTCATCTTCAAATGGATTGATTAAGCAAATTCGAGTGAGGTGTGTAGTGTGTGATTTCGTAACTACACACTGAGTCAAAGGATGCAACAATGATTGAACCAAGTATAGCTCAGCGAGAAAACACACGAGTTTGCACAGATGCATGCAATTTGATGTTTGCAGTGGTCAGTTGACAGGTTTCAATAGGTTTATGCACCAAAAATATAAGGTAGATGGCTCACAGGTCACACAAGGCACATGGCAGATGAGGTGAGCTGTCTCAGTTGGTATCACAAGGGTTACAGCTTAGGCTCAACAGCTACAAGGGCTGGAGCTAGGCACAGAGCAAAGCAAGGTAAGGCTTATGACAGACAACCATAACAGGGTATCACACAGATTTGTGTTTAACAAAGAGGTATGCACGAGAATAGTAATGCTCGGGAAGACAGTCAGATGCACACGAAAGGCAGAAAGCAAGGTGCACAATTTCAATATGTTGCAAGGGTCAACAGGGTCAGTCGATGCAACAGTTCACAGATGTTTGCACAACAATTGCAGGGCATATGCACAGAGTAGTTACCCGTTTGCACAGGGGAATGAGCATGCAAGGGGTTAGGCAAACACTTGGCTCAATTGCTCATACCAGGGTGTAGATGGCTCAACAGGATTTGAGGTAAGCTCTTTGGTTTGCAGCTAGTCTGGCTATCCAAGTTCAACTTCACAGCTAGCTCAGCCAATGGTTCTACAGATCATACAAGGCACAAGGAAGATGGAACTAAAGGGTTATAGCACAGTGCCTTGGGTTTGCGGCTACAACTATCTTAGGCTAACCAGGTTGTACTCAAGCTCAACATCTACAAAATGGAGTTGGTGCTTGTTAAGGAAAAGAATTTAATGCACACAGATACCCATGCAGCTAGCTCGTAGTTAAGCATTAATGGCAATCAGCCAAGGTAGAGCAACAATCAAGTTATTACCAAGCAACTCATGCACAGGAGCAATACATGTGAAATTCCAAGGCCGTAGACTGGTAAGAACTAATCTCTCATGCGAGTATGGCAAACCAAAACATCAACGCTTTGAGGTGAGTCTCCCAGGATGTGGTTATCGTAGAAGAAAATGCTAAGTGCACAAAAAGGCAACTTAGCTCAACAGTCACAAAGGGGAGTAGTTGTCTCAACAGAATTTGTGGCATCAACTCACTCGCTTGATGTCACGATCGAGTTGATGTCAACTGCCTCGCTTGACTTCAACCGGGATTTTTCACAAAAGTAAGTCACACAAGTACAAGCTTCACACAAATTTGGCTAACCTCGATTCGTAGCATGCACAAAGTTGACAGTAAGGCAGAGCTCAAAGAAATTCATGCAATAAAAGTGACTCAAAGAAGGGGTTGTGGTATGCTCGGCAGTTTTTCTTAGTTACGCATAGCTTAGCGAGAATAGCAATGAGTTACTGATTCATGAAAGATGTGGCAAGTTCATACATGCATATGTCATGATCTATTTTAACTCAGAGATACAACACAAGAGACATCAACTCAACTAGCATGGAGTCATTCAGATGGAAACTAGCATTTGCATGGGCTCAGGGTTTTGCAGGTCTTATCATGCAGTTATGAGGCACAAAGAGCTTACTCAGCTATCAAGGGGTCACTCACCAATCCTATAATGCTCGGGCGTTGTAGAACTCAAGTTATGCGCCTTTCTTTTTTCCTCCTTGGTTACACAAAGAGAGGATATGGTTACTGTTGCTCGAGGAGAAGTTTAGTTCTCCCGAGAATGTGCAAGTTATAGCAAATGGAATGAATGTTAACACCGGCATATGCAACCGAGAGTATTTTGGGTGACAGGGAACAAGAGTTACAAGCAATACTAAGCTACAAAGATGAGATGCAAACTAACTATCAAGATGATGCAAGGATGCGGTGTAAGGCAAAGATGCAGGTAACTTAATAGAAACAAGATGCAGCTATGTGATAAAACTGAAAGTTTGAAATTGCAGCTAAGTTACAGGTGCAGGGCTAGTGAATGTAAGCTATGGAAGATAAGAGACAATGAGCTAAACAAAAGCAAAAGAAAAATAGCAAACAAGAAATTACAGGGTGAGATGGCAGATAGCAAACAAGTTACTAACTAAGATATGCAAGTATTAAACTAAGTTATACTAGAATTCCCTAAGTTCTGATGCAGCTTTACAAAAATTAAACTAAGTTATACTAATCAAGGGTTACAAAGAACAATTCAAAGTAAATATGTACAAGGGAGAACTGGAATTCAGCAAAGCAAGCAATGGATCAGGATAGCATACGCCAAGTCCCCGGCAACGGCGCCAAAAACTTGGTAGGCTTGGGAATGTGTTTCTTTTTATGCCTACATGTTAAACCGCAAGTGCACGGTGTCTTCAATGAAGAACAGGGCAAATACGGGTCGAACCACAGAGACTTGTGGTGCTATAAGTTGATCAAAGGCTTGGCTTAACTGAGTTTCAGGTGATATTGTAACAACAGGTGGTTTTGTTGCCGATACGGCTAACTAATTTTCAAGTGACTCTAAATAGAAAACAAGAATACAAATTTAAAGAGCACTAGGGTCTTCAAATCCACCACTAACCTATACTGTGTCTTCAGCTAATTATATTACTCTTGTCCTTGTAACAGATAAGGGAGAAGTGTCAAGTCTACCACTTACCTAAGGTGTTTCACCAATGGATGATTCAATCACAACTAAAGTATCAATCCGGAGCACTAACTGTCTAATTAAGCACAACTAGTCAAGGGATTAACAATAGTCTCTAAAGCATGAGTTGCAGCACAATCAATACAGTTTTTATTCTAACTACAATGGATGCCTCACATACACTCGTGAGAGCAAAGTATTGAGCACTAAGATTAATTCTATCCTAGAACAAGTTTAAGCATTCAAGAGAAATACAATTAACATGAATAACATAGCGAAAAGCTAGGGCTTCATCTAAACCCTAGCAAATTAATTTAGAACATTATAAGAAGCAAATTAACTCTAAATTGGTGCTCAGCTGCCTGCATAAACTCTAACACACACAGACTCTTCTATTTATACATGCATAAACTCAAAACCCTAAAATTGACTTCAACATAGAAAATTAAACAAACCCAATCGCCCATACTCTCCGAATCGCTTCTCTCTTACGTCCGTGGCTCCCGAGAACTCCCTCAATTGATTTGATGCGACCTAACCCTAGTTCTTTCTATCTCTCACTTAGCTTCTAGGTAAGAGGCTATGGGAGAGATAGAGAGCAGGTAGGAGGTGGTGAGGCGGCTGATGATAGTTGTTGGGGTGTCAGGGTAAGGCGATGGTGGAGGTGGTGATGGCTCGCTCGAGAGCCAGGTGTCAGGTCGGGAAGGTGGAGCTCTGGGTTGTGTCGGAGAAGAAAGAGAAGATGGAGAAGAGAATGGGTTTGGCTCGATGGGGTATAGGGGTATGGGTTGATTCGGTGTTGAGAGGGTGTAGCAAGGAGTGATGCGCCAGCTGAAACGAGCGTTGGATCTCGGTGAATCCGATGCGTGGCCCGATGCGAGATCTGGACGTCTCAGGGGAGAATTGGGGGCGATTTGATGTTGAGCCCGAGCAGCGAGAAATGATGTGAGCGAAGGAGCGACCGTAGGATGTAGCTAGGTGAGATCTCAACGGCTCGGGTTGGATGGGCTCTCGGATCCGGCCGGGTCTTGGATAGCTTGGGCCCAAGTCTTGTAGCTGGTTGCTACTTGTTGGGTTGCAACCATTGCCGCGGACTTTGGCTTTCTATTCCATAGACGCTTGTCTCCAATTCTTTGCTCTTTTGGCTCTTCAATTTCTCCAAGCTTTATTTATTACCTAAAAACACAAAATTAATTAGTACAAATATTTATTCTTGAAAACAAACAAAATACAGAGTCTGGGATAATATCTAATTTCTGAGCACAAAAGATGAGTTAAATGCCAATAAAAAGGTGTATAAATATGCAATATTTGGCACTTATCAACGTCATGCGATTTCGTTGCAAGACGGAAATGTCATGGGGCTTTATTTTCGCAAGGATTTTTAGGCCTGTCATATTATCGCAACAAAATTATCCTGCAGAGGCAACAATACTAAAGAAATGATAAGGCAAGATTGTAGGATCAGAATATCGCAACCACAATACCTCGCGAGTTCAATAAAAGACAACATTGCGAAAGTGTCGCAAATGAGTAATATAAATGACGCAATGAATGACGACAGCCAAAACACGAGAAAGATGTGAAGACTTAGCTAGATTTAGGAGAGTTGCGAGATTATATATTTGTACACTAGCGATATTTCGCAAGTCATTCCCGAAAATAAAGGATAGCTTAGCTGTCGTCCATTATGTAATACCCTATATAAGGAGCCGAGCAGGACTATCGGAGAAGGATCTTTTTTCGAGTGTTAGGCAAGTCATTAAGAGAGAGAAAGTTTGTAGTGATTGTAATTTCTTTAGCTCTTTTCCATTTTATCTTGTAAACATTCAAGGAATTAATCAATAAAAATCATAGTTGTTCATCTTCAATGGCTTAGTTGTGCGGATTATTGTGAGGGGTGTATTGTAGGATTTCCTGCAACTACAAAGATCAAGGGGTCATTACATGAAAGTGTAAAGACGTCCTGCGATTTTGTCGCAATGACAAGGGGTGGCACAGTAAGACCTTTAACTAGGAAGGCAAAATAAGACCACATGATTCAATAAAAGATTTATAAAAACTAATTATCATTTATGCAGGTATCCCTCACAAGAAAGATAATGAGAGGCAGTATGGGAATTGTTCAACAATGGACATTATCTTTCTCGCAAATAAACACATCATATGCAAGAAGTTGTGTAGGTGAAGAGGTTCAAAGAAATGAAATTACAAAAGAAGTTCAACTCTCAACATCAATTTTTTCGCAGGAGGGAGATAATGGACATTCTTCATTAATTTTTTCACTCTCGCTAGCTTTCTCGACCTCGCCAGTTTTCCCAGCTTCGCCAGTTCTTCCTTCATTTTGGCTTGTTTCAATTTCTCCTCCATCTGGATTATTATCAACACCTTCATCATTTGGAAGAATTTCTTTTCGTTTGCGAAATTTTCGCCACTTTCATAATAATAATCGCTATCCGGAGTATCAGGGACTTCATCATCATCTACTTCCAAAGGCTCGATGGATACAGGGGAAAAAGATCTGGATAATAAAATTCATTCACAATAACTTCAGCCCTAATATGAACTTGTCGAAGAAGTTCCTTCTGATGATTCCTACTTTGGATATCTTTGGAATAAGAAAGATAGTCAAGCCTTCTTTCTGCCCGATCGCGAGAACAGGCAAGAGAAGCATCAAGTAATGCATTTTCTTTACGAATCTTGGCATAGTTAGATTCCAAAGTAGAAATGGAGGATCGAAGATCTTTCTCAGATTCTGAAAACAAAGAATAAAGAAAATCATATAGGCGAAAGATTCGCAAGGAAGAGGTAGTAAAAAGAATTAACAAAGGAAAAATGGTCGAGGCAGTCAAATCTCATGACTACCTTCCTTTTGCGAGATAAGATTTTGAGTTAAAGCCAGGAAACTGTTCTCCAAGTGATCCATGGAATTTGTCAAACTTATCACCAACCAAGCCTTTCAACCGATATCGTAAATTTCTTTCATTAGAAATAAGTAAGGTATTTTGCTTCGCAAAGAGAGGAATAGGATTCTTCTAACTTGGAATATTGATCCTTGAGTTGACTTGTTTTTATGCTTAAAGCTATTCTACCTTAAATAAGTTTATGTCTCTCCGCGAAAGATGATTATGTTACTTCTTTGAGTTTATTTATCAATAAGCGGAGAGATCGTTCTTGATCATTGCATACTTTTTGGAAAATGCTAAATTCTTGCGCAGAGATCGCCACCTTATTCAAAAGAACTCGTTTCTCCTGAGATAGGGTTTGATTCTCATCTGATAAAGTTTCCAACTCTAGATTAGCGTTAGTCAAAAAGTAAGAGTGGCGAGACAATTCATTACTTAATAAATTTTGCTTTTGGACTAATTGAGCATTCTCCTTGGTAAGGTTATCTATTTGAT
This sequence comes from Papaver armeniacum, assembly GCA_023531295.1. NCBI lineage: Eukaryota > Viridiplantae > Streptophyta > Magnoliopsida > Ranunculales > Papaveraceae > Papaver > Papaver armeniacum. The sequence goes on along the minus strand of JAJJWW010005715.1, from coordinate 17,716 downwards.
CAACGGAGAATACGTATGAAGATTATCTAATTGGTTATATTGATCCATCCAAGCATCCCTATCCATGCGGGCTTCCTCGCGACGTGATTGATTGATATATCTCGATTTATCGTTTCTGGTTTAGAGCTTAAAAGTGGAGTAGAAATTTCAAAAAAAAAAAAAAAAAAAAAAAAAAATTCACCTTGTAGTTCCTCATTCTTCCTGCGAAGATTATCACGATCCAGCGAAACGTTTTGAAGTTTTTTGATTCTCAAGATGAAGAGTGTCAAATTTCAAGGTCATAGCTTGGAGGTTATTTTTCAAAGCTTCAATTTCTTTCTCCAAAGATGTTTGCGAAACCATTCTATCAGAGCCAAAATATTTACTTACCACCTCGCAAACAAAAAATTTGATAGGATCGGTGGAAGATTTCTTGACATCACCAAGAAGAGCGGACAAAACCTTGAAAGCAATATCCATCCCTTCTAAATTTTCTTTAGTAAAAGGGAGAGATTCAGAAGATGAAGCGATGATGGTAGAACATGGGAAAGTTGAATCATCTTTCGCCATAGGTATGTCATCTAAGACGAGATTTGATGAGGATTAATGACTAGGGTTGAGGCAATGTTAAGAGAAGAGGCATGAACAAGTAGAAGAAGCAAAGGTTTCATTCGCAATGTGTTTATTGTCGACTTTCATTTATAGAAAGATTAGTCACGGGATGAATCATAGCTGACATTTGTAGGATCATAATATCGCAACGTACAAGGCTCGCGAGATTAATGAACGACGGCGTCGCGAGGGAGTCGCAGGAGCTAAAATAAACGACGCAATGAATAACGACAGGCAAAACATAAAGAAGACGTGAGACCTGGCGAGGATTAAGAAGTGTCGCGAGAGTGAATGTTTGTGCATCTCGCGACACTTCGCGAGACATTCCCGAAAATAAAGGGGAGCTTAGTCTGTCATCCACTATGTATTACCCTATATAAAGGGCTAAATGAGTCTCAGAAGAGGGGAGATCTTTTTGGAATTGTTAGGCAAGTCATTAGAGAGAGAAAGTTTAAGAGTGTTTTAACTTCTAAGTGTAATTCTATTTTCCTGTAAACACTTCATGAATTCAATCAATAAATGTTCTTGATCTTACATCTTCCAATGGATTAATTAAGCAAAATCGAGTAAGGGGTGTAGTGTGGGAAATCCCGCTACTACATATGCGCTAGAAACAGGGACGAATCATTGGTAAAAGAGAGAAGATCGCAATTAAAGTTGTTTAAATCAAGAAAATGAGAAAGGAATATCTTAAATCGGATGAGACAGATTTAAAAGGATATGGCATGCAAAGACAGACACAAGAGCAATGATTAGTGAATTTCATGAAAATATCGTGGAAAAATACACAAACGGGATTTTGAAGGAAAGAAGATTATGGATAGAGAAAGGGCATCACCTTTGAAGGATTGGGAAAAGCAGAGATAACATTCACTACGAGGGAAATATCAAAAGAAAACTTGGATCACATGTCTCCACCGGTGATTGCAATAAACGCGTATAAGGAAGGAGAGAAAATCTGAGAATACGATGAAAACATGGGTGATGAATGGAGTTTTAATCGATACAGGAGTCCGGTGAACATCATGTTCTATCACGCTTACAAAAAGATGGGATATAAAGACGAAGATATGATTTTCGCGGATACAATATTCAAGGTTTTGGTAAATCCATAACAAAAGTTAAAGGGGAGATAAAAATACGTATTCCGTTAGGAGGAATCGAAACACAGTGACATTGAGTGTGGTGGATATGGAATCACCATACAACATGTTACTAGGAAGACCATGGGTACATGCAATAAAAGCCGTGGCGTCGACGCTTCATCAATGTATCAAGTTCCCTACACCAACCGGAATCAGCGAGATCGAGGGGATGCCGCCAAAGGAAGAATATATTATCAAAATGAAGTAAAGTGTTGCGAGGAACAAATAAACAAGCGAAAGAACATATCAAAATACCGCAAAAAGATGGCGAGGGCAACTAAGAAAGAAGAAGAATTCAGAGTTTACATGATAAGAGCAAAGGAAGGAAAAGGCATACCCAAGAGATCTCGGGAGAAGAAGATGATCTTGCGAAAGGACCAACCCCTATGGGAGAACCGAAGGCCGCACGCCGCTTAATCAACTAAAGAAGTGAATATTGAACTAAGGAAAAACCCAAGATGCTAAAGATTGGAACTAGCATGGAAGCAGATGAAGAAAAAGAATCAAGCGATCTCTTGCGAGATTATAAAGACATCTTCGCATGGGATATGGATGAAATGCCCGGTATAGATCCGTCGATCGCTCGTCACAAGTTAGAAATTGATAAAAACGTGAAGCCATTTAAACAAAGAATTAGAAAGATAGCAACAAGATATCACCCTCGAGATAGAAGAAGAACTCGCAGAAGATGCTGGATGCAGGAATTATTAGACAAGCAAAATATCCTGAATGGATAGCGAATATGGTTATAGTTCCAAAGAAGAACAAGGGAATACGGATTTGCATTGATTTCACTGACTTAAATAAAGCTTGCCCTAAAGACAGCTTTTCCACCGCGATATTCCACAACTAGTCGAATCAAGAATGAATGAGAGAGTATCATCTCTCGGACGGATACAAAGGTTACAACCAGATTCCCCTCGCCGAGGAAGATCAGGAGCATACTGCTTTCTTCGCTCCAAGAGGATTATATTGCTATACTAAAATGCCGTTTGGTTTACGAAATGCTGGAGCAACATATCAGAGGATGGTAGAAAAGGTATTCGCAGAATGGATACATAAAACACTAGAGGTATACGTAGATGACATGTTAGTAAAAAGTAAAAAGGCAGAAGATCATGTGCAAGACTTGAAAGAAATTTTTGAACAAATGAGGCGTTTCAACATCAAAGTCAATCCAGAAAAATGTACCTTTGGAGTAGCGTCAGAAAGTTCTTGGGTTACATTATATCAAAGGAAGGAATACATGTTGATCCGGAGAAAGTAAAAGCAGCCTCGCGATATGCCGACACCCGCGACAAGAAAGGATGTTCAAAAGTCGAATGGGTTACTAGCATCACTAGGAAGGTTCATCTCGCGGTCATCCGATAAGTGTAAACACTTTTTCAATGTTCAAAAAAGGATCGAAATTTAAGTGGACTGGACGAATGTGAAAAGGCTTTGCAAGGGATCAAAGAGCATTTAATGGATATATCCATTATGCGTATGCGAACCAGAGAGGAATTATTAATATATCTCGCGACAACATCGCATGCCTTAAGTGCGCTTTATCGCGAATGGACGCAGGAGTAGAAAAACCAATCTATTATATCAAAGAAACTTTTAATGCAGCAGAAAGAAATTATTCAAGATTGAAAAACTAATCCTCGGGCGTTAGTCTATGCGCTGTTTAAACTTCGCATATATTTTCAGCACATACTGTTAAAGTGGTGACAAAGGTACCAATTGAGTCAAGAATGAAAAATTCAAAAGATCAGAAGAGTCGAAAGGTGGAATGCTCAAATAAGCCATTACAAACCGAAATATGAAATATTATCTTCAACAAAGTCACAAAGTTGTCGCAGACTTTCTCGCGAATTTCCTTTGGAGGAAGATGAAGCAAAGGATGAAATGATGGATGTAGAAGAAGAGCATGGAGATCCAAAAGATTTGTTAACCGAGCGATCGGTGGGAAATATTAGTGGATGGATCATCCAATGGAGAAGGTAAAGGAGTGGGAATTGTTGTGATTTCGCTTTAAGGCAATAAGTTAGCTTTCGCTTTTAGATTGGAATTTGAGTCTACCAATAATGAAACGGAGTATGAAGCTATAATACATGCTCTACAATTCGCAATAGAAATGAAACTGGAGAATGTGAGGATCACCAAAGGACTCGCAATTAGCAATTTGTCAAATAACAGAAGTATGCTACAAATGATCCATCTCTACGTAAATACAGAAGCTTGTAGAAGTATTGTCAAGACAAATACCAAAAATAAAATGGAGGCACATATCAAGGAGAGATAATAGACTCGCAGACGCTTTTGCCTTTATATCAAGTATGATGACAGACCCAACCGCGAGGAATATCAAAATACGTACGCCATCGGCGCCATCAATTAATAAAGAGGAGGGACAAGAAGCGAGATATAATGATGGTGGTAGATGAAATGCAAGGTCGCGAGGAAGACCGGAGAGTGGAACTTCACGCGTACTTAATGAAAGGCGAGGTACCAAGAAATAGATTGAAGCACACAAGTTAAAAAGCCGGGCGACGAATTATGAATTACGAGATGGCGTGCTTTATCGACGTTCTTTTGAGGGACCCTCGCTAAGATGTCTATCAAGGAAAGAAGGAGAAACCATATTGAAGATGCCGCATAGTGGGGATGCCGAAATCACAAATGGCGGGAGATCTTTGGCATATAAGGCAAAGACGCAAGGATATTATTGGCCATATATGCATGAAGACGCGAGAGCAATATCCAGCGTTGCGAAGATTGTCAAAGACATGGGAAGAAGATACATGCACCGGAGCACAGCTAAATTCTTCAAGAAGTGTATGGCCTTTTGGAAAATGGGGTTTAGACATTGTGGGACCATTCTTACCGAACAGACAGAGAAGATACTTAATCGTCGCAATGACTACTTCACAAAATGGTCGAGGTGAAAGCGGTCCAAAGACATTCGCGATAAGGATATTTTTACTTTCATATTTGAAAATATTATATGCAGATTTGGGATTCCCGCACAATTGGTATCCGATAACGGAAGCAGCTTGAAGGGCAAAATATAGAGTTGCTACTCAATGCATTTCGTATAAGATGTGGAAAATCAACTCCATTATATCCACAAGCTAATGGTCAAGCAGGCAACAAACAAAACAATTGCCGATATATTGAAGAAAAAGTTGGAAGGACACAATAGAGGATGGTGCGAACAAGTACCCAATGCAAGATGGGCCTATAATACAACTAGAAGAGAAGCCACGGGAATGTCCCCTTTTGCTTAACTTACTGAGTGGAAGCAAGATTCTAACAGAGGTCGTGATTCCGACAACCAAAAAGAGGTCCTGGGAGAAAATCTTAGTGCAGCAACATTCTAATCAAGTTGGATGAATTGGAAGAAAAACGAGAAAAGGCCTTGCGACACATGGAGAATTATCAAGACCGGCTAGAGAATATAACAAGCGTGTCAAAATACGTGAGTTCCAACCAGAGACTTGGTGTTGCGTGAAACCCCAATATATCAACGAGAAAGTGGAGGCATATTGGCGAGAAAATGGGATGGACCGTATATCATCAAAGAAGTAGTTGGTACAGGGGGCATATAGATTGATGGATCCCGAAGGAAGAGATGTGGGACAAAAGTTGGATAGACCATGGAATAGGTTATATCTAAAGAAATATTACCCGTAAAAATGAGAGAGGAAAAAGGAATCAAGATGAAGTACTTCTTCGCAAGATATTTGCGACATTCAGTAAAATGCAGAGAAAATACGCGAAGATCTCGCGACAAGAATAACAAAAAAGTCATGAATGACTTAACAAAACAACAAGAGATAACGAATGATTAAATGAATGAATTGGCGAATATCTCGCAAACAAAATAGCAAAGGATGAAGAATGATTGAATAAAAGAATGAATGAATGGGACGAACCTTTATGGCGTACACCCTAGTTCGCGAATAACATTTCGTAAGAGGCAAATGTAAGACCTAAAGTGCGTCATATAAGGGGGTATCTCTCGACATGGCTCGGGGGGAAGGTTACACCGCTCCCGAAGCCCGAAGTCATGGAAATTTGGGGCCCATGAAAGCCTATCCTAAGAGATACCTTGGATTCCCAACTATATATATAAGGTTATACTCGGTTGGGCGACCGAGGGTCTCTTCTTAGGAGTCGTGTATGCTCAAGGCGCCGAGGTACACGGTTGAGCCGAGTGCCCGGATGGATGAACCTACCCCGGTCATTCTTGGCAAGTCTTGGCATATGTTGCACTCGCCCGAAGAAAACTCCACTTAGGGTGCAGTCTCGTAACCATAAACCATATAGGTATAAGGGATAAGAGTCTGCGAAAACAACTGGTTGTTGTTAAGACCGGATGGGAGGAGCTAGTCTTGTATGGCCGATGTTTCGCCTCCTTGAAGGGGCAACCGGGGAGATGATAAGGGCGACGCTCTCCATTAGGGGGGGTGTCAAAACAGACGCAAATGTCATAAGGCTATGTTTTCGCAAGAAAATTTAGGCTCGTCATATTTGTGCAATGATCCCGCAGAGGCAATAATACTAACGCGAGGGTAAGGCGAGATCAATGGGTCTTTACACGAAAGTGTACGGACGTCCTGCGATTTCGTCGCACGACGGCAATGTCATGGGGCTATGTGTTCGCAAGGATATATAGGCCTATCATATTGTCGCAACTAAGACATCCCGCAGAGGCAAAAATACTTGGAAAATGATAAGGCAAGATCAATGGGTCTTTACATACAAGTGTAAAGACGTCCTGCGATTTTGTCGCGATGAAAGGTGGCAGGGGAAGACCTCTAACTAGGGAGGTCTAACTTGGAAGACCACACAAAATGATAAGGCAAAGTCAATGGGCCTCTCGCATGAAAATGTAGGGGCGGCTCGCGACTTTGTCGCAGTGAGAAGAATTAAAATCAAATCCCTGATTGGGATGGATTTACTTAATAAAAGATTCAATGAGCGAACATGCTCGCAAGGTGGTCTTAACTAAGAAAGGAAGAAAGAAATATGGAAGTTACTCAATCAAAAGAGTTAAGTCACTCAAACAACAAAGAATTCTAACAAATTACAAAGAGAATTTAACTCTCTACATCTACATTATCAAATACAGAGGATGGTTGAGGCTTTTCTCGCGCCTTTATCGCCTTCACATCTCGCCAGCTTGATGGATTTTCTTCGTAAATGTTTTCATCACCTTTGTTCTCGCCATTCTCGGACTTTCATCGAAATTTTGCTATTCGGATCTTCATTGACGATCTCCTTATCAGAGAGATCTTCGCCGCTTTCATAGTCATAATCACTATCAGGAGGATTAGGGACTTCATCATCACTTACTTCCAGAGGATCAACATGTACAGGATCAAGAGACTTGGATAGCAAAATATTATTCACAAGAACTTCCGCTTTAAGAGGGAATTGGCGAAGCAATGCCTTTTGGCGATTCTTACTATCAATGTCCTTACAATAAGACATATAATCAAATCTTCGCTCTGCACGGTCGCGAGAACGAGCAAGGGACGCGGAGAGTAGTCCATTTTCCTTGCGAATTTTAGAATAATCGACCCGAGGGTGGAGACAAAGGAGCGAAGCTTTCTCTCGTAGTCCGCATAACAAATACACAAGATCGTAGAAAATTCTTATCGAACATTATTGGCATCTTCAGTGGTAATAAAGCATTCATGGAATAAATACATAAATTAAGATAGTCAAATAATTTGACTACCTTCCTTTTGAGAAGTAAGATGTTGAATTAAAGTCACGAAATTATTCCCCAAGCGGTCCATGACATCATCAAATGAATCTCCCACTAAGCCTTTCAATCGAGATCGCAAATTCTTTTCATTAGAAACAAGTATGGAGTTTTCAGTCGCCAGAATAGAGTTGGATTTTTCTAATTGGACACATTGTTCTTGGAATTGCTTCGCTTTTACACTCAACGTTATTCTACCCTGAATAAGTTTATCTCTCTCAAGAATTTCTTCAAGTTGGCTTTTCAAAGTATGATTAGCTTGTTTGTGTTCTTCACATAACTTTTGACAAGCATTATACTGCTGCGAGTAGCTCGCCATCTTATTCAACAGAGAACGTTTCTCTTGAGAAAGAGTTCGATTCTCATCCGATAAAGTTTCCAACTCCAAATTAGTTTTAGTCAAAGCATAAGAGAGGCGAGATAAGTCATTACTTAATGAGATTTGCTCTTGCGATAAATCAAAATTCTCTTTAGACAAGTTATTTATTTGATCACCGTATAGGTATGAAGATTATCTAAGAGATTATACCGCTCCATCCAAGCATCTCTTTCAACTCGAACTTCTTCAAATGATAGACTCCGTTTGATATATCTCCATTATTCGTTTCTCGGTTTAATACTTTGAGGACGAGCAAGGGTTTGAGTTGCAAAAAAAAAAAAAAAAAAAAAAAAAAAAAAAAAGAAGCAAGAGCATACCTTTTAATTCTTCATTCTTCTTGCGAAGATTATCACGATCTAGTGAGATACTGAGAAATTTTTGATTTTCAAGGTGGAGATTATTGCACTTCACAGCCATAACTTGGAGATCATCCTTCAGCTTATTAACCTCTTGAACTAAAGATGCTTGCGAGATCCTCTCGAACCAAGATGCTTACTTAAAATCTCGCAGACATTCGATTTGACAGATCGGTAGAAGCCTTTTTTGGCATCATTCACGAGATCGAAAGGACCTTAAAGGCCACATCTATCCCCTCCAAATTTTCAGCAGCTAGAGGAATTTGTTCAAACAAAGAAGACGAGTCGTCCTTTGTCAAAGGAACCTCATGAGAAGAGGAGGTTTCAGGAGAGAAGTGATTGGAGAAATAGCAGGATATTGATAGCAGGAGAAGGTATAAGATCGTTTGTAGTAGGACAGTTATAAGGAACTTGGTCTATGAGGAGTTGAGGCATAGAAATATTGTCGTTGGTAGTAGTACCAGGGGAAGGGGGCACAAAATTATCTTGCGAAGATTTCGCAACAGAGATGAAGGTGTGAATGAAGGAAATGGAACGTCTGGAGTAACAGTTTGGAGTAGCGAGGCTTTTTGGGAGCATGACCAGTAGTTTTATCATCCTGCGAATGACAAATTAAATAAAAGCAGAGGCAACAATGTATTGTTGATAAAAAATAAATGTTTCTTGAATACCTTGTCACTCGCAGGATTTCTTTTTGAAGCCATAGATTTTGCTCGCGAAGTGAGCTTTGGTTGTGCGGGGGATTCTTGTTGCGAAGTAGATTTCGATGGCGAGCCCAAAGAAAGAAGAGGATTCTTCACGGTAAACTTATTTCTGGGTTGGTTCTTGCTAAACAACAATGGCAGAAAGAAAACTATAAAGTTAATCATACCAAAGATGATTTCAACAAAGAAAGCTAATCTCAAATTTGATCAACCACAAAATCAGCCAGATGTGGCAAAATTAACAAACCTGGACGCCATGAGAGTAACAACTGGTAGGGAATAGTTAAGGTGGTGAAGAAGACGATAAGAGACAACAATAAGCAAACACTTGCAGAACGATGAAGAAGAAGAACACTTGCAGACGATGAAGAAGATGAAAAGGAAAAGGAAAATTTTTCACAAGGGATGCTCCTATAAATAGACGAGAAAAATATTATGACCGGATAACATTAAATGCACCGGTAAAAGAGGTAAATATAGACACGTGTAAGCGGTCACTGCTAAATCCAAGGAAACCTGACTGAAAGAACTTTAGTAAAATCCAAATATACAGTGTATTTCTTGATAGGCGAGGAGAAATTGCGATACTTTGATTATTTTCTCAGAATTCCCGAGACAAGAAATGGCACTTCGCATATGTATTACAAAGAAGCTTCTAACTACACAAAAGAATAGAGGCAAGTACGTACTTTTTGAGAAAAGTATTCTTTCGCTGCTCCTTCACCAATTGAAACCAAGGAATATGACAACAATGAATTTTTCCTTCAAATCGCTCTTCAAGCAATATTCAAGGAAAAAGAGGCAAGATGTAGGATCATAATATCGCAACGTACAAGGCTCGCGCGAGATTAATGAACGACGGCGTCGCGAGGGAGTCGCAGGAGCTAAAATAAACGACGCAATGAATAACGACAGCAAAACATAAAGAAGACGTGAGACCCGGCGAGGATTAAGAAGTGTCGCGAGAGTGAATGTTTGTGCATCTGCGACACTTCGCGAGACATTCCCGAAAATAAAGGGGAGCTTAGCTGTCATCCACTATGTATTACCCTATATAAAGGGCTAAATGAGTCTGTAAGAAGGGAGAGATCTTTTTGGAATTGTTAGGCAAGTCATTAGGAGAGAGAAAGTTTAAGAGTGTTTTAACTTCTAAGTGTAATTCTATTTTCCTGTGTAAACACTTCATGAATTCAATCAATAAATGTTCTTGATCTTACATCTTCCAATGGATTAATTAAGCAAAATCGAGTAAGGGGTGTAGTGTGGGAAATCCCGCTACTACGATGGCTCCATGGGAACAGTAGCAGAAAGATGAAGAGGATTTATGAAAAGATGAACAGTGAAAAGTTGCAGACGACAAAAGGAAGATTTACAGATGAAGAAGACGAAGTAAAAGAAAGAAGACATTTTTACGATGGATCTCTTCTTAAATAGACAAAAAATGATGACCGGTTAGCATTTAAAGTGTCGGTGAAAAATGGAAAATTTAACACGTGTAAACGGTTATGCTTAATTTACGAAATCTTGTCGGCAGAAAGGAATGGACAACTGCGGCATTTTGAATAGATTAGTTCTCATGAAATTCTCCCCTTCGCAGAGAAGACATGAGAAGAGGCAAGATGTAGGATCAGAATATCGCAACACCAACGCCCTTGCGAAATCCATAAACGACACATTGCGAAGACATTGCAGACGAGTAATATAAATGACTCAACGGATGGCAACAGCCATAACACGAGAAAGACGTGAAGACCTAGCGAGATTTAGGAGTGTTGCGAGGTTTTACATTTGTACACTTGCGAGAATGTCGCAAGTCAGATCCGAAAATAAGGGATAACTTAGCTGTCATCCATTATGTAATGTCCTATATAAAGAGCCGAATAGGCTTATGAAGAGGGAGGATCTTTTTAGAGAGTGGAGAGAATTTTAGAGGAGATAGAAAGTCTAGAGTAACAATAACATTCTTGATTTCACTTCCTTCTTGTAAAATTTCGAACTCAATTAATAAAGAGATTGGTTATTGATCCTAAATATGTGTTAGATATTATGAATTCTTGTGAGGTGTGTATTGTAGGATTTCCTGCAATTACACTTATCACCATTTCCATGGACATACAACAAATGACTGCAGAAATATAAAAAGAATCATTCTCAGGATGATAGATCAGGGAAAATTAAATCATTTTCTAGTAAGGAAAACTCAACCTCAAGCATTACCACCTCCTCCAGAGATTCACAGGACGATCACAGCAAAAGAACGAGAAAAATTTGTGATAGAAGTTGGAGCGAAGGCAGAGAATCTGTTTTGTAACTCTATTGTACATTCGTACAAGACAATCAAAGATTTCCATGATAATACTCTCAGCAGGGTCTTCGCAAGAGATGCTGATAACAGAGAAATAATGAAAGTTGCGAAGACATCGCCACTGGAAGAATGGAAAAAGAAGACTATTTCTTTTACCGCAGAAGAAGTACCTGAAGGTGGAGAAATTCATGACAACCCATTAGTGGTAAGATTGGAGATTAACCCAAAACCTAGTGATGATGAAGATGATGAAGCGGAAAATCCATGGGCAATCAATAGAATTTTAATCGATACTGGAAGTTCCGTGAATATTCTTTTTTATCATACTTACAAAACTATGGGAGGAAAAGATGAAGATCTAATACCTTCAACTTACAAAATTTATGGTTTTAATGGTACTGCAAATAAGCCTAAAGTAGAAACTCATATGCGAATTCCACTGAAAGGATTGTCCTCTGAAATTTTATTCTGTGTAGTTGATGTGGAATCACCATACAACGCATTAATTGGGCGACCTTGGTTACATGAGATTCTAGGTGTAGCATCGACTTTCCATCAATGTATCAAGTTCCCTCATCCAAGTGGTATTGGCATCATAAAAGGAGATTGGGTAGAAGGGAACAAGTGTTATGGAATTGACATAGAATCTTGCGAAAAAGAGTCAAAGAAGAAGAGTTGGAAACACAACATCAAAGAAAAACAAAAAAGTGAAAGATTGATGGTAGATGCAATAGAAGGGAGAGAAGAAGATATGTGCGAAGTCAATGCATGTCGAAGATAAGAAGCGGTGAGAATATCGCAAGAGGCAAGAAAATAACAGAAAAATTCAAAGATACAGAGGCGGAGAAAGTAGTATAAGAGACTTAAAGAATGAATGTACTTGTTGATTGCCGAAGTAGAAATTTGGGAGAGAAAGAAAAATGTATGGTTGAGTTGATTGTTAAAAAAAAAAAAAAAAAAAAAAATGTTGCGAAAAAGATGATATGTAGAAGAAGAAAATATATTTGCGAAAGAGCTGATATGTAGAAGAAGAAAATATATTTTACGAATGGCAAAGATGAAATTGCGAAAGAGCTTATATGCAGAAGAATCAAAAAAATAATCAGATAGAGGCGAACTTACTTTGGCGTACACCCTAGTTCGCGAAATCAAAATTTCGCAAGAGGCAAATGTAAGACCTAAAGTGCGTCGTAGTAGGGGGTAGCTATTACATATGAAGAAGAATCAATAAAATAATCAGAAAGGGACGAACCTTTATGGCGTACACCCTAGTTCGTGAATAAAATTTCGCAAGAGGCAAATGTACCTAAAGTACGTCATAGAAGGGGGTATCTGTTGCATGGCTGACCGGTTGTCAGCCGACACAAATATAAATTACACTTTCTTACTACTCAAAATATATAATGAAGCAAGGGCAAGAAAGGATCGATCCCACAGAGAGGTCTAGCTAGGTTGTCAAATTGTTTCGGTTCCCTATAAATAACACCGGTAGTTTTGTGATTTTTATATAATAAACTAAATAAAAGCAAATAAAGAAATAAACAAACAAATCAAATCACGGATGAGAAAGTATTGGTCAAGGATTTCGTCTTCATTCACAAACATGTTTTCAACACAATAACTAGAATTGATATTTTAATCTCAACTTTTATCAAAGGCCCTAGAATACCTTGATCGCAAGAATATCCCGCAAATCTCCTCATGTCATCAACAAACACATTAAAAGATGCGAATATGAATTCTACCTAAAGGAACAACCTAACGTGTAAAAGCACTAATCAAGTTTAATTCCCTAGATGCGTTAATTTCTATGAAATCAGGCCAATCAAAGCAATCGAACGTGTAAAATCACTAATCCGATTTAACAAAGGTTATGGTTCACATATGACTACTAGGATGTATCACTACAAGCAATAATCACAATTATGCTACTTGTAATCGTGAATCTATTACTTTTGCTTATAATAAATCCTAATCTAGCAAGAGAAATGAAAACAAACTCAATCGATTCGCGACTCGACTAAATAACATTCAAATCATGTAACAATATTGATGGTGAATCATAAACGATAATATGGAGACAAAACTAATTTATTGAATTAAAACCCATATTTGGAAATCAAACTTATTCCATAACCAATAATAAAACTCTAGCTCATATTAATGGAGTTCATAACAAGAAGAAAGAGAGAAGTCTCATGTTTCTAAACCCTAGAACAAAGTAGAGGCAAAAAGAATAATAGATAAAAGATATTAAAGATAATAGATATAGATAAAAGTCCTCTCTTTATATGTTTCTCAATTTCCATAAAGGATACTCCTTCCAATATTAGGTCTTCTCAAAACCCATCTCCAAGTGGTCCACCAAGACCATGTGTGAGAAATACCCATGTGAAATTATGTCCAAAAAGCGTCGTCGGAAAACTGGGATTACGGCCGGAAATCGTCCGGAAAGGTCGCCGGAAAGTAACTCAGGTGACCGGCAAAGTCAATCCGGTCACGGGTCAAAACGGTCGAGTCAACTCGGGTGAGTCGCTGAGTCAAAACTCCGGTCGGATGTGAGTCGGTTCGGCTATTCGGACGAGTCGATGCAGCTCGATCGATTCACTTTGGCTAGGCCATTTGCACCGGCCTCGACTTTGTCTTGCACCATGATTGTGCTTCCGGACCATGTTGGCCGTGTATTCTCCCATTTCTTCCCCTGTCTAGCCATCAATTCCATCACGAGCAAGAGATCCGCCAAATCTCGCTTCAGCAAAGCAACGGCTTGCAATAACCTCACAACCAGTGCAACCTGCCATTGCACAACCATACAAGCCCGTAGAAATAGCTTCCTTCAAGAACTCACACCATTCTTCCATGCTCAGTTCCATCTCCTTTGTGTCTCGGTACTCACAACACCCGCCACGAATCACCACAATGAACAAGAACCATTTCACCTAACCATCTCAGCTTCAACATATGAATTTCAGCTTAATCCCCATCCACAAGCCATCTCACAACTCATAAACACGTAACCCTTGCCTCGCATCACCAAAGCAACATTTTGCCTTTGCTACAACTCAACCACCGCATCATTTACCTGCTAACTTTACTCCTCATATCCTCAATACTAGCAACCACCAAGAAGTGCATCACTAGCAACAAAGCTTCTTGAGACAAACCCATATCTCATCAAGCCAGCAATGTGGACAAAGAATAGGACTTCTCGCAGCTACAACTCCTCCACCAGGTTATAGCTCCATCTCTCATACTAACTTCTTGCACAGTAATCAAAGGGCAGCAAAACTTGCAACCGCATCTCCCTTGCCTTGCCAATCGCAGTCAGCTCCTTGGCTCGGTTCTGCAGACACAGCTGCCATTTATTTCTCATTTGCGTATAAGCTCAAGCCATTCATCCATTTGCCTCTATTAAAAACACCCATTCAACCACCTGAGCCACCATCAATTCACATCCATGTATTTCGGTTCCATTTGGACAACAGCATCAAAAACTTCACAGCTCCGACTACCAGACTCATTTCTTGATACCTAAATCGCCTTGAAGCAGCACCATTCCATTGTAGCCAATTGCATTCACCCCATACAACCATGAGCTTCAGCACTTCATTCATTCTACAGCTGCACATCGCTCATCATCACTGCCTGCTCAATTCTCAGCAGCAACAATTGCTCAGTACGCCACCTTAACTCAGATGCAACATAACCATTAATCTATTTGTCTTCATACTCATCAGACGTATTGCTTCAACAGCAGCACACTCTTCTTATTCCCTGTATTCTTGTCTCTGAGTCCATCTCTGCTCAAATTCGACTGGCAACAACAGCTTCAGAAACCCATCTCGAGTCTCATCTCAATTACCACCATATCTTCTCCGTGATTTCAATTTCACCAAACCCTAATCTGAGAATCTAGAACATCAATTTATCTCAATCAATCTCGAGTTCAACCATGAATCTGCCAAACACCGATTCCTCTCTTAAACCCATTTAATTGTTGTAGTAGCAGGAAATCCCACACTACACCCCTTACTCAGTTTTGCTTGACTAATCCATTGAAAGATATGTGATCAAGAAGATTTATTAATTGATTCCATGAAATGTTTACACAGTACAATAGAATTACACTTGGAAATTAAAGCGCTCTTAAACTTTCTCTCTCCTAATGACTTGCTTCACCATTCAAAAAGATCTCTCCCTTCAACAGACTCATTTAGCCCTTTATATAGGGTAATACATAGTGGATGACAACTAAGCTATCCTTTATTTTCTGGAATGTCTCGCGAAGTGTCGCAAGTGTACGAATATTCATTCTCGCGACACTTCTAACCCTCGCCGGAGTTTCATGTCTTCCCTGTTGTTTTGTTTGTCGTTATTCATCGCGTCGTTTATTTTAGCTCCCTGCGACTCCCTCGCGACACCGTCGTTTATTAATCCCGCGAACCTTGTCCGTTGCGATATTATGATCCTACATCTTGCCTCTTTTTCCTGAATATTGCTTGAAGAGCGATTTGAAGGAAAAATTCATTGTTGTAATAATCCCCGGTTTCAATTGGTGAAGGAACGAGCGAAAGAATACTTTTCTTGAAAAGTACGTACTTGCCTCTATTCTTTTAGCGAAGTTCCGAAGCTTCTTTGTAATATATATGAAGTTCCGTCTCCTGTCTCTCCTTACATCTCCCGCGGGGAGAGAATGTCATGAGAATCAATATTTTGATTTGCCGCAACTACTTATCTTTATCTGTTTCAGCTTCGTACTATTACACAGATTTTGACCATTAAAGTCTTTTCTTGACACGTCTCTTCCAACCGTTTATTCTCGACCGTTCGTGTCTCTTCTCGCATTAAATGCCCTCGTTTTTCTCAAGAATCTTTTTTGATTTTTTATATATATAGCTTTGTTTTCCTCCTCTTTTTCTTCCTTTAACTTCTCTCTGCAACTTTTCTTGACTCTCTCCTTCCGCAATTTGCGCTCTGCTCTCTGTAATTCTTTTCTTCATCCTTTCTAACGCTGATCCTAATCTCCAACCTCCCATCCATTCCCATACTGATAATGGCTTTCATTAGTCGTGCATACAAATCTTCTTTTGATGAAGTTCAACAGAAGTTGCTCGAGAAGGGTTTTACTCTATCAACCATTCCCGATCAAGAATCTTCATCTATTCTTTTCGCAAAGTTGTTTTACGATCATCAATGTGATGATCAAAAAGATTATAGTCTCGCTAGGTCAGCTCCTCCCAGACTTCCCATTCCCTTATACAATCCTGAGATGCCTTTATTTTATGAAATCTTGGCCCATGAAAAATTCTCTCGGGCTGTTTATCAATTAAGTGGCGAGTGCGATTCGCCTAATGCTTGAGTTCGCGAATCGTGGTCTTTGGCAAAGGATCTTTATATCCTATACTTGTTAGACACCCCGATTTCACTGACTTGGAAATAATGTTGAGAAGTACACACACTGTAGAGAACTTTTTTTGAAAATTATTCAGTGATAAAGATGAGGAATGCGAAATCTCGCTGGGGCATTCGCCTGAAAAAGAAGGATAATGTCCCTGAGGATAAATTACTCATGCAAGATATTGACTGGCACCCGGGCAACAATACTACTCCTCGCCACTCCAAAGATGAGAAGTGGTGGGTTGTACCCTTGATTTTAAATGGCCCTTACATCGCGGGCTCGCATATTCTTCCCCGCGAATCTCGAGATATCATCCTTGGGAATTCAAATGGCCTGATAAGGCAAAAGAGGTATGTTTTTCCTCTTCAAATCTTGCCTTTGCAACTTTTCTTTTTATATTTGCTGAGTTTGTGAAATTTTTCAGATCGCCAAATTGAGAAGAAGCTACAAGGATAATCCGTTGGAGAGTACTCTGACGATACTTCGATCGCTTACGGGTGAAGTAAGAAACATTTCCTTTGTTATTTGAAACAATATTGTTGCCTCTGTTTCTTATCTTTAACCGTATGCGAAGGTTAAGGAGTTGAAGAAGTCAGAGCCGCAAGATTAAAAGTAAGGGTAAAACCGTCGTTCGCAAAGATAAATCTTCTCGCTCCATTAACTAAGAAGCGAAAGACTCAAGCTTCTTCTCGCCTTAGCTCAAGCTCCAAATCTTGACGAGATAACCGTGATTAATCCCTCTCTCGCTAAAGAGATTCCATTGGCCTATTCTCCCTATGGATCGGCTTATCTAGCATTTTCTCGGACTCTTTCCAAGGAATGGGAGATGCTCCCCTAGCTTCCCTTTGCGGGACTCTCGCAAATGTGTGCAATCTTTGCTTTACTAGAGGGCAATAATTCTTTCAATGGAGCCTCTAGAATTGTTTTTCCGACTTCTTGAACGCACTTGGGTCTTTGGTATGCATGCGATCATATTTCCCTATTAATTTTAAATTTTTGAATATATATATATATATATTAACAAATTTTTCCATCTTCTTTTATAGGTTGGAAAAACTTCTTTTATGAGTTGCCTCAGAT